>CM051266.1:33602080-33759580 GCA_027921565.1 Artemia sinica | reverse complement strand
TAATTGCATTTCCTAGCGTTCATATTTCAAAAAACAAAGAATTTTATACTTTGAATACACAGACTTGCAAAGAGGTAGAATTGGAAGAATGAAGGTTGTTTTGGAGGCTGACTTGGGGACAGTCAAAGAGGAAGGATTGGATGCACATATTTATCTACACCTCTAATAACAAGTGCGTAGCACCTTGCCTTAAATGACGTGCATTTAAATACTGGATTCTAGCATAATTTGCTCAGTGCTCTCTAATTTTCTTTTTCAGTCGAAACTTGGCTTATCTCTTTAAGAGTTTTTACATTCCTTGTATCTATTTATATATCTGAATGTTTGTGAAATTGAAATTCTCCGACAAAAGCTGGATTTGTGCAAAATACCTTAAAAAATATAATTACATTCCTATTATATCTTGTTTCACTTTTAAAGGGCTACTTACTTTTTAGCATCTTGAGGAACTGAGGCACAGAATATGTGACCAATGGCACAAATATAAAACCAGATAGAAAGTGGTTATCAAGGGTGGTTATCAGCAGCCAGTGGAAAAAACAACGAAAAGATAAAGCAAATATCTTGGCGAAAACCTTTGGCACGCCATTACAAATATATATATATATATATATATATATATATAGATATATATATATATATAGATATATATATATATATATATATATATATATATATATATATATATATATATATAGTATATATATATATATATAGATATATATATATATATATATATATATATATATATATATATATATATATATTTATATTATAAAATATATATATATATATATATATATATATATATATATATATATATATATATATATATAGATATATATATATATATATATATATATATATATATATATATATATATATTATATTATATATATATAGATATATATATATATATATATATATATATAGATATATATATATATATAGATATATATATATATATAGATATATATATATATATATATATATATATATATATAATATAAATATATATATATATATATATATATATATATATATATATATATATATATATATATATATATATATATATATATATATGTATATATATATATATATGTATATATATATATATATATTATATATATATATATATATATATATATATATATATATATATATATATATAGATATATATATATATATATATATATATATATATATATAATATATATATATATATATATATATATATATATAATATATATATATATATATATATATATATATATATATATATATATATATATATATATATATATATATATATATAACAAAAACTAGCCTTTTGAAGTAAAACTATACAAAACAGAGAATTAACTGGGAGTTATTTCTCTGTTTTTGTATAGCTTGCATCAAAAAGTTAGTTTTTGTTTTATATGTGCCTTTGTGTTCCTTCCCTTTTTTGAGCACTAGGACGGCTTTCTGTTCTGTTCCAATTGTGTAAGAGGCTTATAAAACGTCACTTATAGAATCAGGCAGGAATCAAAGGTCCTCTTCTGAGTAAAAACTGTCTGAAAACTAGTACCAAAGGTATTTCGTAAGATATATTGAATCCCCCCAAAAATATGACCTGTTTAGTGAACTTTTGGTATCCTGATTCCGGGACATAAACAGGAGGAAAGGGTCTCTTCGGGCTCATGTCTATGAAATCTCAAGGTATCCACAAAATTTCCCATATTTTAGCTTCTTTTTTTTAATTTGCTTCGACCACAGTAAATTCATGTATGCTTTCCAGACCAGATTTCTCGAAAATTTGGCTGCAAAAATCTAACCAGGTTCAGCGGGTAGGATTTTGCATGTCAATAGCTGCAACCCGGTGAAGAGCGAACCACGGTCTATAGTACCCTAAACCTTGAAAACACGTTTTCTAAGACACTGTCTCATGGGAATTTTTTCATCAGATGCAGATTCAGAAATAATAACTATTATTCAGATTCAGCGGAATAATAAATCGTGGTTACAAAAACAAATTTTTGACAATTTTGAAAAAGAGTCTGAAACTTTTTAAGAATGATGTAAAATGACTATAAAAGTACATCGTCAAAGTCTTCGTTTTTGGAAAACCTTAGGTGGAGGTTAACAATCACCCACCGGAAAAATCCTATTTCTGCATGGTTTTAGATTTCTGCATTCTGGATGCACATTTCAGATTTCTCTCCTTTTTGAATTTTTTTTCCCTGGGTGATTGTATGTACCCAGTGCATCTAGTGCCCTTTTATGTAATGAAAAAGATTATAACATTATAAAGGGCCATTTTGGCCATTTAGTATCTCAAAAGATCAATTTCGCCCCAAAAAGGGCAAAATTGTCAAAGAATGCAATTTCTGAGGCAGCCAGTCAATCCCTATCCAGGTTATATCCTTAAACTGAAAGTTTACCGTCTTCCATCTTTAAAACCAAGAAAAGTCACATTTTAGCATGGGTAGCACGACTATTGTGTTCTGTCTTGCTTTATTTTTCCGAGGAGCTGACCGTATTCAAACGGAGAGCGTTGAGTTTCATGATAGGACAGATTTAAAAGGAAATTAAAAATTCTTGTGGCTTTTTGGGAAAGAAAAGAGATCGCACCAAAATAAGTACCATTTTCTGCCACAAAACAACAATTTTGGTCAAGTAGAGCCAAAAGGACAATGAATAAAAATTCTGAGATTTTTCTGAAAACCAGTCAATAAAAAAAAAAAAATCAATAGTTGTATACAAAATCTCCACTCCAACTTCATGTTCTTATTACGGTTTATTTCATAGCTTGTCCTCCAATGCGTGCTTCAGACAATTTTACTTCACTAGCGCTTCATTGTTCTGATATTATTCTGATGCTGTCTCTGAAAGTTGGAGCCGATTTTACCAAGTCAAGTGAAAATGACAGTGAAAAATGAACCATATAGATATAGTGCCGTAAAGGCAAAAGTACCTTTGCCCCTTCCCCCTTCTTAGCAGTGGCGTAATTTCTTTAAAATTCTGGGGGAGGGGGGGGGGATAAAGTAGGAGCCATGACAGTGAAACCCGAAAATGAGCCATATAGTATCATAAAGGCAAAGATATACTGAAGAAATCTGACCCGTTTGTCTTGATACTTGAATTATGCTGGCTTATCTTAGTTTTGACAAGATTTTTGAAAAAAAAAAATTCAGCTGAGGGGGCAAAGTGGGCCCTGGAGGGGAGGGGTATACTGGGGTCTGGAAGGGGCAGTTTCCCCTCCCCTGCTCCGTAGCAAATTACGCTCCTGCTCCAGAAAGCGTTGAACTATGATGTAATTAGGTCAACTCAGTGTGTTTTTTGTTGTGTATTTTCGTATGTTATAAGTTTCACATCTTTTAGAATCAATATTTGCGCGGAAAACCTGGACTCTTGGGGGGAGGAGGGCAAAAGATTGGAAAGATACATAAAGAGGTAGACAAGAAATAAACATAAGGTTTTTTTCGCCACTTGACACTTTATCTAAATATAATACTCATTTCTGTTACAAATATCGACGGTACGTCTAACAAAAAAAGCTTCTGTGATAAAATGAATACACATATCACTTATGAAATAAAAAGTTGCTATATGAACAAATTTTCTTTAATACTTTAAAGAAAGGAGTTGAGCTAGGTTAATGAAACTCCCAGAGATTTTTAGGGAATGGTATTTGGGCCGATTCCAGGTGTCATTCATATGGCTCTCCTACTTTCGTTAAAATATAGAAGAGAATTTGTCTGAAAAGCAACTGCTTAAAAAAGGGGGCAGATACTGTAACTTCGGGTACCGAATTTTTTTTTCTCGTTCGCTATTTTGGAAACAATGTCTTTTTTTCGTAGCTTAACTTAACTCGTCCGTGTCTACATGTTTGGTAAATGACTAATGTATTCAGGAATGCCAACATAAATCTAAGAGGCACTTTTTGTGCAAGGTTTCCTAATACAACTTACTAACCTTCAGGTATTTAACCTGAACTTTATAAGAAATTAAATAAAAAAAACAAGTTTTTTAAACTGAAAGTAAGGAGCGACATTAAAACTTAAAACGAACAGAAATTATTCCGTATATGAAAGGGGCTGTCCCCTCCTCAACGCCTCGCTCTTTACGCTAAAGTTTGACTCTGTCTCACAACTTTATTTTTTAAAACAATAAAAAAACTTTAGCGTAAAGAGCGAGGCGTTGAGGAGGGGACAGCCCCTTTCATATACGGAATAATTTCTGTTCGTTTTAAGTTTTAATGTCGCTCCTTACTTTCAGTTTAAAAAACTTGTTTTTTTTATTTAATTTCTGATCGTTTTTTAGTTAATGCAGCTTTTATTTTGGCTCGCCGTCATTGAATAAGTAAACAAAATTTGCATAAAAATTTTACTTTTCTTTTGCTAAATGGCTGTCTCTAAATTTGGTTCTGACGTAATTTACAAATTAACTTACGTAACGAACTTCTATATTCGTATATTTTTCTTCTGGCAAAAAATACAAAGTTGCAGATTTTTGCAGATATGAGCTTGAAACCTATGTTATAGGGTTTTCTGATACGCTGAATCTGACGGTGTGATTTTCATTAAAATTTTTTCACTTTTAGGGGATGTTTCCCCCCTCCTTAAAAAATCAGGTAAGTTTTCTCAGGCTCGTAGCCTTTGATGAATAATACTAAACTTAATAAAATTCATATATTTAGAATCAGCATTATAAGCCCATTCTTTTGATACATTTATTGACATCAAAGTTCCGTTTTTAAAAGTTTGGCTTACTATTGAGCCGTATCGCTTGTTTTTTTTTGTTTTTTTTATTACGTATATGTTATTACGTATATGATGGGGTTCTCCCCTTAGTCAATACCACGCTCTTTACGTTAAAAGTTAAAAAAAAATTTAATTCACACACCCCTGAATCACAAAGGCCGTTTAATTAGAATAGATAGCTCTTTTGAAAGCACTAGAAAAAAAACTGTAGCGTAAAGAGCGAGGTATTGACTTGGGGGAGAACCCCCTCATATACGTAATAATTTCTGTTCATTTTAAGTTCTAATGTTGCTTCTTACTTTCAGTTGAAAAAACTAGTTTTTTTTAATTTAATTTCTGATCGTTTTTTAAATAATGCTTGGAAATCCGGCGCCCCCTTCATAGAAATGTCCCTTACCCCAAAGAAACATCCTCCACGGAAAGATTCTCCCGAGTAACCCCCTCCTCCAGCCCCCCTCCCCCACCAGAAAAAAATTCTTCCTGAAAATGTCTGTATACTTCCCAATAACCAATACAATATGTAAGCAATGGGCAAAGTTCATAACTTGCAGCCCTTCCCCTGGGAACTGTGGGGGATTAATTCATCGTAAAAGACATATTTATTAGATTTTCGACTATGCTGAACAAAATGGCTATCTCAAAATTTTGATCGGGTGACTTTGGGAAAAAAATGAGCGTGGGAGGGGGCCTAGTTGCCCTCCATTTTTTGGTCACTTAAAAAGGGCACTAGAACTTTAATCTCCGTTCCAATGAGCCCTCCTACAATATTCTAGGACCACTGGGTCAATACGATCACCCCTGGGAAAAAGAAAAAAAAAATAATAAAATAAACACGCACCCGTGATCTTTCTTCTGGCAAAAAATGCAAAATTCCACATTTTTGTAGATAGGAGCTTGAAACCTCTACAGTAGGGTTCTCTGATACACTGAATATGATGGTGTGATTTTCATTAATTTTCTATAACTTTTAGGGGGTCTTTCCCCCTTTTCTCGAAAATCAGCCAAATTTTCTCAGGCGCGTAACTTTTGATGGGTAAGATTAAACTTTATGAAACTTATATATTTGAAATCAGAATTAAAATCTGATTCTTTTGATGTATCTATTGGTATCAAAATTCCGTTTTTTTAGAGTTTCGGTTACCATTGAGCCGGTTCGCTCCTTACTTACAGTTCGTTACCACGAACTGTTTGATATAATACAACTAAACGTATTGGATTAACTATGTTTCTTGACTACTAAGGTCCTTTTGTCGGCCCTGCCGTGTGTTGCTGCACCTGATTTCAAAATCAGGGTCCTATAATAGGAAGCTGTAGCCAATCCCTCTGTGCCACCACAGGACATTATGTAACTAAATTGGGATATTTCACAAATATTTCAATTTTCTGTGTGCACCCTCTCAAAGATACCGGTGATGACATACCCTTGCTATTCTTATCTGTACGACAAAATTGCAAATCCTTGTGCAGTATTTCGTCTGGAAGTTTGGTATATTTTTATTCGTTCGTTAATAATTTATGTTCGTTTTAAGTTTTAATATTAATTAACTCAAGAAGTGAAGTTAAGTTAATCCTAATGAAATATATCTAAATATGACAAAAATATAATATTTTAGTAACAAAATTATGTAAACTATAACAGAGAACTATGGAAATCAGGCCGCCCAGAACACATTATATTAAATGTTATTTAAATAGTTTCTACCCTAACCTAACCAAAATACCAACTCTATATATAAAACAGTTAATTACAATATACCCACATTGTAGTTTATCTCTCTCGTGCTAAGCTGATTATCGCCCACTACATATGGTACTGAAATGAAATACAGAAAGAAATCGGTTCTGCTCAGACCAAGAACTTGAGTGTGGTGGTTATACGATGTAAAGTACTTTTATTTGAAAAAAAAAACTTGTTTTATTTTCATTTCATTAGAGGCAACATTCTAGCGTTGCTTATAGTAAAGAGCCATAAGGCTTCAATGTGTTATTTATTAATTTTTTCCAAAGCCACTTTATATGGAAGGGTGGTTTTAGAAACTTCGGAGGTAGCTCATTCGATTGGGTCTGGAGAGTACTGGTGCCCCTTTAAGTCTCGAAAATGATCAGAGAGCAGAAGTTCCCTCCCACGCCTTATTTAGCTGCCCTCCCCTTACAGACAGTTCCTACGGCAAGGACTGTCAGTTATGCAAGTTCAATACTATTTTAATATAGGGTTTGTTTTCGGGAAATGGGGCATGATTGTTCCTGGGTCTTCAAAAGCGGTTAGAATATTAAGCTAAAACTTTCAAGAAATTTTGCTAGGGATGTTGAGCAAATTCAAAACACGCTGTGTGCAAGTTGGTTGTCAAAAGGCCGTATCAGCAATATCTCAGTAACGTCATAAGGTATTGAGTTGAAACTTCTAGGGCACACCTAGGGCGATGTTGGAAATTGATCGGAGGGCAACCAGCTCCCTTCTTTGACCCCCTCTTTGCCTCTCAACATTTTAGATAGTCAGTTTGTTCAAATAGTAAAAAAATCCAATAACTATACCTTCGAGAATGGCTTGGCCTCCGCAGCCCCCGGCATTTAATTGAAACTTTCAAGGCTGATGCAACTACAACTATTGCGACCATAACTGTGACTGTGACTACTTTTGAGTACAGCAACTTGTGACCGCGACTATGACAGCTTGCGAATGTGACTACTTTTCACTCTGACTACTTGCAACTGTGACTACTTGTGACTGCAAACCACTTGTGATTATGACTACGATTATTTGGGACCTTGACTGCTTTCGACTGCAACTACTTTGAGCAGGACTACTTGTGACTGTGACTTTCTGCGATAACTTGTGACTGAGACTACTTGCTACTGCGAATGAAAGTGCAACTACTTGTGACTACGACTACTGGCGACTGCAGCTTCGAGTATTTGTGACTGCGACTACTTCCGGCTGCAACTACTTTCGACAGTGATGGACTACTTGTGAATGTAACCTTGACTATTTGTGACTGCAACTACTTGCGACTGCAGCTACTTTCGACTACGATGGACTACTTGCGACTGCAACTTCGGCTATTTACGACTGTGACTACTTGCGAATGCAACTACTTTTGACTACGATGGAATACTTGCGACTGCAACTACAACTGCTTGTAACTGCTTCTGCCACTACTTGTGTCTGCGACTCCTTCTACTGCTGCTGCCACTACTAATACTACTACTACTACTACTATTACTACTACTACTACTACTACTACTACTACTACTACTACTACTACTACTACTACTACTACTACTACTACTACTACTACTACTACTATTACAACTGCTATTACTACTACTACTGCTACTACAACTACTACTAACTACTACTACCACTGCTACTACCACTACTATTACTACTACTACTACTACTACTACTACTACTACTACTACTACTACTACTACTACTACTACTACTACTAATACTACTACTACTATTACAACTACTACTACTACTACTACTACTACTACTACTACTACTACTACTACTACTACTACTACTACTACTACTACTACTACTACTACTACTACTAATACTACTACTACTATTACAACTGCTATTACTACTACTACTGCTACTACAACTACTACTAACTACTACTACCACTGCTACTACCACTACTATTACTGCTAATACTACTAGTACTAGTACTGCTACTACTGCTGCTGCTACTACTGCTACCATTGAGCAAAATCAAAAGAATATTGGTATATCTAGCTTGTCAAAAGGGCTTATCTGCAATATCTAATAGATGGCTGAGGTTATTGAGTTGAAAATTTAGGGGGTGAGGGGGAAAATGAAGTATATCAAAAGACTATATGTGCATCCAGGGTCTCAAAAAGGGCGTATGTGCAATAGATAAAAAATTGCTAAGTGTATTAAGTTGTAACTTTAACAAAATATTGGGGGAATGTTGTACTAAATCAAAATACATCAAGTGCATCCAAGTTGTCAAAAGGTATTGATTTTGAGAATTGCTTTCTGCATTAAGCTGAAATTTTCAGGAAATACCAAGGGGAATGTTAAATTAGATTAAAGGAAACTACATGCATACAGGTTGTCAAATCGGTATTTCTTCAATATCTCAAGAAGAGTTAAGGGCATTAAGATGAAACTTTCAGATAATCTTGAATTGAAAGGCACTATGTGCATCTCGGTTGTCGAAACAGCGTAGTCTTTTTGGTTCCTTAATTATCTTAAAAAAATTGTGTGTATTCTTTATTTTTTCTGTTTTTTTTTTCAAACGTCAGGTATAACCAGTGTGGTGTTACAACATATTTGCCTACACATATGTAATACATTTGACTTTGTCGCTGTTTCGATCAATATAAGCTCACAAAAACATGTCCCTTCCATCAAAATTAAATGATTTTGATCATTTTGCTGTTTGTTTCTTATAACGTCTATTCAGCGTCGAGTTAAAAAAGGCAAGCCCAAGTTTGGAACACATCTGTCCCCTCCATTTTTTTTTGTTTCGATAGTCTCATAGAAAGTTAAAAACTAGCCGTGTTTTAACATACTTTCTTTTGTTTCAGGAAACAAAAGGAGTAATTCAAACTCCCAATTTCCCAGGAAAATTCCCAGTTCCATTCCACTGCAAGTATGTTGTTGTGAACAGGAACAATAGCAACGTTATATTTACATTGACACAAATGTATTTGACAACTGGTGTGGTGTTGAAGGAGTATACGTCCATAAATAGTACAAGCAGTATACAAGAAAATACGAAAGTTTATCCATTAGCACATACAAGAAAACCAATATTCGCTCCAAAAATGGCAAGAGTAAGTCTCCTTTATTTTGTTTCTTACAATGCAGAAGTGTCACATTTTCAACATTATATATATTTGATTGCATATTAAAAAATAATATTGCAGACAACAACACCTATAGGGAGGAGAGCATTGCGGCTCAGCAACTTGTAAGACCAAACAGTGCAACATAATGAAAGAAAAACGAGCAAAACTGGGGTTATTAAAGGCCAAACGAAAATAATGACAAAACACAACAAAGCGAATATATCGAGGGGACAAACGCCTCTCTTCTTCAACGCGAGTTTCACTCTGAAGAAGAGGGGCGTTTGTCCCCTCAAAATATTCGCTTTGCTATGTTTTGTTAGTATTTTTATTTGGCCTTTAAAAACCCCATTTTTGCTCGTTTTTCTTTCTTTATGTAATGTCAGGCCAATGTGGTTTAAGGAAATTATCTTCGTCAAACATAGCAAGTACAAAGTTTTGTAGCATTTAAAAACAAATAATGTATAACATTTTTCTGGAGAAACGCTAATGTTTCAGCTCCCTTCCTCTAAAAATAGTTTTTAAGTGGACCAGCCCCATGGACAAATGTCTGCGGGTACCATTGATTATAGAACAGCTTTTCCCACAGCCATGAGAGTGGCCTTCACATTGTAAAAAGACATCTCAGATCTCTCCACTGTAAAAAAAAGAAAAGGCATTCGGCGCAATTTTCAGAACTAATTTAGTGGTAATATCTAATATAAAGTGTTTTTCTTTATGTAGAAAGATATTATAAAGGTTATTTTAAGGTTTTGGAGAATGAATTTAATCGACTTTATTGTATAGTCAAGCAATTCCTTTTTTTGTACTATACACTGTTTGCCTTTTTTCCTCATTAAAAAGAAAAAACAAGTTTTTTTAACTGAAAGTAAGGAACGAGGTTAAAACTTAAAACGAACAGAAATTATTCCGTATATGAAAGGGGCTGTCCCCTCCTCAACGCCTCGCTCTTTACTCTAAAGGTTTTTATTGTTTAAAAAATATAAGAGTTGTGAGAAAGTCAAACTTCAGCGTAAAGAGCTAGGCGTTGAGGATGGGACAGCCCCTTTCATATACGGAATAATTTCTGTTCGTTTTAAGTTTTAACCTCGTCCCTTACTTTCAGTTAAAAAAAACTTGCTTTTTCTTATTTAATTTCTGATCGTTTTTAGTTAATGCAGCTTTTATTAGAATAAATAAGCTCTTATGTAAGTACTAAAAAATATTTGACTTTCTAATAACCAATACTATATGTTAACATTGGGCAAAGTTAATAACTTTCAGCCCTCCCCCGGGGAATTCGGGGGATTAAGTCATCCTAAAGGACATATTTATCATATTTTCAACCATGTTGAACAAAATGGCTATCTCAAAATTTTGATCAGGTGGCTTTGGGAAAAAAATGAGCGTGGGACGGGGCCTAGTTGCCCTCCATTTTTTTGGTCACTTAGAAAGGGCACTAGAACTTTTAATTTCCGATCCAACGAGCCCTCCCACGATACTCTAGGACCACTGGGTCGATACGATCACCCCTGGGGGAAAAAACAACTAAGAAACAAATAAACACGCATCCGCGATCTTTCTTCTGGCAAAAAATGCAAAATTCCACATTTTTGTAGGTAGGAGCTTGAAACCTCTACAGTAGGGTTCTCTGATACGTTGAATATGATGGTGTGATTTTCATCAAGGTTCTATAATTTTTAGGGGGTCTTTCCCCCTTTTTTCGAAAATCAGCCACATTTTCATAGTCGCGTAACTTTTGACTAAACTTGATGAAAGTTATATATTTGAAATCAGCATTGAAATCTGATTCTTTTGATGTATCTATTGGTATCAAAAACCCGTTTTATAGAGTTTCAGCTACCATTAAGCCGGGTCGCTCCTTACTTACAGTTCATTACCACGACCTGTTTGAAAATAAATAAAACATAATACATTGAAGCATTGTGTCAGGCAATTCCTCTTTTGTAGTATACACTGTGCCTTTACTATAGGCATCGCTGTAGCGTTACCTACGGATTTTTAAGCATAAGCTTGAATACTTAAATGTTTTATACGCAGGTTGATTTTTGTCTAATTTATATTGTCTTAAAGAGGCTTGAACCAAAAGACGTTTGATTTTACCTCTTTCCAGTTTTAACTTTAAAACTTAGCTGGTATTTGTTTTATTTCTTTCAAAAGATCTAATTATGAAGTCATTGAAATCTATCAACGTCTGTTTTTCGAAAGGTTTCTATTAATCGTTTGTTACTTAGGCGATGCAAGCGAACTTGAAATAATTTTAGTTTTTGTTCTGAAAAATGGTGAATCAATGGCAATTTAAATTCCGCAGACAGAACAATTTGTCTAAGAAATTGTGTAAGAGGCAATAAAAATTATTGAACTGAACCATTAAATTGGTTTGAATTTCAGTTTTGCGGTTTCTCATTCACGTAAAATTGCTTTGCTTTTTTTCCTAAACCCGTCACTGATTATACAGTTAAAAAGTTTTTTTGAGGACAAATAAGATATATATTTTTTTATTAATATTCAAGTTATAGCATCATAAAAAGTTTAAATTGATATTCATTTTTGAATAATGGTAGTGAAAATGGACTCCTGATAAAATAATTAATATATAAAATAATTGGATGGTGCAGTATATATTTTTGACATTGTTAAAAAAAGGAAAAATATAACTAGTCGTGACCTATCTAGATCGTTTTTCAGACCGGAAAACCAATAATTGTAGGCTATATATGAATGTTTGGTTCTCTGTTGTAGAACTTATTGTTGTAAGTTTTCGGCAGAGATGCATGGCATTTAATGCTAAGCATTTAACTTTTATGCTTTCTTTTGCAAAACAAATTTTATACCGTTCTGTTTTATTCGCTGTACAAAGTAAAGCTATTAGGGTACTGGACGGCCCGGTATTTGTGACGAATTTGTGACTATATGAAAAACGTTTTTCCTGACTGTAGGCTTTAAACGAATTTCTTCAAAGTTTTTTTTACATCCGAAAACGAACAATTATGTAATTACGAACAATCTTGTTAAACGAACAATAAGTATATTAAACAAACAGAACTTGTGCATTATACAGTACCCACGAAAGAAGTCAAGTTTGATTGTCGCTTAATGAAATATGATAAAATAGGATGAATATACAATAGTTTAGAAACGAATTTGGGCTATATATTTGCACATTAGGGAGATGGGGGTGGTGGTGGTGGTGTTGGTTAAAGTATAGCATATATTAGATACGTCACCTAACCTAACCTAGGAACCTTTTTCGGTACTGGTGCATTATGCGGGCACCGCGAAGAAGTCAAGTTTGCTTAATGCTAATGAAATAAAATAAAATAGGATGAATATATAATAGTTTAGAAAAAAATTTGGGCTATATATTTTCAAATTAGGGGGGGGGGGGTAAAGCATAGCACATATTAAATACGTAACCTAACCTAACCTAGGTACATTTCCCCCTAAAATCCAAAAAGCAATCGCTTAAATATTGTAACTCATTGAGAAACACGGCTTTGCAATCATTTATCTATAGCGCTCTCTTGCAAATAGCCCGTTTGACGGCTTTCGTGAATGGTTTCCTTGATACAGTATATAACGGTGGGCCCGCATAATGCACCAGTGCCCCTCCCCTACCCCTAAACCCCAAAAAACAATAGTTTGAATATTGTAAACGCAATTAGCAATCACGCTTTGCCATCCATCTATCTCTTGCAAATACCCATTTGACGGGTTTCCATTAGTAGTTCCTTGTACAATATATAGCGGTGGATACCATAAAATACAGAAGTACCAAACAAACAACAAATGAATATATGTATATTTGGTCCTCTGGTATACAAATTGCTATTGTAATTGCTCGCCTGCAATGTGTTGCATTTAATAAGAATCAATTGAGGACCCGAAACTCACTTCCCAGCTATTAAATGGGAATATCTTTCTCTAAAAACTTGGAGTCTACTGATTTGTCAACAAGCAATGTATATTTTGAAACTCCTCCTACATATTCTCAAGGTTTTTCAACCTTCAGGGGTCTTTAATTTTCGTCAGAAGACGATTTACGAAAATATTAAGGGGAAGGCGGAGTGAAGCAAATGTTCCTAAGGTCATGATGTATCTAGATCGTTTATTTTGCACCAGAAAATAATATCATGCCATTTTTTGTAAAAAAAAAATAGCTATATATTGTTTAATTTCCAATAAAAAACTGCTAAGGATGCTGCGCTTGGTGTAACGCACACAGGATGCACCAATTATTTCGAATCTGATAGTTTGTTCATTTTTAACCCTTTGTTTATTTCTCATTTTTCAACATGTCCCAAATGAAACTATGATGTAACTAGATTCACGGAAATTTGCTACAAAGCTAATTGGCCCAATAACAAATTAGGTACTTAAGCATCATATCTTACACACGAAAGAAGTCAAGTTTGGTTAATGCTAATGAAATAAAATAAAACAGGATGAAAATATAATAGTTTAGAAACATATTTGGGCTATATATTCGCACATTAGGGGCGTGGGGGGTAAAGCATAGCATATATTAAATACGTAACCTAACTTAACCTAGGTACTTCCCCCCCCCCTAAATCTCAAAAAACAATATTTTAAATATTTCAAACGCAAAGAGAAACCACGCATTGCGATCCATTTATCCATTGCAAATACCCTTTTGACTGGTTTCCTTTAGTATTCCCCTATGCAGTCTATAGCGCTGGGTAAGATGTAATGCACAAGTACCACAAACAATTAGTGCTCAACATGTTTGGTTTGGTCTTCACAGCCTCTTATAAAAGAAAAAGCAAAGATAAACGTGTTAGCAGCAATACTTTGAGAAATAAGAGGGCAAACATGATGCATATATCACACGCAGGGAAAAGTCTTGGGATTTTTCCTAGCTGCTAGTAAGGATTGACTATTTACAGCCCCTCAGCGGATTTACTCCGATATTCTTCGTAATTGCTATATCTCTTTCAAAATTTACGTTTATTAATAGTTGCCGCCTTTGCATCCTCTTTGCGTCTGTCTTTCACACTCAATTTGACAGCAACCTTGTTTTTCAGTTATTGCTATTTTTTGTCAGCTAGCCTACTTGTTTAGCTTGACTGTCATATCTTTCTTTTTATCTAAGTTTCTGCCTTTGATCTCGTGGCACCATTCTAGCTAGACTCTGCTTCTCTCTTGATCTAGAGACACTTTTTTCTTTCCCGCAATTGTCAAACATCTCTATTTAGCTAAGAAAGTGCCAAACTAATAAACCTAGTCCATACATAACGGGGATTTTAAGAAAAATTTTGTATTTTTAATTTAGAATTTCGATAGTTTTGGATAGTTTTGATTGCCCAAGCATGAAAAACTGAACAAGTAGTAAATGAAATGATTGGATATAATCTAGACTTACTCTCTTTATCGGAAGTGAGATAGACTGGTGCGGGATCAAATCAACTACCAAATGGCTACAATATTATTTTCAGTGGAACCGATTCACGAAGAGAACAAGGAGTTGCTCTCATCATGACGAAAGAAGACAAAAAGGCCATGATCAAATGGTTACCAATCTCAGCCAGAATCCTCACTGCTAGATTTACTGGATTGCATGCCAAGCTTTCTGTGGTAGTTTGCTATGCCCCGACCATTGAAGCAACTGAAGAGGTAAAAGACCAATTTTATAGAACCTTACAAGCGGTAACAAACGATATAACTAGGCATGACATAACATGCGTCATTGGAGACTTTAATGCAAAGATTGGAAACGACCGGGATTATTGTCCCCAAATACTAAGAAACCATGGGCTTGGAGACCGAAATGAGAATGGTGAATTGCTCGTTGATTTTGCAGCAGCCAATGATTTAATTGTTGGTGGGAGCTTATTTGCTCATCTTGACATTCACAAATATTCTTGGACCTCCCCTGATGGTTTAACTAAAAATCAAATAGACCATTGTTTGGTTAGCCGTAAGTGGCGCTCAAGCCTCATTGATGTACGATCGCATAGAGGTGCTGATGTAGGATCTGACCACTCACTTATGATGTCAAAATTTAAAATCAAGTTGAAGAGAAATACAAAGAAGACTCCTCGTCCCGACCCTCTTTTTGACTCAGACAAGCTGCTAGACAAAACATTGAAGCACGATTTTGTGGTAGAACTATCGAATCGCTTTCAAGCTCTCTCTCAACCAAACAGTTAGATCAAGAACACACGTGGAAAAACATGAAGACTTGTTTTCAATCGGCTGCCTCAGAAATTCTTGGCTACAGAAAGAGCCCGAAAGATCAGTGGCTTTCAGACAAGACATGGACCCTCATAGAGAAAAGAAAATGTATAAAACAAACCCTTCTTCAGAATCATGGACCAAGCCAAATGACCTTTAAAAGTTCCAGTTATAGAGATGCAGACAAAGTGGTCAAAAAAAGCGCAAGAAATGGCCACCGTTGTCAAATTGAAAAGAAGGCGGAACTTGCAGAAGAAGCTGCCAAAAGAGGTGACTCTAGAGCCCTTATAGGATAACAAATGAAATAGTTGGAAAGAAACGCTCCCAAGTAGGCCCCGTTAGGGACCCTTCCGGTGCTTTATAGACAGAGCCAGAGGTTATAAGTGAAATATGGGTGTCACACTTTGAGAAAATTCTGAATAGACCTCCATCTGAAAACCGCCCGAATATCCCAACGAGACCACTTTTTTCCCTGAATATCAGTGATGAGCCACCACGTGTGATGGAGATAAGTAATGCAGCAAGGAAATTGAAAAACGGAAAATCACCAGGTGAATACCGAATAACAGCAGAGATGATTAAGGCATCAATCGCAGGACAAATCTCATACTGGGTCAAGTTCTTTACCAGAATGTGGGAGAATAGAGAAGTACCAGCGGAATGGAAGAGAAGTTCACTGGTCAGACTTTTCAAAAGGGGTGATGCTACTCTTCCTGGAAACTGGCGAGGAATCAGCTTACTATCAGTGCCCGGGAAATTGCTTTGTCATGTTATTTTGGAAAAGATACAGACCGAACTAGATAAACACCTGAGAGATGAGCAATATGGGCTCCGTGCAGGATGTTCCTGTGCAAATCTTATTTTCACTTTACGCATACTCACAGAGGAAAGTCAAGACTGGCGGTCCAAAATATAGGCCCCTACATGGCTTTCATCGACTTTGAAAAGGCTTTCGATTGGGTCGACCGCAAAACTTTGTGGCAAATTCTGAACTATTACGGCTTTCCGGATAGAATAATTATGATAATTATGTCATTGCACGAAGGGAGTGAATGCTGCATTAAGACGCCAGAAGGCCAAACAAGATGCTTTAGAATCTTATCTGGAATGAAACAGGGATGCGTGTTGTCACCACTGCTCTTTATAATAGCTATTGACTATACCCATCGCAACACAACAACAGATGGCATTGAATTATCATCCGGTGTAACAGTCAGTGATTTGGATTTTGCAGCCGACTTAACATTAGTTCAGGGATGCAAGCAACGTTTGCAGTACTTCATTCACAGGGTCAGTGTGAAAGCCATCCAGCTTGGTCTTAAAATAAATGCAGGGAAGACAGAAACCATGTCAACACCCTACATATCACACGTGCTGGTGAGGAAATTTAACAAGTTATTGAGTTTAAGTGTTTGGGCAGCATCATAGAGAATACAGGATCTACCACAAAAGAAGTCATAACTTGAATAGGACAAGCTTACGCAGCCTTCAGTCAACTGAAAAGAATCTGGAAATCGAGGAATTATTCAAATCGCCTGAAGCTGCGCTTACTCAACAGTAATGTTTTACCAGTCCTCCTGTATGCCGCTGAGACTTGGCACTTAAACATTCAACAAGAGAAGAAGATTCTTGCTTTTGAGAACATTTGCCTCAGAAGGATTCTGAATATACAATGGTCGGAAAGGGTCTCAAACGGTACCATTTGGAGAACCACCAATCAACCACTAATAACCGAGACCATCTGATCCCGTAGATGGAGTTATCTCGGAAACGTTATAAGAATGGAAAACCATCAAATCCCGAAGTCTACACTTGAGTGGCAGCCAGTTGGAAGCTGGAAGCGAGGGAGACCTCGAAGCACATTGAGGCTAACCTACAACAGTGACCTATGCCGCCTGAATGCCTCTCTCCAACCAGATTGGGAAGATGTATACGCAGCGGCTCATCTCAGACCACATTGGTGACTATTCACTGATGCCCTAGGCGCCCCTGGTGGCGCAGGAGGATCTAAGGTCTAAGGTAAGGTAATAGTTTTGAATCAATTAAAAAGTCTAAATATGGTTCGTTAGGCCTAAATTTCCAGAATTTCACTTGGGTATAATTTGGAATTGGCATGAGTACCCGAGGAAACCAAAAGATGGCATGTGCACCCAAGCTTTCAAATTTTCTTTGTTTGATCCTGGGTTTGTTTTGATTTTTAGTTTCAAGGCGGTATCATATCAACTGTTAGCTCTTTTGTCTTGAAAAATATAGGTAATTGTTCAATAACAGTGTTGATTCAAATTTTTCCTTACATAACCCCAAAACCCTGTAAAGATTGAACCACTATTTTTAATGAGATTTCCATTTGATATCATTATGTCATGCAAATGGCATTGCGTAAAAGATACCAAAAGATGCAGTTTTTTTAAAAATTGCATTTTACTCTAACCCGTTCGTTCGTGATTCATTATGATTCTCGCTGTTGCTTCCAACGTCTCCTTACCGAATATTCCACTGCGCTTCATTTTAATCCTATTAAATCAAGCAATTTTTCCATGCCCTTTACTTTAGTTGTTCAGACCTATTCGTCACCTTGTATAATTTTTTATGATGTCATAGATAATAATTCAATAGGAACCAGGCATATTCAATTTCATATACCCACTGAAGTATCTAAATTATGTATTAGCACAATAATTACATTATTCTTTAGTTTCAAGTCATTGGGGATTTTTTGGAATTCTGGATATTGCTTATCTTCTAACTGCAGATTTTATTGCGCGTCATTTTCGTTTGCAATTAAAAACCAATTTTATTACAAATAATTTTTTGTACTTAATATTGAAAATAAACATTGAAATTATAGTAAATTTTGAACTGATGAGCTTTCAGCAATTAATATCATTATTCATCAAATACTCAGTTTAATTTATTATTTCTTTCTAAAGTTGTTCAAGACGAATATAGTTTCAATATAAACAAGAGTTTGGACACTGCCCTCTTCCTTAACTGTAAATAAAAACCAAAAGCCTACAGCGTCATTGGCGCTTAACTGAAATAGAATTATATTACACATATTTTCTTTTCCAGTTCTTACAGCATTGAAAATAAAAATAAAATTACAGTGAAATAAATTCTTGAACTGATGGATCTTTCCGCAATTAATATCATAATACATCAAATATTAAATTTCATGTTGTTTATACTTTCCAAGACTGTTCAAGACGCATATAGTTTTCAGTAAAGCGCCAATGACGCAGTAGGTTTTAGACTTTTACAGTGAGAGAAGGGGGCGATACCCAAACTCTTGTTTGTAGTGAATTTTGTTCGTTTCAAGCTTGATTTACATATTCAATTTAAGTTTCACTCGTTTTAAGATGTATTTATTCATTTACATTAATATCTATTGTATGTTTGTTTGCATTGATTGTTTATTTAATTTCTGTTCGTTTTAAGTTTCATTTGTATGGTTTTGCTATGATTGTTTATTTAATTTCTGTTCGTTTTGGGTTTCATTTATTCTTTAATAGTCATTTCTGGTCGTTTTGAATTTAAATTTTAATAGGTGTTTGTATCTGATGAGCTTAAGTTTAAAATGGCCTTTACTTTTCTTTGAAAAACTTATTTTTCGGAAAGTTTTTTAATTAGTTTTTGTTTGTTTTTGATTGCAAAAAGTTTCAAGTTCTTAAAAATTCTTTATTTCAAAATCAAACTTAGAAAAAAAATCAAATGTTCATCAACAAATTATCAATATTGGTATCAAAGTAACAATATCAAAATGAAAAAATGGGTTTGAGTCAACCTTGGAGTTTCTATTATCTGATGTTTGAACTAATTTTAACAAAATGGCTATCTCAAAATTTTTATCGGAACGGTTTGGGGAAAAAAGGCGCGGGGGGGGGGGGCCTAATTGACCTTCAGTCTCTTTTGACTCTTTAAAAGTGAAATAGAACTTTCTATTTTCAATCAAATGAGCCCTCTCTGAAGTTTATACGAGTATCCATGGGCGTAGGCAGCATATTGTCTGGGGGGGGGGGGCAGTCGATAGCGTAATGGAGGGCCTTTTATCAACTGCTTTTCCAACCATCTGCTTTTTCAGCCATATCTAATGTAAATTTGAAGGTCTAGGGAGGGGCAGCTGCCCCCCCTGCCCCCTCCCTACGCCCATGCGAGCATCCCTTCTATAAGAACCATATATACCCCCAAAGTTTAACGTACAACGCCTGTCCCTAGGCCCTAGGGGGTTGTGTCGACCCCGGAGTTTTAATACCTTATGTTTGAACTATTTTTAACAAATTTCTATCGGATGGGTTTATACATCCGATAAACCTAAAGGTGTGGAGGGTGGGAGGGGCTAGTTGCCCTACGATCTTTTTTTACTCTGAGAAAATGAACTAGAACTTTTAACTTCCATTCAAATGAACCGTTTTCGAAGTTTATACGAGCATCCTATTCATAAGAACCAGAAAAGGCCCCAGAACATAGCTTAAAATGCCTGCCCCCCAGGACCGGGGGGGGGGTTGTGTCGACACCGGAGTTTTTGCTATCTGACCCTTGAACTGTTTTAAAAAATGGCTATCTCAAAATTTGTATCGGATGGATTTGGGGAAAAGGGCGGGGGGGGGGGGGGGGGCTAGGGGCCCTCTGATCTCTTTTGACTCCTAAGAATTGAACTAAAACTTTTAATTTCGATTCAAATCAAACCTCTCTGAAGTTTATACGAGCATCCCTTCCATAAGAACGATGTATGCCCCCAGGGCGTAACTTACAACGCCTGCCCCCGGGCCCTGAGTAGCTGTTTTGACACCGGATTTTTTTATCTGACCTTTGAACTATTTTTAACAAAATGGCTATCTCAAAATTATATCGGATGCATTTGGGGGAAAAAGGGCGTGGGGGCGATAGTTGCCCTCTGATCTCTGTTGACTCTTAAAAACTGAGCTGGAACTTTATATCATAGGCAGCGCGATCGCGCTGCCTAAGTAAAGGACGATGTTTGCACAATGTATTATTTATTTTTGGTTTTTTGTTTTCCATACCAGGGCACTTAGTATCGAAGGAGTTGTCGTAGAAACTTCGAAAAGCACTCATTCGATTGGAAATTGAAGTAGCTAGTGCCCTTTTTAATAGTTGAAAGTGATTAGAGGGCAATTAGCCCCCCCCACGCCCATCATTCCCCCAAACACATCCAATTAAAAATTTTGAGATAGCTATTTTGTTTAGCGTAGTTGATTTCCAGATAGAAAATATGTTTTTGAGGAGGACACTCCCCCACAACCTTCAGCGCAAGGGTTTTAAGTTATGTCCTGGGTACATACAAGAACTATGTTGGCACAATGTATTATTTATTAATTTTTTTTCTTTAGAGCAGGGCACTTTGTATCGAAGAAGTTGTCGTAGAAACTTCGATAAGGGCTCATTCAATTGGAAATAGCAGTGGCTTGTGCCCTTTTTGATAGTCAAAACTGATTGGAACACTCCTTCCATGCCCATCATTTCAAGAAACACATCCAATCAAAATTTTGAGAAAGCCATTTTGTTCACCGTAGTTGATTTCCAGGTAGAAATTATGTTTTTGAGGAGGACACTCCCCCACAGCCCTCAGGGCAAGGGTTGTACGTTATGCCCTGGGGGCATATAAGGTTTTTTTTATAGAAGGCGTTGTCGTAGAAACTTCAAAAAGGCTCATTCGATTGGAAATTGAAATGGCTAGTGCCCTTTTTAATAGTCTAAAGTGATTGGAAGGCAACTAACACCCCTTCCACGCCCACCTTTTCCCCAAACACATCTAATCAAAATTTTTAGATAGTCATTTTATTCAACGTAGTTTTAAGTTCTGGAAATTAGGTCTTTGAGGATGACAACCCCCCCCCCCACAACCCTCAGAACAAGGATTGTAAGTTATGCCCTGGGGGCATATAAGGTTTTCATAGAACGCTTTGTCGTAGAAACTTCAAAAAGGGCTCATTCGATTGGAAATTGAAATGGCTAGTGCCCTTTTTAATAGTCTAAAGTGATTGGAAGGCAACTAACACCCCTTCCACGCCCACAGTTTCCCCAAAAACATCCAGTAAAAATTTTGAGATAGCCATTTTGTTCCAAGCAGTTCAAAGTTAAGGAAATTATACCTTTGAGCAGGACACTCCCCCCAGAGTCTTCAGGGCAAGAGTTATAAGTTAGGCCCTGGGGCCATATGTGGTTTTTATTGAAATCTTTGTCGTAGAAACTTGGAAAAAGGGCTCATTCGATTGGAAATTCAAAGGGCTAGCGCTCATTTTAACAGTCGAAAGTGATATAAGGGCAACTAGCCCCCCCCCCCTTCTCACGCCCACCTTTTCCCCAAACACCTCCAATCAAAATTTTTAGATAGCCATTTTATTCAACGCAGTTGAAAGTTTTGGAAATTAGGTCTTTAAGGATAACAACCCCTCCCCCCACAACCTTCAGGGCGAGGGTTGTAATTTATGCCCTGGGGGCGTATAAGGTGATTATAGAAAGCGTTGTCGTTTCAAAAAGGGTTCATTCGATTGAAAATCGAAAGACCTAGTGCCCTTTTTAATAATCGAAAGTGATTGGAAGGCTTGACATTTTTATAGTAAAGTTCGATGTGGGTATGATGTTCTATTTTTTGTTGTTGTTATTGTTTAGACCAGGGCACTTCGTATCGACGGAGTTGTCTTAGGAACTTCGAAAAGGGCTCATTCGATTGAAAATAGAAAGGACTAATGCCCTTTTTATAGTCGGAAGTGATTTGAGGGCAACTAGTCCCCCTCCCACGCCCACCCTCCCATTTGCCCATTATGCTTAAAAACTAAATGTGACCTTAAGATTAAATCAAAATGCACTATGTTAATGCTAATTCCCAATAAGGCATCTCAGCAGTATCCCAAGGACGACTGAGGGTATTATGTTCAAACTTTCGGGGCTACTTCTGCTCTTAAAATTACACCAATTCCAAATAGCGTAAGTGTATCTAAGGTATCGAAGAAAGTAAACAGATTTTTTTGCATATGGTATCTAGTTTTCCATTTCAGGTCAACTAGAGGAGATATGAAACTAAATTGAACACTACTAAAAAGGATTTTTAAAAGGGTGTATGTTGTTAAAAATTGCTGAAAATATTTCTCCAGCATACAAATAGCAGGCCAAACTATAAAGTCTTAAAAAAACGAAAAGATTCAAAGTATTATTTTCTTTTTCCCTGAAAAGACTATGTCAATATAAAACGAAAGGAAATTAATTACAAAAACTTTTTCCACAAAATAAATTTTTCAAAGAAAGTAAAGAACTCCATGAAACAAAAAATGAGCAAAAATAAAATCAAATAATCTACCAAGCCTGAAACTACCACAAATCAGCATTGATAAACAAATGAAACCCAAAACGAACAGAAATCAAACAGTCGTGGTAACGAACTGTAAGTAAGGAGCGACCCGGCTCAATGGTAACCGAAACTCCAAAAAACGGAATTTTGATACCAATAGATACATAAAAAGAATCAGAATTTAATGCTGATTTCAAATACGTAAGTTTCATCAAGTTTTGTATTACTCATCAAAAGTTACATGCCTGAGAAAATTTGGCTGATTTTCGAAAAAAAGGGGAAAGACCCCCTAAAAGTTATAGAACCTTAATGAAAATCACACCATCATATTCAGCGTACAAGAGAACTCTGCTGTAGAGGTTTTAAGCACCTATCTACAAAAATGTGGAATTTTGCCTTTTTTGCCAGAAGAAAGATCACGGATGTGTGTTTATTTATTTTTTTTTCCAGGGGTGATCGTATCGACCCGGTGGTCCTAGAATATCGTGGGAGGGCTCATTGGAACAGAAATTAAAAGTTTTAGTGCCCTTTTTAAGTGACCAAAAAAATGGAGGGCAACTAGGCCCCCTCCCACGCTCATTTTTTCCCAAAGTCAACCGATCAAAATTTTGAGATAGCCATTTTGTTCAGCATGGTCGAAAATATGATAACTATGTCTTTTAGGATGACTTAATCCCCCAAAGTCCCCGGGGGGGGAGGGCTGAAAGTTATGAACTTCACCCAATGTTAACAATAGCATTGTTTATTGGGAAGTATACAGACGTTTTCATGCGGGATTTTTTCTGGTAGGTGGGGGGGGGGGTCGGGGGTTATATGGGAGGATCTTTCCATTAAGAAGTTTTCATGGGGGAAAGGACATTGCTATGAAGGGGGTGCCGGATTTCCCATCATTATTAAAGAAAAAGATCAGAAATTAAATAAAAAAAAAAAGTTTTTCAACTGAAAGTAAGGAGCAACATCAAAACTTAAAACGAACAGAAAATATTACGTATATGATTAGGTTCACCCCCTAGTCAATACCTCACTCTTAAAGCCAAAGATTTTTTAGTACTTTCATAAGAGCTATTTATTCTAATTAACGGCCTTTGTGATTAAGGGGTCATTTTTAAAGAATTGGAACAGAATTTGAACTTGAGCTTAAAGAGCAAGGTATTGACTCGGGGGTGAACCCCCTAATATACGTATTAAGAATCTATGAATATAGAAGTTCGTTACGTAAGTTAATTCGTAAGTTAAGTATATTTATTTCTAATCAAAAACGTTCGTAAATAAAATTAAACAAGTTTTGAGAAAGCCATTTAACCAAATAAAAGTAAAATTAATATGCAAATTTTGTTTTAATTATTCATGTACGGTGAGCCAGTATCAAAACCTGCATTAATTCAAAAACGTTCAAAAATTAAATAAAAAAAAACAAGTTTTTTTTAACTGAAAGTAAGGAACGACGTTAAAACTTAAAACGAACAGAAACTATTCCGTATATGAAAGGGGCTGTCCCCTCCTCAACGCCTCGCTCTTTACGCTAAAGTTTGACTTTCTCACAACTCTATTTTTTAAAACAAACACAAACTTTAGCGTAAAGAGCGAGGCGTTGAGGAGGGGACACCCCCTTTCATATACAGAATAATGTCTGTTCGTTTTAAGTTTTAACGTCGTTCCTTACTTTCAGTTAAAAAAAACTTGTTTTTTTTTATTTAATTACAATAAATAACCGAGTCAAACTTAAAACGAGCAGAAATTAACATAAGCTGGACGCAAAACCCCTATGAGGTGGAACAAAATTTGCACTTTACTGAAAAAAATACAAATGAATGTGCATTGTCAGTTTAATATATATATATATATATATATATATATATATATATATATATATATATATATATATATATATATATATATATATATAATATATATATATATATATATATATATATATATATATATATATATATTATATATATATATATATATATATATATATATATATATATATATATACTGATATATAGTAATCAAAATGTTAATATTATTTAATTTATTAAAGTTATAAAGGGAAAAACATTTATATTTTTTCAGTAAAGTGCAAATTTCGTTCTGGCCTTGGGAAGGCATAGTTTTAAGCCCAACTTATGTTAATTTCTGCTCGATTTTGAGTTGACTCAGTTATTTATAGTAATTTCTGTTCGTTTTGGGTTTCATTTATTTATCGATGCAGATTTGTGGTAGTTTCACACTTGGTAGATTATTTGATTTGATTTTTGCTCATTTTTTGTTTAACTGAGTTCTTTACTTTTCATTGAAAAACTTTTTTTGTGGAAAAAGTTTTTTTTAATTAATTTCCAATCAAGAGAGCTGAGCCAATCAAGTTATACATAAACAATCCAAAAATATAATTTTTTTTACTTTTATAGCTTTAATGAATCAAATAATATTAACATTTTGATTACTAAATATCAGTATATGTATATTAAACTGATAATGCGCATTCATTTGTATTTTTTCAGTAAAGTGCAAATTTTGTTCTGGCCTTGGGAAGGCATAGGGGTTTTGCGCCCAACTTATGTTAATTTCTGCTCGATTTTGAGTTGAATCGGTTAATTATTGTAATTTCTGTTCGTTTTGGGTTTCATTTATTTATCAATGCTGATTTGTGGTAGTTTCACGCTTCGTAGATTATTTTATTTTATTTTTGCTATTTTTTTTTATAATGGAGTTCTTTACTTTTCTTTGAAAAACTTAGTTTGTGGAAAAAGTTTTTTTAATTAATTTCTGTTCGTTTTATATTGACATAGTCTTTTCAGGGAAAAAGAAAATAATACTTTAAATCTTTTCATTTTTTAAGACTTTACAGTTTGGCCTGCTATTTGCAGGCTGGAGAAAAATTTTCAGCAATTTTTAACAACATACACCTTTTAAAAATCTGGACACAAATAGTACTGTTTAATTTATTTTCATACCTCCTCTAGTTGACCTGAAATGGAAAACTTGATACCATTCGCAAAAAAATCTGTTTACTTTCTTTGATAGCTTGGATACACTTACGCTTTTTTGATTTGGTTAAATTTTAAGAGCAGAAGTAGCCCCGAAAGTTTTAACATAATACCTTCGGTCATTCTTGGGATACTGCTGAGATGCTTTATTGGGAATTAGCATTAACACAGTGTGTTTTGATTTAATCTTAAGGCAACATTTAGTTTTTAAACATAATAGGCAAATGGGAGGGTGGGTGTGGGAAAGTGGGCTCGGGAGTGGAAGGGGGATTAGTTTCGCTCCATTCACTTTCGACTATTAAAAAGGGCAGCAGCCCTTTCTATTTTCAATCGAATGAGCCCTTTTCGAAGTTCCAACTACAACTCCGTCGATACGATGAGCCCTGGTCTAAACAACAACAACAACAACAAATAATAGATTATGCCCACATCGATCTTTACTACAAAAATGTGAAGCCTTCAAATCACTTTCGACTATTAAAAAGGGCACTAAGTCTTTCGATTTCCACGGCACTAGGCCTTCCTAAGGTCTGTTAGGGTGGTTGTCATCCTCCAAGACCGAATTTCCAGAACTTTCAACTACGTTAAACAAAATGGCTATCTCAAAATTTTGACTGGATGTGTTTAGGAAATGGTGGGCGTGAGAGGGGCGGTAGTTGCTCTCCTATCACTTTCAACTATGAAAAATGGCCCTAGCCCTTTCAGTTTCCAATTAAAGGAACCCTTTTGAAGTTTCTACGACAAAACTTTCAATAAAAATCTTATACGCCCCCAAGGCATAAGTTACAACCCTTGCCCTGAGAGCTGGGGGGGGGGGAGTCATTCTCCAAGACCTAATTTCCAGAACTTTCTACTACGACGAACAAAATCGCTATCTGAAAATTTTGATTGGATGGGTTTGGAGGAATGGTGGGCGTGAGAGGGGGTTAGTTACCCTCCAATCATTTTCGACTATCAAAAAGGGCACAAGCCACTCCAGTTTTCAATTGAATGAGCCCTTTTTGAAGTTTCTGCGACAACTTCTTCGATACGAAGTGCCCTGCTATAAAGGAAAAAATTAATAAATAATACATTGTGCCAACATCGTTCTTATATGCCCCCAGGGCATGAATTAAAACCCTTGTCCTGAGTGCTCTGGGGGAGTGTCCTCCTCAAAAACATATTTTCTATCCAGAAATACACTACGCTGAACAAAATGGTTATCTCAAAATTTTGATTTAATATGTTCGCAGAGAATGATGGGCGTTGGGGGGGGGGGCTAGTTGCCCTCCAATCACTTTCGACTCTTAAAAAGGGCACTAGCCACTCCAATGTCCAATCGGTTGAGCCCTTTTTGAAGTTTCTACGACAACTCCTTCGATACGAAGTACCCTGCTATGGAAAAAAAAATAATAATACATTGTGCCAACATCGTTCTTTACTTAGGCAGCGCGATCGCGCTGCCTATGATTCAAAAACTTTCTATATAAACCTTATATGCCCCCAGTGCATAACTTACAACCCTTGCACTGAGGGCTCTGAGGGGGTTATCATCCTAAAAGACCTAATTTCCAGAACGTTCAACTACGTTGAACAAAATGGATATCTCAAAATTTTGATTGGATGTGTTTTAGAAAATGGTGGGCGTGAGAGGGGCGTTAGTTGCTATCCAATCACTTTCAACTATTAAAAAAGGCACTAGCCCTTTCAATTTCCAATTGAATGAGCCCTTTTGAAGTTTCTACGACAACGCTTTCAATAAAAACTTTATATGCCCCCAGGGCATAACTTACAACCCTTGCCCTTAGGGCTGTGGGGGGAAAGGTTGTCATCCTTAAAGACCTAATTTCTAAAACTTTCAACTACGTTAAATAAAATGGCTATCTAAAAATTTTGATTGTCTGATTTTGGGGAAAGGGTGTGCGTAAGCGGGGGGTTAGTTGCCCTCAAATCACTTTCGACTATTAAAAAGGGTACTAGCCCTTTGAACTTCAAATCGAATCAGGCCTTTTTCGAGTGGTCCGTTCGGACCAATGAAGGAAGTACAGGGTATTTCCATATTATATCCGTTGTCAAACAGGGGTGTGTCCTCTCTCCCCTCCTTTTTGTCCTTGTAATTCATTATGTGCTCCGAGATTGCACGGGGTTTGGTATTCAACTCCGCGACAATAAACAACTAGCAGATCTCGATTTTGCCGACGACATCACCCTAATGGAGGCAAACAAGAAAAGGCTCCTTGACCTTCTCGATGTCATCCGAGAGAAGGCGAGCCTTTTAGGATTGAAGATCAACTCGGGAAAAACAAAAAGCATGGCAACAAGCGACTCGCCACAGGACATAAGGTGCGGGGATACCGCAGTAGAGCAGGTGGTGGAGTGTAAATACCTTGGAAATACAGTTGAACAAACGGGATCTTGCGAAAAAGAGGTGCAGTCGAGTATTGGACAAGCGAGTGGAGCTTTTAATCGACTAAAGCCAGTTTGGCGATCGAAAAAGTACTTCACCAAACTGAATCTAAGGCTTTTCAACAGTAACGTCCTCTCGGCCCTCCTGTATTGTTGCGAGTGCTGGAAACTTAACCAACAACAGGAAAAGAAGTTTCTTGCATTCGAGAACAACTGTCTCCGAAGAATACTAAACATCGACTAGAGAGCACATGCACCAAACCAGTCAGTTCGATCTATGTCGTGCCAGCCCCTGGTAACAGATGTCATCCGCCAACGAAGATGGCGTTAATTGGGGCATGTTATCCGTATAGCGATGGATAGACTTCCTAAAACTGTACTGGAATGGTAGCCGCAGGAATCCCGTTGAAGAGGACGGCCGAAAAATACACTTCGTTGCAACTACCAGCGGGACCTCAAACACATCAATACGACAGTCCAGCCCCAGTGGGAAGATAAATGGGCAGCAGCACATATGAGGGATGATTAGCGGCTCTTCCTGGATGCCCTTGGTGCCTTTGGTGGTACAGAAGGAACTAAGTTCTAAGGTAAGGTCTTGCCCTGAAGACCATGGGGGGAGTGTCCTGCTCAAAGGTATAATTTCCTGAACTTTGAACGTCGTGTGACAAATTGGCTATCTCAAATCTTTTATTGGATGTGTTCGGGGAAATGATGGGCGTGGAAGGTGTGTTAGTTGCCTTCCAATCCCTTTCGACTATTAAAAAGGGTACTAGCCATTTCAATTTCCAACCGAATGAGCCCTTTTTGAAGTTTCTACGCCAACGCGCTCTATAAAAACCTTATATGCACACAGGGCATAACTTAAAACCCTTGCCCCGAGGGTTGTGGGGGAGTGTCCTCCTCAAAAACATATTTTCTATCTGGAAATCAACTACGCTGAACAAAATGGCTATCTCAAAACTTTGATTGGATGTGTTTGGGGAAATGGTGGGCGTGGAAGGGGTGTTAGTTGCCTTCCAATCACTTTCGACTATTAAAAATGGCACAAGCCACTCCAATTTCCAATTGAATGAGCCCTTTTCGAAGTTTCTACGACAACTTCTTCGATACGAAGTGCCCTGCTCTAAAGGAAAAAAAATAATAAATGATACATTGTGCCAAGATCGTTCTTATATGCCCTCAGGGCATAGCTTAAAACCCTTACCCCGAGGGTTGTGGGGGAGTGTCCTCCTCAAAAACATATTTTCTATCTGGAAATCAACTACGCTGAACAAAATGGCTATCTCAAAATTTTGATTGGATGTGTTTGGGGGAATGATCTTTACTTAGGCAGCGCTATCGCGCTGCCCATGATGGCGATGCTCATGGTGATATCTTCATGGTAATGGGGATAACTGTAGTGAGTTAGGCCCTAGACGGTTAATCATTTTGATCAAAAGCTTCTGTCAATCGATTGCCTCAAACATGATTGACCGTCTTGGAGCCTGTTTGACGCTTGAGTCAAGTGTTGCCGATGATTGATTGAAAGTTGAAAGACTCAATCATTTTGATCAAAAGCAATGTGTTACATTAGCTTTGATCAAGATTGAAGGGTTGATTGAAACACACGTCAATCGATTGACAAAAGCTTTTTATCAAAATGATTGACCGTCTAGGGCCTCCTTTAAAGCAGTGGTTGCCGGCATTATGAGAGGTTGTAATACTTGGTGATAGGAATGGTCATGATGATGATGCTAACACTCAGAGGTTCTCAAGAATGTTATTCATAGAGTGAAATTTTTGATTTCTTTGTGGGAAGGGATTTTGAAATAATTTGAAGTGGATTTAGAGATGGATTTGACAATGTCTATGGTTATACTTGTCACTATGCTGAGACTTGAGATGCCAGTGAAATTCGGGATTTTGCAGATTAGCATAAGCCATTCTAAGTTTACTTCATGCATATGTAAATCGAGAAAAACAATATTTTCAGAATTTGAAAGCTTCACGAAATGCACGAAAAGTGTTCGCAATGTATCAATTAGCTCATTTTTGTTCAGTAAAATGTTGACTTTATTTTATTTTACTGTTGTATTTATTTTACAGTTGTATTACCCTCATTTTCAGTAAAAAGCCGTGTCAAGTTATAATAAATTGAAATTAACGTGATTCTTAAACAATTAGACCATTAGGCCTACTAGTATAGCCTAGCCGTCTGTTCTCATTTTTTACTTTTCTTTTAGTCCTCAAAAAGTCCATACCCTGCGATAGAGGTCGATTTGAAAACTCTGAAGAATGCCAATATTCGTGTTTTAGACAATTTACTTGACATTTATGGTTTTAATATAACCTATGAGATTGTCCCGGCTTCGACAGCAGGCAGCAAAAGTCCATGGCGGAAAAGAGGTGATGCTCCAGGAGAATGTGCCAGTCCTGCCAGCTGTTCGTACAATGGACATTGCTATGCCAGCTCTGACTTCAAGTAAGGCTTATTAAATAGTTTAATCCCATAAAAACCGAATTGTTACACGCCCTGTTCAGAGCACATCTTTCAATTTCTTGGTCAATGCATTTGCAGTCCTAGAATGGTTTCTGGATTAACTTTCTTTTTTTTTTCTGTTTCCGTGTTTACTATCCCATATATAAGTCAAATCGATAAAACTTCCAACAAAATGAGTTTACGAGATAAGTAATATAATATAGTTAACAGTGTATTAATGAAACTACAGACGAAAGTGTATATGAATCATACTGCATAATGAGCCTAATGATAGGCTGATAATAAAGCAAAAATAAACAATTTATATCAGATTAGAGCTCTCCTGAGCTTACACATAGGAGTAGCTAAACTTTCGATGCCAAGGCCCCGTGAAATGCTGTAGGAACTGTGGTCTTTTGTTAAAGATTGTGGAGTTATCACCGGGACTATGTCTTCTTGGTAAAACTTTGTTTGGTACTTTTGTATTATACTGCCAACACTCAAGAAGTGAAGTTAGGTTAATGTTCAGGAAAAATACCAAAACGTGATGAAAATATAATACATTAGAAACAAATTTGGGTTATATATTTTGCACATTAGGGGGTGGGGGTAACCAAACCTAACCCCCACCCAAATTATGTAATTCCAGAATTGCAACAAAACTTGAACTTTATTGTAAAGAGCGAGAGTTGAGAAAGGGGCAACCCCCTCATATACGGAATAATTTCTGTTCGATTTAAGTTCTAATTTTGTTCCTTACTTTTAAGTGAAAAAACTTGTTTTATCGATGAATTTCTAACCGTTTTTCAAATTATGGCATGGATTCTCCTTCCCTCTTCACCCATATAAAATTTTCTCCTGGAAAATTCCCTCGGAAGCTTTCCTCTCCACAGCCCCCTCAGAAGATGCCCCCCCAAATGTATATTTCCTGATAATAGATTCTACATTTAAACAATGGACAAACTGCATAAGTTACAGCCTTTTCCTCAGGGACTATGGGGGTTTGTTTCATCACCAAAAGCATAGCTATTGGACCTTTCAACTATGCTGAATCAAATGGTTATCGCAAAATTTGGATCGAATGACTTTGGGAAAAAAGGTGTTTGGTAGGAGGGGCTAGTTGTCCTCTTGTCTTTTTGGTTACTTAAAAAGGACTCTATAACTTTTGATTTCCGATCGAATGAGTCCTCTTCCATTTTCTTAGGATCACTCGTTCGATACGTTCAACCCTTGGAAAAAAAAGAAAAACAAATAAAGACGGATCCGTAATCTTTCTTCTGTCAAAAAATATAAAATTCCCCTTTTTTGGATATAGGAGCTTTAAACTTCTACGATAAGGCTCTGTAATATGTTGAATCTGATGGTGTGAAGTTCATTAAGATCACTTGACTTTTTGGGGGTGTTGATCTCCTTTTTTGAAAATCTGGCAAATTTTCTCAGGCTCTTAGCTTTTGATAGGTAACATTAAACTTAATGAACTTTATATATTTGGAGTCACCATAAAAAGCTAATTCTTTTGGTGTATGCATTGTTATCAAAATTTTAGAGTTTTGTTTACTATTGAGCTGGGTCACTCCTTACTTACAATTTGTTACCATGATAATTCATAAGAAATACTATAAGTATTTCTTGTAAATTAAAAGTAATTTCCTTTCCCAAGTTTTCCATTCCGTTTTAAGATTTCTATATCGGATGACGTTTTGAATTTTCTTATCTTCTTGTTTGCAATTCACACCCTGCTAAGTGTGAAAAATACTGAACTTTAAAAGAAAATAGATTAACGCATATTTGGACGTTGTTGCAAGTCCTCGAAGCTCCCAGCCTTTTGGCCCAAAAGGCTGAGTGTTATTTTTCCTTGACTGAAAACTAAATAGATAGTCTTAGATTGAAAGTTTTGTAAACTTCAGTTTTTTTTCATTTTAAATGAATGGGTGTAAGAAAACAGTAAAACTAATTTAATTGGCGCAAACTTCTTATGTCAAGAACCCCCTGGAACGCTAGAGGGAAATTTAACTTAGCTGATTAATTTGTAATAGGTTCTGTTAGAAAAAAAATTGATTGTTTACTAAAAACAATAAGCCTAGTTAATTTTCAGTAGAGTACAAATAATACTTTATCTCTTTGGGAGACTTGAAAGGCAAAAACACCAAACTTATCCAAACTTACACCAAACTTATCATGTTAACTTGTGTTCAGTTTAACCATTACTTCAATACTAATTGCATTTTTTGTTCGCTTCTTATTTTATTTCTCCATTCATAGCGATTCACCCTTCCTGTAGTTTTGATACCTTATACGCTAATATTTGCTTGGTTTAAGTTTCAAATCCGATCTTTATTTTCCAGAGAAAAGCTTTTTCCTAATTTCCGTTCTTTTTCAAATTGAAAGAGTTTTTGTAATTATAATAGAAAGAATATTGCATTACAGGCAGTAGTAGCTATACGTAATAAGTCTATTAACTAAATATTGAAGCATGGCAGAAGTCGTAGTGGGAGTACTCGTTGTAATAGAAGCCAAAAAAAAAATGATAGTATGTACACGGACTCCGGTATAGCTTAAGCATAACTTGTGAAATATGTGCTTTGTATTGATCTAAGATAATCATGCCGCTATATTAGTTATTTTAAATGATTTAAATTTTAATATTGAGAACAAATCTCTATATAATCCCTGAAAGGTCAAGAATAGATCATGAAATAGCATGTCTATATAAGTAAACTTAGGGGACGGGGAGGTGTTACTGGCGAGGCAAAATAGACCACATTGGGTCCTCAATTCTTATAGAATGAATGAAATGTTCACATCATTTCGATTTATAGCCAAATGTAATATGCCATAATTTGGAGAAATATGTACATAAGTTACTTTGAATTTTGGCTTTCGCTTAATAATTAGCCCAAAATACGTCATTAGCAAAGCTAGAATGACTTATCTACCATCTAGTGTGTTTTGATCTAGGATAGTCATATTATACTCTTAAATATTTTTACTTATTATCATCTAACTTTAAAGACCAATCCCTAAGTAATTCCCTGAATGATCATGAGTAAAAAAAATATACGATATGTGTGATTTGTGTGTGTATGGGGCGCATTCGTTAAGTGGTTGCTGGCCTCGAGCCTCTTCTTAGAGCCGACCGAGTCCGTTGATTTTGAATTGAAGTTATCAAGGTTAGGTTAGGTTATTAATTACGTAGCTTGCAAATCCTTGCATGGCTCTAACTTCAACGAGGTACGATATGTGAACCTTTCATTAAGGATTAGCGCATATTGTTGCCTACGAACTGAACTTCATCAGATTTTCGACCTGTATATTGTAATCAACAAGCTCAGGAATCATTATAAATCATTTCTTTTAGAAACTAAACATAATTTGTGAGATATGTACTGCATTTGTTACGATTTATGATAGCTTTGAACACGTGAAATACGTGTGAAATAGTTTTGGGGAACGAAGAGGAGTTGGAAATTGACTTCTAATGCCTCTTAATTCGCGGGAATATTTCTGGTTCACACCTTTATCATTGGTACTGGGGATGGGGTAATAGTATCGCTGTCATTGATACAATCTTTTTTCTATGTAGCATGAATATTGCATTCACATACCTATCGGCACAGAGGGGGGGATAGATGAGGCAGGGCATCATGGACATTGCCAGGAAACACTTGGGGGATGGGGGAATGACAAGTACTACCAGGAGCTTTGTTTTCGCCGAACTTAAATGGTGATCTTTCTCTATTTCTATTTAAAATGACTGTCTATCAACAAGTGAAAATGGCATTATTTTTATACAATCCTGAAAAAGGCTTATGCCAGCTTTGCCTCTCACTAAGACTTTCTGTCTGCTTTTTCTCCAATTAGCCATGCCTTGATGGCAACATGATTTTAATTTACTTGTGTATTTAAACACACGTATACAATGTATTTCAACATCAGAGAGCACTATTGTGGAGGTTGCGATGGCTTCAGCCACGTAGAAGATCAGGTCAGGCAGAACTTCCATCCATATGGACAATTATACCCGTCTCCGTCCAGTCGGATTTCGTAAATAAAATTATTATTAAGAATTTATTCAGCAAAACTCCTGTTCATCGACTATTTTGCCTAAATAATGAAATCTTGCCCAAAATTTTACTTACAATCCAACATTTGAATTTTCAAGCAGAAAACTGAAAAAGCAGAAAGTTATTAACTAATTTACAATTATTGGTACTTACATGTTAACAACAACAAATCGTGTGTTTATTGGGCTGGTTGCCCACATCAGGTGTTGGTTAAGCCTGGGCACGATTTGAAAAAAACAATCAGAAATTAATTAAAAAAAAACAACCTTTTTCAACTGAAAGCAAGGAATAACATTAACAAATAGAAATTATTCCGTTTATGAGGTGGTTTTCCCCTCCTCTAAACTTCACTCCTTATGCTTAAGTTGGACTTTTTGTCACAATTCTTTCAAAACAACTGCTGAAACACAAAGGTTGTTGAATTGGAATAAGAACCATTTCTAAAAGACTGGTCTGTAACAACTCACTCGGTAGCAACTGGTTGAAAAGTAGGCTAGATCTTCAAAAAGGAACTGGACATTTTGATTACCCATTTTATGAGCCCCCCGCAAAGTTTATCCGACCATCCTTCCCACATAAACCTTATATATTAACTCAGAGCTCATAGTCCTTCCTGCGGGGGTTAGAAGGGTTATCAAACCTGGAGGCACTGTATGTGGCCTTTGGACTATTTTGAATGAAACAACTATATAAAAATTCTGACCCGGATGCGTTTGGGCTAAAAACAACATGGGATGGTTTAATGTCCTCCAATAATTCTTGACTTATAAAAAGGGCACTAGAACTTTTAATTTGCAATTCCCTTTCGAAGATTATACGACCACCCTTTCCTTATGAAGTGCCTTTGGGAAAAAAATATTAATGCATGAAATCCTTATGGTTCTTTTATGGCAACGCTATAGCACTGCCTCTAACTTAAACAGGTGACTGGAACTTGCAATCTCTCTTCTAATCCGGAATTACCCAGGTGAAATACTGGGGGAATTTTTCACTGGGGTAATTCTCCGGAGGGAAATTTGTGCGTGAATTTTTCCACGGGGGGGGGATTTTCTGGAGGGGAGTGCCTATAGCAGTACGTATCATGCTTTGATTGAAATCTTGTGTCGCAACTATAGCCTTTAATTTGGAATCAACAACTTTAAAACTCCAAAATAGCATTTAGGGTAAAAGCAAAATAAATAAAAGCTAAAGAAAGAAATGGAGGAGAGAAGAATGGAGGAGGCATAGAAGAAGAGGGTCTCGTTTTGTTTTTTTTTAAATGAAATTCAAAATGCTTGCATAACTTTCTGTTCAACAAGGTGTAAAATGTTCACTTTGCTTCCGAGATCAAGAGGGGAGAAAGAAGTTAGAGGGAGTGGATGTAAGGAATTTATTTAGGATCCTTTAAACATGCAGATTGAAAAGTGAAACTTCAATCGAACAAAATAACGATACATAAGAGTGTCAACTCTCTCCCAATCCCCAACGGCTTAGAATGTCATTTGCACGTTACTGAAAATGGCATGTGTTTTTTTTCAATTTGTTTGTCTTTAGCTTTCAAAACCTTGGCAACAGTTACAAAAAAATTAAAGTACTAATGAGGCTAGTAATGTAATAACAGTTTTTATTTATTTTCGAGTTCAATCTGGTTTTATCAAAAATGGCATTCTATTCCTTATGAGTTTTAGTAGTCCGGGGAATCCCTGGCTTTCGAAAGTTTGAAGTTGTTAGCGTCTCAGCCGAGATGTTCAGCGCTACAAACTGTTAAAGTAAAGTTTGCTTGACTGTACATATATTTTGCTCAAATTTCAAGCTGTCCCAATTACTTGGGCCTTTGTTCAAGTTTCTACAAAAATTTAACTGCAAAAAAACGGGCTAATTACATAACCTCGGGGCCCATGCCCTTTGGGCTGTGTAGGTCATTTTGGTGGTACGTTTTGATAATCCTGAGTGAAGTTACTATTTAAAAAATTCAATTAGATGCCTTGAGAAAATACGGGGAAGTCCTTGGGAAAAATATGACTTGGAAAGAGGAGTGAGGGTTGTCGTCCCATTAGTTTAAACCCTAAAAAGGTTTTAATTCCACTTCAGTGTTTTATTCCTTCTATACGGAGCGGCCGGGGAAAAAAAACAGCAACAATATAATAATGAAAGTCGTACGAGGTACACATATCGCTGTTACCTAATCAAAGCTAATGTATTGACTCTAATATGTGTTTTTGTTTCTTTTAACCTTTTGAAAAAAGACTCATAATCATTATTGTAACGTATACCAACCGTATCTTCTCTGTAGGAGAGAACTGACAAACTTAAACTGACCGAATGCTTTCCATCAGGATTGGACAAAAAAAAGAGCTCAAGTAATCCATTTCCAGCTTTCTCGACAAATTGCTACAAATTTCTTTCGTTCCTTCCTTAAATTAATCTTTACAGACATCAATTAGATTCTGTAATTGACCTAAAAACTTTCTAACTTTCCACAACATTCGTAATATCCCTGTATTCGATAAGATAGCAAAACAGAAAGAAGAGCCATTTCATTTTTGTTGGACTAAGAACAAAATACAAACTGCTTTGGACAGTGACTGATCAGTCCAAAACAAAAATATCAAGTTCCAACTTTAATAGTGATTTGATTTCTTCTAGGAATTGAAAGGTCAGGCTACTTTCGATCTTTTCTGAAAACATAGATGCAAAGTAAAAGGAAAATTGACTCCATTCTTGGAAAAGGATTGGAATAGAGTTTATTATTGCAGAATATTAGATTTTGTGGTCTTAAGTTTCTAAAAAGAAAGACTATTAAAGCACCGTCGGTTTGAATTAGCTACGAATCGGTATTGATATTTCAACTAGTTCCAATACAAGACAAATTTGGAAAAATAAGGATGGATGTTCAAAAAATAATCCCAGCATTTTTGGCTAAATAAGTTACTTTTAGAAATAAAAAAAATAAATACTTTTCCATTTTTGGCAAATAAATAGTTTTGGCGAAACCAATAAGACTAAATACACACTAAAATTTTCTAGAACATGTCGCCTATGACTAAGTCATCTACATAAGCAATAACAACGTAGTATTTTGTATGTGATAATATGTATCCATCTAGGACCAAACAAAACGCTGATCATCTGCAAAGGGGGGAAGGGGAGAGGTCCAAAAGAAATCATTTGAAGGAACTTAGAGCTTTACAAGAAGAGATAACGAATGAAACGGCTAGATTTAGGTGGAGGAGAAGCTTAAGCAGCTGTTTTGGACTCAGGTGGCTTGATTTTGCAATGAGCTGTCAGCAGTAGTAGTACTAGCAGCATTAGTAGTATACGTTTTAATAGTCTTTGAGAATTTTGAACTTGTTTAAAATCAAGACGAAATTTCCATTAGTATAATAGCAAGCGTTTCTGAAGCATATAGGACACTTCTTGAGACAAAAATTCTCTCTGGGGGTTAATTTGCATTCTGAAGCTTTTTATCTTTGCCTATGTGTTCCTTATATGACTACTTTGGTCCGCCTATGGCACCTCAAACTACTTTTGTATAAAATATAGACTGAATACATATTTTTAGAATGAAACGGGTACTGGTGATGATTTGATGATTGAAACGGGTACTGGTGATGGTGGGCGATATTTTGATTAATCAATAGATCGATATATCGATATTTTTACTTTCGATATTCGATATATAGATACCGATATTTAGGATCAGTTTTTTGTTATCTCATGGATTTGCCGCAGTTACGCAAATGGTAAGTAGAGGGTATTTTGTATAGCTTTTGTTTCAAAATTCAAATAATATAAAATCAAACAATAAAAATAAATTTCGATTACATAAATAAATATAATAAAAACCCAGATTTAGAATTGTTCAGGCTCAGGAAAAGAGAAAAATAAACTACTGGCTATTCAAAAACAGCAGCATGTCAATGTTTTATCCTTTGAGTCGGTACCGCCGTTCAGTGATTATCTGACCAGCCTTGGAAAACACTCTTTCAGAAGGGACACTGGAAGAAGGCACAGACATGAATTTTTATTGCAACTTCGTACAGGTGTTTTTCGGACACCAGGGCCCGATAATTTCATCACTTGAGTGGACAAGTTTCTCTTGAAATTATTTGCTCCCTATTGAAAGTTGCAGAGCCATGATATATTCGGCTGCTGTCGAAGCATGTCCTGCATTGACTATAAGGACTTCATCGAGTGAACCCCACAAACTGGCTTGATTCTGATATGACTGCATCATAGGGCCTGCGATGGTACTTGTATCTTCTGATCGAGATTCAGCAGCTAGCAAGGGCAAATCTATCTCGTTTGCAATTTTGCTCTCAACTTGTAGAAGATCGTCAAGTGAAATATACATTTTTTTGAAACGTGGGTCAAGAAGTAGCAATTGCGACGGGTGTGACTTGACCAAGGGTTATAAACCTACAATGCATCTTATTCAGCAAAGCCTTTCGAAGCTCATCAGCCACATCTAAGAATCCACCAAAAGCTAACTGAACAAGGTGGCGTCTCAAAATCTTAAACAAAGGCAGGACTTTCGAGATGGAGGGAAAGCTTTCAGAAGAGAGTTCAATAGTTACCTCTTCAAAGGGTGTAATCACCGTAATCACGTTTAAAATTACACCCCACTCACCATCAGTGAGAGGTCCACTTTACCGAGAAGCGCAAGCAAACTTGTTACCGACTCTTTCAAATCTTGTAGACTACGCAACATAGTGAGAAGCGAATTCCATTTAGTGATCACATCAGGTTTTAGTTTTTTGGTACAAACATTTTCAATAGAGATTTGAACCTGGCGCAACTTGTCGGTAGCTACTACACTACGTCTGAAAAAGGTGACAATATTTATAGCCTTTTTGACGAGAGGCAACAATTCAGCAGAATCATTAATAGCACCCCCACAATCAAATTTAGAGTACGTGCGAAGCAGGAAACATGTGTCCATCCTGTACCTACTTGGGATGCAGCATCCTTTACGGCCCAAACTACATTTGCTCCTTTCATTATATCATCATTTGTTGTGAACTTTTCATTATCAGTTGGTAATAATTCACACGCATCTGACTCGGAGCCAGAAGTGAATTCTTGCGAAAAAGATGCCAGGGTAAGAAGTAAGATAAGGATAAATAAAATCAATCATAGATGAAAGTATTCAAACCTGCAAAGAATCTGGAAGATGTATGCTGAGAAATTACAAAATTTTCATGTGGTGGATGAATCTCGAAGATGTGTGCTAAGAAATTACAGAATTTTCATGTGGTGGATTTTCCGAGGGGAATATATTGGGCTAAAAACCCCAAAAAAATATCGGTTTCGATAATACGTTTCGATTTTCAAAATCGATATTTGGTCCGATATATCCATATATAAATATCGATATCAAATATCATCCAACACTAGTTGAAACCAAACTCAATTCCAAAAACCAGTTAAGTCTGTGTTAGTCTTGCCTTCAACTTAGGTTTAGACTAAAGCAAAGCTTAGTTTGTTAGCTGTCGTGCGGCCTTAATATATTCAAAATACTATAGTATTAACAATTTTCATAATTTTATAGAAATTATTCGTGTTCCTGCTTTCCCAATTATTGGGGCTCTAACTGCCAAAAAGGATATCAGTGCAACTCAAAAGATGACAACGCATCTGTGGAAGAGAGAAATCCTTGTCAAAATGGTGGATCTTGCTCGTAAGTACCATAAACTATGATAATTAGAATTGTTAAAGTCTGTGTCAGTTTATTATTTTGAGAATTTAGAAATGATGGGAGATTCGGAAGTCACTTTAACCGACTAAGTCAAGTTAACTCCTCAGATAATGTTGCTTGGTGTATTATGCTCTATCGAGCAAAAGTTGCATATTGGTATTGTAAGCTTTATTTTTAATGTTAAAGAGTTGGGCGAGTCCATTCAATGGTGCTTACAAACTAGTATACCATTTTGCAGAGCTAGATATTCAAGTCCATAGATGTTTCATATAAACAGTCTTTATTTATATCAAAGCCATAGCTTTCTACATACTTATCACGTACAATGCATACGTTCGACTCTCTCTATCTAAGGGTTAAACACACAAATATAAACTTGTCTTTCTACAGGTTTATCAATATTTTCTAGGAATCCTTTCACCCTTCACAACACTGGTTAAACCTATATTCAAAGAAATCCCTTGGGTTCCGTGACAAACAAAGCTGTGTTGCAACAAAAATATTGGCAGCTAGGTTAATCTATTAACACAATTTAAATCAGGAAGATACTTTACAATCCACCCCCCTCTTAAAGAGAACCAAAGTTCTTATTATTTCCCTTCAGATTTTTGAGTTATTTAAAAAAGTTTCCTAGTATTACGAAGCAGAATATCCATAAAACAAACATAAAAATTGAACAGATATAAGAACAAACAGCAAATACTAAATTAAAGTGTGCACTCATAAACATACACTGAAATCAAAATTGTTCTGTTTTGGCGGGGAATCACTTCTGCAGGATAGTCCTTAAACTGTGTTTCCCTTCTCGGCCACAAAACTGGTAATCTTGACACTGTTTATAAGTGAAAGCCTTTTTCGTTCACTAGGTGCGCAGTCACTTACAATTGTCCCTACACGTAAACATATAACATAGACTTATCAATAAATCTTATCGCGTTTTAATGTAGCGAAAGCCTATCTTTGCGAAAAAGAAAATTAGAAATGAGGATTGGACATAATTCCAACTTTCTTTATAAAATCTGCTATAAAATTAAACATAATTTTTATTATGATTACTCTCCTTATTGAGAGAAAAATCTTGGTAACAGCAGCAATGTTATCCATATATATATAATTTCCATTAACTAAATTAATGCACTATTTTAGGAGATATTAAAAAAAAGGGACATTGAATATTTAGTAAAATATTTATACACACGGCTTAAACTCAAAATATTTTAAGATCTGAATTTTGGTTGCTTCATAAGTATGTATTTATATTAGTCATTTCAATTACTGGTGAAAGATTCCAAAATGTAGGGATTGATCCTTTTTGAGGCACAACTTCGCTCGACAAAGCCGAACGAACATCATCCATAGACTTGCATATAGGCCCGGGGTTAGACTCTACGTCTCCGTCGTCCACTAGGCATCTCACCCAGCAGCTGTCGGGTAATGCGGATAAGTCCACGTCCGCTATGATATAATGCAATGTTCCCCACAATGCCCGTTTTTTCGATAACCCCACCCTACGACAATACAACAACCAATCCAACAGACTAGAAGAGTGAGCATCCAAAGCTCGATCGGACGCAGTACACGTTTTTTCCATCATCTGGTTAACTATCGACGATGAAGGTTGTTGCAGGAAAAAAACCCGATGCAGGTAATAACCCATATGAGTTAGCGGTTTTAGCTAACTTCTCTTTAATCCTGCGTATAGCTGCTTTCCGTTTTGCAACACGCTGCTTCCTCTCCTCTTCAGACATCGGAGGGACTGTCTCTTTAGGTTTCTTTGATGGGGCCTTCCCCTTGGTTGGCGCAAGTCCTGTCGCTCCTATCCGACCCGTCTTAGCCGTTTTACGCCCGCTACTAGGGCGCGTGTTGGTACGAAAGTAATCCTGCAACACAGATATCTCGTGTTCGTGAATCCCCACCAACTCCTCAAACTCGCCTTTGTAAAAAATAGAATATCTATTAGAAACAGGAATGTTGTATTCCAATTTCTCATCATCACACACTTCTTTACGTAATATATATCTACATATACATGCAACTTCCAAGGCCCCGTCTATCGCCCCGTCCCTGTATTCCTTTAACCGTTCAACATAAAACCGAGCTACGTCCCCCGGATTAGCAGATCTTTTTGCACTTCGCGGAACGAACTGCTGGGCGCCTCCGTACCTGGCCCACTTACCATCACGTGAGGCTAATTCTGTAGATGCCTCTTCAACACAGGTACACTTTGTGTGGTATCTCATAGAAATGTCCAGCACTTTCAAATTTTCACCAGGCATCTCATCCCTGTCTTTTAGTACTAATGATACTCTATCTTCTCCCTTGTTACTGTTAATGCTAATATACTTAGTTTCAGATTGAGGGTTTTCTTTTTCTGTACCAGTCGTAGCCCTCTGTCTAGACTGGCTATTTAGTTTTCCGATACCCGTTCAGAGTCTGGGTCTTTTCTATACCAGCGTTCGGAACTATCGTGGTTTCGGTTACCGCAAACGTAGCATGTCTTTCTCTGGGGAGGCGGAACCTATTTTCAATCGACACGGCAGCCGAAAAAAATTCATCCGCCGGTTTTGTCGCAATTTCAATTTTTTCATACTTGGTTGCAATTTTAAAAGCATCTTCTAGGTTATTTATTTGATCCTCTTGTTCCATCAGTACCCTTCTAAAAGTTATGCGTGCACCTTCCCTAAAAGTGTTTAGTGCCAATGGTTGAACTGCCGGGTTTCTTAGCCCATCCCAATAGCCCATTGAATTCGCGTAAGACTTAGCGGCTCTTTCAACTCGTTTTAAGAATTGATATACTGTTTCATCCGGAAATTGTTTACATCCCACAAGATCTTGTAAGATTTGCCCGGGGCTACGTTGAGGAGCAAAAGCCTCCAACAGATTTTTCCGTAATGTATCAAGTGTTAAATTCCCCTTATTTAAATCATCAAAAAAAATAGAAAATTCCCCTTTCATTAGCATGCCTGCTGTGGCAACCACTTGCTTTTCCGACCACGTTAAGGTATCTTGAATTCTTTTCAGTTGGCTAATAAATTCATTTATCTGTGAGACCTCTGTTAATGGTGTTATTAAGGAAGCTAAATCTGTTGTTGCTCTGATTGAAAGGTTATCACTTGACGGTGGATTATTTGTTGGACGCGGTTTAGAGGAAATTTGTAGATAATGGGCCATTGCCGCTGCTTCCCAGAGACTTATGTCAGAATAAAACTTACTGACTATTTCTTCGTCATAATCATCGCTACTTGGATCAAAGGTAGGGGGTATTTCTATGTTTCGTAATTCTTGCTGTGCAAGGAAGGCTTTCGCTTTTACTTCATCAAAATTATCATTTTCAGGATTTAATTCTGGGATATTCATGGTTAAAAAAAACTAAAAATTGATACAAGAAAATAGCTAGCCTAAGCACTCCTAACTTTTTCCTATGCGCACAAAACTTTAGGGCTCACACTTACTCTTTATGTTTTTCACTGGATGCAGATCCCTCCAAGGTTTCTTCTTTGATGGCTGGAGATTTCACGACAGGAGATGTGCGTAGATTGGTAGGCTTCGGTCACCTTCGGTTGATTGAACTGCGGTGGTTGAGAAACATTTAGAAGTTGAGACGACCCTGTGTAACAATATGCCTGGCCAGTATTTTGTTTATTTCTGGCGTCTGTTTGGATGAAATGGCATCGGACTGGCTCTGCTGTGGATGGACTGGGCTCGAAAAATTACAGCACTTCTGACACCATGTTGTAAGCTTTATCTTTAATGTTAAAGAGTTGGGCGAGTCCATTCAATGGTGCTTACAAACTAGTATACCATTTTGCAGAGCTAGATATTCAAGTCCATAGATGTTTCATATAAACAGTCTTTATTTATATCAAAGCCATAGCTTTCTACATACTTATCACGTACAATGTATATGTTCGACTCTCTCTATCTAAGGGTTAAACACACAAATATAAACTTGTCTTTCTACAGGTTTATCAATATTTTCTAGGACTCCTTTCACCCTTCACAACACTGGTTAAACCTATATTCAAAGAAATCCCTTGGGTTCCGTGACAAACAAAGCTGTGTTGCAACAAAAATATTGGCAGCTAGGTTAATCTATTAACACAATTTAAATCAGGAAGATACTTTACATAGTTGTTGATATTAATTAGTATCCTCCTATCATCGGAATTTCAAGGTACTAGTTATCCTCAATTTTGGATAGAAAATCCATAGATAAATTGGAAATGGTATAAAATTACTAACAAAATATGAAGGGTCTTCGTTGGGTGGTATTCAATGATCCTTTAGGCTTAAGAGGCTCCTGTGCCATACGCCTCTATGCATCTATCTTTATATGCTGCAGCAAGAAATTTTACCTAACCGAAATCTATAGCATTACTCCACCCATTCAAGAAACAGACCACTGTCGTGTAGCAGTTTTACGACTACACTTCGATAGCAATATCAAATAGTTCATGGTAATGAACTGCAATTGTGTATTAAATCCGGTTAGTAGTTTCCGAAACTCTAAAAAAAGAAATCGTTATAACAATTAATACATCAAAAGAATTTGCTTTTTATTCTGATTCTAAATATATGCAATTCATCAAATTTAATGTTCCCCTGAGAAAATTTACCAAATTTTCAAAAAGGGGGAAAACACCCCTAAAAAGTCAAGTGACCTTAATGAAAATCCCGCCATCAGATTCAGAATATCAGGAAACACTACTGTAGATGTTTGAAGTTCCTATCTACAGAAATGTGGATTGTTTTGCATAAGAAATATCACGGTTGGGTGTTTATTTGTTTTGTTTTTTTCGCGTTTTTGTTTTGGTTTTCCCAGGGCTGATCGTATAGAACCAATGGTCTAAGCAGATCTGGAGTGGATGACATGACCCCCACAACTCCTAGGGAAAAGGCTTTCAGCTATGAAATTTGCCCTATTCAGATAAATATAGAATGTGTTTTGGGGAAGGGGAGAGGTGGAAATTGCTATCTAATCCCTCTTGATTCTTCATCTTTAATATTGGTACCAAGGGGGCGGTGTAATAGTGCCCCTCCCATTGTGACAATCTTTTTCTATGCATCGTAAATATTACATTCACATTCTAACCGGCACAGAGATGGAAAATCTGTGGCGGGGAATCAGGAGCCTCACCAGGAAATTTCTTTGCAGGGGAAGCGGGTGAGATGTATGACAACTACGAACAGAAGTTTTTTTTAAGTGATTATAAGAGGTAATATTTCTCTTTTCCTATTTATATACCATGTCTTAATATATCTAAACATATATATACAACGTATTTGAACATCCTAGAGCCACGTAGAACATCAAAAGTTTCCATCCATATGAATACCCATCTCTGTCCAGACGAATTTCTATCGGGTACTAAAATTTCTGCGAACCGTCACAATCACGAAACGTCATAACATCGAACCGTCAGAACCTCGAACCGTCATAACATCTAAGAAAATTTATAAGTTTATGTAATAGTAATGAGTATATAATAGTTCAGAAAAAAATTTCGGCTATATATTTGCACACCAGGGGGGTGGGGGTAAAGCGTAGCATATATTAAATGCGTAACCTAGCCTAGGTACCTCCCCCCCCTAAACCCCAAAAAACTAAAGTTTTAAAATTTTCGATGTTATGACGGTTCAAGGTTCTGACGGATTTTTTTTCGATGTTATGATGGATTTTGTACTGCCCCTGACGTTCATGGTCGCGACGGTTCGATGTTATGACGCCTCTCCCTCTAATCATGGTTGTAGCAGTAGCTGCAGCCTAGTAAAGAGCGAACCACAGCCCTTTAAGGTGGAAGGAAGGTGAAATTTTCATAGAAGTGTTTAAGGGGATGCTGAAATAAGTGAAAGCACCTAAAAAGTCAAAACTTTCAGGAATTGTTGAGGGGGATGTTGAACTCATGAAAAATACACTACATGCATGCTATTATTATTGCTACTACTACTAGTACTGCTGCAGCTACCGCCACCAGTACGATTTACTGAGGCTAAGGGCATTAAGGTGAAATAATCAGAGAATGTTGAGGGGGATATTTAACTATCAAAAAGGTACTACGTGCATACTATCATGGCTGGAGCGGTAGCTGCATCGTGGCTGCAGCGGCAAAAAAAATGGCAAAAAGAGCTAGGTTCCTTTGAAAATATAACACCAAAATTGGATGGACAATTTTTTTTCAAAAAGAATTGAAACTTGTTACCATAAGCCCTTTGACGAAGCCAACCCTATAGCCGAATCAAATTTAGAAGTTAGTTGCACGGGCTCTCCAAAGGAGAGCCAAAAACATGCCGAAAAAACCTATTCTTCAGATCAGCTGAAGCAATCAGGGATCACTCCATGGGCCACGGAGTCCTCACATTTTGTTCAGAGCCCTAATATTTCCGCAAATTTTCAGGTTTGGGGCAAAAAAAAACTATAATTAAACGAAGATTGGAAATAATAAGTTTTAATAAATAACCTAAGAAATAACCGACTTTTTCTTTCCGAGTGACTTCAATTCTACATCCGTGGGTTCCAGGACTGCCATCATACACCCAACTTTCTTATGTTTAGTGCACAAGTGTCTTAACTCTCTCCGAAAATAAGTGCCAAAATGGGTAAACTATATTTATTGATTGTCAGGTTGAACTTTATGTTCGCGATACCTTGGGATTAGGGGACTCCAATGCACAAAAACAAAACAAATGGAAATACATTACTCCGCCGGAAAATGGGGTCCATAAAGGTTTATTTTTTTAACACAGCATTAATTTTTTACCCGTAGTCCTTGGATCATGGAGACCCTAAAGCCCAGACAATACTCTCAGAACAAACTTAATTCATCTGCAGACGGGCAAAAGAACTTATTTTCCAAACGACCTAGACTCATTTTCAGCGTTGTTTTGTTTCTTAATTCATTGATATAGTAGTCTACTTTAGGTTTGAATTAATATATAGCTTTATTTCAGCTTGCCTTGTGTTTTATTGCCGAATTTTTTTGGAAAATGTTTTTTTTAATGAATAACTGATATTTTCCCTTCAAAAACTTACATTATAATGTAAATCAGCCAGAAGAAATACCAGATTTGGAATACTAAGAAAATCCTCTTAATCATTAAAATGAAATTTTAAGCACTCTTTTGAAGCTTGTAGGTGAAATATCTTCCTAACTCATCCATTTGGAAAAAAAAATTGAGACTGAATCATCCTTGCATGTCAATCAGCAGACTTCTGGTAAAATATCTAAATTTCACACCCATACTCGGAGGCAAATCCTTTGTATGTTTATTTAGCGGTGAAAATGAAGGATTCACGGTAATTCCTTTCTACAAAAATGAAAATGACTTATCTTTTCTAAAGCTTCACTTTTCAGATATTCTGTTATTAGAAAAATTGTTTATGAACAAGAAAATATGCCATATATAAGCACTTTTATATCTTTTCCGCTCGTATGCCTTAAGATACAAATTTATTGCTTAAAATCATAATGTCCCCAATGAGCAGCAATATTTTTTAGCTGGTCTAGAAAGATAAGAAATTTCTAACCAAGTGATTTATGACTTTTGGGTTAGTGCGATAACCAAGGTTTTTTTTGCAAAGGATTTAAAATAGGAGTTATAATAGTCACCGACAAAATTGTTGTTTGTGTTGAAATTTTCGAGAATAGATTGACAACAGACTTCATCGGAAACTCTCAGTGATGTTTTATTATTATCAATATTTCAAAAGATAAACACAATGGATGTTGAAACACAGATAAGCGCAAATTCAAACTTTTTTCAATTAGGACCCGATTAAAAAATTTGTTTTTACGATACCCAACGATAATTGTTCTCTATTTATTTTTTAAATCACACCCTTAATGTTAATGAACGTTAAGTAAAAAGCTACTTTTGTCGATGGAAATTGTAACTTTTAAAAGCGAAATTATGATTACATTTTTCATCAGAGGCAACGATCTAGCGTTTTCTATAGTAAAGGGATATTGTTAGTGAACGTTTTTGCAATTTTTATATGACAAATCCTCCCACGTACTACCTTTACCTACCCCTCTTTTATCTACCTACCCCCCCCCCCCTCCCAAAAAAAATAAAAAATAAAAAATTCAAAGACATGCGATCAAAATTTTTTAATAGCCATTTTGTTCACAATGGTTGAAAGGTTCAACAAATATGACTCCAGCGATGACATATCCACACATTCCCTGGGGCAAGGACTTTAACTTGTGTAAGCTGCCCATCGTTCATTTTAATTAAAAGAAACTTTCCGAAAAAGAAGTTTTTCAAAGAAAAGTTAAGAGCCATATTAAACTTAAGACAAACAAAAATAAATTCCAATAGTATTTCAAACTCAAAACGACCAGAAATTACTGTTAAAGAATAAATAAAACCCAAAACAAACAAAAATAAAACAAACAATCATAGCAAACATACAGACAACAGGTATTAATATAAATGAATAAGTATATCTTAAAACGAGTAAATATTAAATCAAATATTGAAGTCATACTTAAAACGAACAAAAATCACAACAAACAGGAGTTTATCTACTTCCCCCTTCTCCATCCCCTAACCATAAAAGTCTAAATCCTATTGTATCATTTGTGTTTTATTGAAAACTAAATGGGCCTTGAACAGTCCTTGAACAGAACTAATAAATATAACTGAATATTTGATATATAATGATGTTAGCTGCTGAAAGCTCAGCAATTCAAGATTTTATTTCACTGAAACTTTATTTTTAATTTTTTAACATTGTAAATATAAAAGACAGCATTTGTAATATATTTCGTTTTCAGTAAAGTACAAATGACGCAGTATGCTTTAGATTTTACGGTTAGGGGAGGGGGAAGGGGTGGTTTACTCTTTAATAGTAATTTCTGTTCGTTTTGAGTTTGAATTATAATAGGGAATTTATTTATGCTGGTCCTAAGTTTATTATGGTTCTTTACTTTTCTTTGAAAAACTTCTTTTCTGGATTTTATTTTTAAATATTTTTTTTTCATTTTTTATTGCCCAAGTTTCAAGTTTTCAACATCCCCTATCTCAACATCAAACTTAAACATCCCCGTCCAAATCCCACTCAACATTCTTAGAAACTAGTCACAAGTAAATGTAGTAGCAGTTGCAAGCAGTCGGAGTCAAAGTTGTAAGTTGTCGCAGTTGGAATATGATATTGCAAATATGCCTTTTTGATAACTTGGAAGCATTTATTGTTTTGGAATCAGCTCAGCATACCCCTCAACACTTCCCTAAATTCCGCCTCAATATCCTTAGCCTTTTTGGACACACACATGAGCAAACATTCCCCCTTTCTCAATAATAAATCCTGCATCTGAAGAATGGATAAATTGCATAATTTACATTCCTTGCCCCGGGGCTGTCAACCATGGCATCCCCAGAGGGATAGCTATTTGATTTTGTGATTATTTTGAAAATAATGGTGTTTTGATATTTCTATCTTGTGTTAAGGGGAGTGTCTCAAAGGACAAGAGGAGGGGGGTCAGTTCTTTCTCATCATCCCTCCCAGCATTCCTTTCAAGTTCAACTCAATACCCTTAGCCTTTCCTTGGATATTACTGTTTTGCCCTCTTGACAACCCTCCTGCATACAGTGTGTTTTGATTTTGTTTGACATTTCCCTCAACCTTTCCAAAAGTTTTAGCCTATTACGCTTAGCTATTTTGGAAACTCAGAATCGAACTTGAGCACATTTCCCAAAAACCAACCTTATATATAAACAATGGACAATTTATAGAACTCACAACACGGGTCCCAGGGGTTGTGGAGTGCTATGTAATCCCCGGAGGTATATTTATTAGACTTTTGGACTATTTTGAACAAGACGCCTATTCCAAAATTTGATCAGATATCTTTAGAAGGGAGCTGGTTGCCCTCCGAAACTTACGGGGTATGCTCAATGGGATGTTGAATGTAATTAGAGGGCTACAGGCCTTTTACCCTGCCCGTTTTAGATACAACCTCCCCTAAACACTGATCAAGATCTTGAAAATACAATTTTGTTAAAAAAAAAGGCAAAAGTCTAGTATTTAATCCTCTGGGGATGCAATGCCTTCCAAAGCCCCCAGGGCGAGGAATTTAAATTCTACTATCTACCCTTTTTCAATTAAAGTGATTTAAAACAAATCCGAATGAGAAGTTTTTCAAAGAAAAGTAAAGACCCATATTAAGCTTAAAACCAGCAAATATAAATTTCTGTTATAGCTCAAACTCAAAATGGCCGACAATTACTATTAAAGAATTGATAGAACCAACACGAACAGATATGTAAGAAATAATATCTTAGAAATTATAGAGATAACAGGTAATAACATAGATGAATAAATACAATTTTAAAACAGTAAATATTAAATTGAATGTTCAACTTAAAACGAACAAAAATTATTACAAACAGGTTTTTGGCTACTGTCTTTTTCCTCTTTTCCTAACCGTAAAAGTCAAAAGCTTGTTGTGTCATTTGCGTTTTGTTGAAAACTATATGTATCTTGAACACTGTGCTTTAGTTCTTCAAAAGATCGACGACGAATAAATATTAACTCACTATAATTATTTTGATAATCTAAGTGACTGGAAACAACTGATGAAATCCCTGGAACTCAGCAATTCAAAATTTTGTTACACTGTAATTTTCATTTTCATTTCCAATTTTGTAAATATAAATGAAAGTCTTTGTAATATATTTCCTTTTCAATAAAGTGCAAGTCCTGCACCAAGCTTTAGAATTTTACGATTGGGAAGGCAGAAAAGGGAGTACCCAAACCCCTTTTTATAATGATTTTTGTTCGTTTTTAGTTTCGACTTGAACATTCAAGTTAATTTTTACTCGTTTTAAGATTTATTTATTCATCTGTATTAGTACCTGTTATCTCTATGTTTTCTCTGATGGTTTATTTAAGTTTCTGTTCGTTTTGGGTTTCATCTATTATTTAATAGTAAATTTTGGTCGTTTTGAGTTTGAATTATTAGAGGAATTTATTTCTACTTGTTTTAAGTGTAATATGGCTCTCCGTTTTATTGAAAAACTTATTTTTCGGAACTTTTTTCTAATTAATCATTGTTTGTTTTTTATTGTCAAAGTTTGGTTTTTGGATATTAATAATACATTTTCTCCAATTTTTCATAACTCTGTCGTAAAAGACATTTCCTAAAAATTTTACCCGAATGCCAATAACCTTTCCTGGGACATTTCATACTCACCCTTATGATAGCCTAGATGCACATAGTAATTTTTGTTATTGTATTTGCACATAGTATTTTACCCTCAGCCGCTCCTAAGATATTGCATATGTACCCTTTTGATAACCTCGACACCCTTTTGATTTAGTTTAACACCCTTCTCAGCCTTCCATGAAGGTTCAAACTCTGCTCAATATGCCCTAAAAGTTTCAACTTAATACCCTTACCCGTTCCAGAGGTATTGCTAATACGCCCTTTTGAAAATTAGCAGGCATTTAGTGTGTTTTTATATTGTTCAGAATCCCCTAAAATCCCCTGAAAGTAGTCACAAGTAAATGTAGTACCAGTTTCAGCCAGACGCAGTCACAGTTGCAAGTTGCGCAGCCACAAGTAGTCACTGTCGCAGTCGCAGCCAGTTGCATTTGCAGCCGCAGTAATAGTAGTGGCCCTGAAAGTTTAGAGATAATACCCTTACCAGTTTCTAAGAAATGGCAGATACATCTTTTTGATAACTTGGAAACAGATAGTGTCTGCATCCTTTAGACATATCTTTAGTGTCTGCATCTTTGTAGTGTTAGATGTTCCCCTTTACATTGGCAGAAATCTCGAAAAGCCATTTTATTCAAAATAGTTACAAAGTCTAATAGATATGCCTCCGAGGATGCCATGCCCCCGAAACCCCCGCAGTAAGGATTATAAATTATCCAATTTGTCCATATTTACCATGCAGGATTTATCATTGAGAAAGGGGGAATTTAGATCCTGGGTGTGGTTGCAAAGACTAAGGGTATTGAGGGGAAATTCCGTGAATGTTGATGGGTATGTTGAGCGAAATTAAGAGACACTATCTGCATCCAAGTTATCAAAAGCTGTATCTGCAAAATCTTAGGAACAGGTAAGGGTATTAACATGCAACTTTGAGGGACACTACTACTATAACTATCTCGGCTGCAACTACGACAGATTGCGACTACGACAGTGACTACTTCCAACTGCGACAACTTGCGACTGTGACTGCTTGCAACTGGTACTAAATTTACTTGCGACTACTTTTCGGGAATACTAGCGGATTTTGAACAAAATCGAAAGACACCAGGTGCATGCATGCTGATTGTCGAAAGGGTGAATCAGGAATATCTCAGGAAGGGCTGAGGACATTAAGTGGAAACTTTCAGTGCATGTTTAAAAGTGCCTTCAGAGAATTCTGAGGGAAATGTTAAACTAAATCAAAAGACACTGTCGACATCCAGGTTATCAAAAGAGTTTGATTCTTATGCCAGAGCCATGAAAAATTGGAGAATTATTCAATATAATAACCGAAAACAAACTTTGGCAATCAGAAACGAACAGAAATTGATTTTTAAAAAAACTTTCCGTAAAAGAAGGTTTTCAAAGAAAATAAAGAGCCATATTAAACTTAAGACCAGCAGAAATGAATTCCTAAAATAAATCGAACTCAAAATGACAAGAAATTACTATTAAGGAATAAATGGAAGTTTGTCATCTCCTTTACACTATAGATATTTTTTTATGTTTAAAACATTGAAAAATCATAATAGAAAATGTAGCGAAAAAAAGTTATGAGTTACTGAGTTTCCAGAAATTAATATCATCATATTAGTTTTATTAATATCATAATCATTATATTAACTAAGACTTTTTCATGAGTTCTTTCTAGTCATCTTGATTATTACAGTGATTTTGCATTTATTTTTGTCTATACTTTGAAAAACGAAAGCATTATGTTTAAGATACATATAGATTTCAGTTTCAGAATTTCAAGCAGCAAGCTTCAGACCTTTACGGTCAGAGAAGAGGGAATAGGGCAGTAGCCAAACTCCTGTTTTATAGTAATTTTTGATCTTTTTAAGTTTGACTTGAACATTCAACTTAATTCTTACTTTTAATAATTATTTTTATTTGAAAAACTTCTTTCTCGAAATTTTTTTTTAATTGATACTAAGAAAGACAGAAAAAACATTTGGTACTATGAGGTGGTTGTATTGTCTAGAACTGGAAACCACTTACCATCCTTTAACATAAAAAAAGAATAATTTTGAGTTAGTAGACAGGATTTTCCGTTTTGGGAAAAGATTTCAAGTAATGGGAATTACTTTCCTAACACTGACAAGTCTTTTGTTTTATTTTTACATTAGAGATGGGAAAATACGTTCGAGGAAATCTGAAAAGCTTGGTAAAATGAGAAGTGATTGGAAATACGGCAATACTTCAATTAAGAAATACCGTTCATTAATCTGTATAATTTTTTGAACCAATGGTATATTTTATATTTCTGCTGAGAAAATACACGAAAGCTGATCTATAACTAATGAAGTTTAATAAGCTCTTAAACTTTTTGACTGAAGAAGATTATTAGACCTGAGAGAGCACATTCAAATATTTTTTGTTTCAACAGCACTCAAACTATAAATTAACAATTGCATACATGGCATCTGTGCAATAATACATGATTCCAATATATTATTTTGTTTAATTTACTTTTTTATATCATTTCGTTCTTTCCTCCAGCCTCTCCTTCTCCCGACAACTTCGTATAGAAGCGCACGATAGCAGAAACGTAGGAAGTAAGTTATTTGACAAGAAATTGGAAGTTCTAGTGTCCTTTATATGAGTTGAGAGTGACTAAAGGGAAACCAGCCCTCCCGTTTTTTTTTGCTACCTGCTTCATCTAACCCCCATAATTCCATATCACAATCTTAGAATATCTTATTTGTGAAGAATCGTTTTAATCGCTGGGGGGTATGGGCTCCCCAAAAATTGTGTCCTAAGGAGGGCCAGATCATTTTCTTTTCTGATCTGCTTGGAAATTATGATAATTTCTTGAGACATGGGGGCCCTAATGCAAAAGAAAAAGTTGAAAAGAAGGTTTATTTAATCCAGGAAACGGGATAAGATAAAAGGTCAAAAATATATTTTAGTTGGGGCCCGAAAATGGCCCAAAAACGTTTGATCCCTGATGATCCTACCGATTCTAAAACGAACACCATGAGAAATAAATAAGTCAGTCAAACTAAAACAAAACAAAAACAGATATTACCAAAAATAATAGTAAGCCTACCACTTCCCTAAACCCTCTGAACTCGCCTTTTTATTTCTTAATAGATTTACCGGAGTATTGAACAGAAAATTGAAGCTTTAGAAAACCAAAGGATAAATTACAGAGGTCGATCAAAAAGCAAGACGTGCTAGAATCGTTGAGAAGAGGCGACAGAAGTGATAGATATAAAGCGGGACCTTCACGAGAAGGAGCAAAGGGTGAAGCCTTGAAGAATTTGCTTTGGGGGTGGAGTATCCATAACTTTGTTGACCTAATTTGGCTTGGTACTGTTTCACTAGCGGTAATAGCAGTAATATACATGTTTGACGACGAATGCAACACCGGGTGACAGTAGGGGCTGTTAGGCTTGGAGGCTAAGTATATAACTATTTGATAGGTCTAAGCCATTGCCTGTCTCAAAAGTCTTACTAGATAGTGTTTTCACACTAGTTGAACCAAAACTTGGCTTTGCCACAAAAAATGATAAAAGATAGCTCTTTTTGTATTTGTATATAATTGTTTTATGGTTAGACTTTTGATTAGACCATGGTTATATTTATGGTTAGGTCGTGCCAAGAATTTTGTTCTTCTGCTCAAAATAGAAAAAATTAGCACTTTCTTGGTACATACACCAGAATTTCAAATTTATACTTGAAAGAGCTCCCTTCTGATAGCTGATGCCCACAGGTTTGATAAAATCACCCATAGCCCCCCCCCCCCTAAGAAAGAAAAACAAAACAAACTTGTCTCTATCGCCATCCATTCTTGAGATTGAATTTTATATTTTTGCACCTAGAAACTTCGAAACTTAGTCATGCTTCTTGGATATTTTGAACTTGATGGTACCACTTTCAAAGGGCATATCATCTTATTAGGTATTTTCTCTCTTTTTCAAAATCGTAAAATTTCAAAAATTCGAATTACTTTTAATGAGTGATTTTAGACTTGATGAGCCTGAAATTAAAGACATTTAAATTTATGTCACTAATAGATATTAATTTCATAATTTGAGTTATAAAGCTGAAACTCTTGGAATTGGTGGCCGCTAAATCGAAAGAGAGCTAAAATTCGAGCTGAATTTTGACTTTTTATCTTACACAGAAATTCAAAAAAAAATACAAAAGAGAAAAAGCCCAAAAATTATCGCTGAGGAATAAGTAAAAAAAAAAAAAAATGTTGTTTCAGAAAGATGAATTTCTTCATAAAAGTGTTGTCTAAATTGATAGGGTTTTCATTAGAATATTTGGCCAAAAGGTATAATTACTCCTCTTCTTTTTTTTATTTATTGTGATGACTATAAAGTGCATTAATACAAGAGGACTTGGTTGCTATCAGGAATTTGTAGGCATTCACAGTTTAAGTCCTGACGATGATCCTATTGTTTTAGCGGCTTGACCCAGAACGTTTATTGTGCTATTCAAAAATTTTGAGATCTGTGCTGCTGATAATGAAATTATCTAGAATTCCACAAAGACCAAATGTCAATGTTTTCACACAAGGCATCCTGAGCACCCCTTAACCCCCTCCCTTCACTTAGACTCTGTTGTAATAGTATATTCATCGTGAGGAGATTTCGTTACATTATCTTTGTTTTGAACTGACATTTTCTTGATGAAATTCATATTTACCATACCTTCAAGTAGATATCATAGGTAATGTGCTGAGTCGTCCGTTTTGTCACTCCTCAGTTGATGATTTTCATGTTTATATTTTGGTACACCATCATTGTCTCTGTTGCATATATGGTCCGTGTTTTCGTACATAAATGAAATACTATTCATGTTTTAAAGTAAAGGACAGAATATGATGATCAAAGGAAACCACATGAGAATTTTCTTTTCTACAAAAAAAAAATCCGTTTTCAGCAAAAAAATGCTGAAATATTACAATACTTGTTTGGATTTTAGGAAAAAGTAGAACTCGAGGGTTGGCTTAAATAACGTGTTGCCCTGGTTCTTATTGTGTGTTAATTTTTCAACTGAAGGGTTAGCATGTTCTTTTGAAATATAGCCCCATTAAATGGCAAGTCAATGTGATCGCTATGAATCAATTCAGTCATGATCGTTATTACTTGAACCACGACCATTTTAATATGAATTTTCAAGGAGCTGTAAAGAATGATATAAAATTGGCTGACATTCTGGCAATTGTCAGACTGTCATTGAAGACAAAATAACAGCAACTGTGACTACTTTAACAACTGATGGCAGGTGAATCCTTTGAAATAACTCATCAACAATTCATGATTCAGCGAGTGATATATTGCCGTCAGGTTGTAAAATAGAATACTACGATCTATTTTTTTTTAAAAAAAAGATGATTTTATTTTTAGAAAGGAAAAGAGGAAATAGTATTTACGAGACGGGAAACACCATTTGACAAAAATCATCTGCTGTTTGAAAAGATTAATAAGAGGACCACCGAAATTTAGTGATGTTGAACCGAATAATTGTTTTGATCTAGTGTCCGTAATAAGTGAATAGAAAGTGAATAGTCACACAGAAATTAATACCTAAAAATAGAAGGTAAAAAACAGACATTAAAATAATTTTGTTAAAACAACTTTAAACCAGGTCAATTTTACGCATGGATTTAACTCATTTTGGGACTGAGATAGGACTTAGCTTCTTTTTATGCTGAGTGCAGACTTATATCGCTATTGCAGGCTCGTCGATGCACTGAGTCTGTCAGTAATAATGTTGTGAGTTTATTGCATTGTCGTGAATGTGCATTGTCAGTTAAATATACATATACTGATGTTTAGTAATCAAAATGTTAATGTTATTTGATTTATTAAAGTTATAAAAGTAAAAACATTTGTATTTTTTTCAGTAAAGTGCAAATTTTGTTCTGGCCTTGGGAAGGTTTAGGGGTTTCGAGCCCAACTTATGTTAATTTCTGCTCGTTTTGAGTTTGACTCGGTTATTTATTGTAATTTCTGTTCGTTTTGGGTTTCATTAATTTATCGCTGCTGATTTGTGGTAGTTTCACGCATGGTAGATTATTTGATTTTATTTTTGCTCATTTTTTGTTTAATGGGGTTCTTTACTTTTCTTTGAAAAACTTATTCTGTGGAAAAAGTTTTTTTAAATTAATTACGTCAAAGATTGATGTTCTCTCTTAAATCCCAATACTTCAAAACGAATTTTTTTAACTTAGGAGCAATGTTATAAAAAGTTTAAGAGTTTTGTCATATGTATCAAATATGTAATATTTGTTTCACGCAAGCTCTTTTTCTTATGAATCCCACCTAGCTTGATTTATATTGAACGAATTCTATCCTGCCTACTCTGACTGGAGTTGTTCCCTAAGTGAAAACGCCATGTTAAAGTTGACTGTGTTTTTAATTAATAAAAATAAGCAGTCATGATTTTTTATTAAATTACCCGTCTGTTTAAGAAACACAACAGAAAAGGGCTTCCATTATTATATGGATTAAAGAGAGCGGGAAACATGTAACTTTATGGATCTTATAGCGGACATAGTCCGTGATTTGTGCATAATTATAAGAAATCTTTATCACTGAGAAAAAATGGATTTACGGTGATGATTGATGCTGTAATTGCAGGGAAGGTGTTTTTTTCGCTGTCAAGCTATCATATTAGCTGCCTTTGCTACATTTATGTCACTTCTTTTAGCGAAAAAAGGAGCACAACCGATTATTTGCATGATTAATTATGGTTGTGTGTCTACAATGGTCATGGGAATAACTTCATAATAATTGATGAATGCTTCCGTAAAAAAGAGTAATTGATTACTTATTCTTTTCTCCAGGCTTAACCACAAAGTAGTGGCTGATTCGCCTCATTGCATTTTTTAAGAACTTTTTTGGCAAGTAATCGTCAGCTTGTATTGACCTCTCTGATTCCAATCTTGTGAAATCTCTTTTAAGAAGAACAATTCTTAGAAAACGGATAAATGTTTTACCTGGTCTTACAGATTCAAATATTTTCCTCCAGTACACAACATTTGTTTTGTAAAGGACTACAATAGGTTTGCAAAAACAAAACAATGTACAAAAACATTTGAAATTAAAGGATTATCACATTCTAACTCAATATAATAAAAATATATATATATATATATATATATATATATATATATATATATATATATATATATATATATATATATATATATATATATATATAATATATATATATATATATATATATATATATATATATATATATATATATATATATATATATATATATATATATATATATATATATATATATATATATATATATACAAGCATTCATATTAAAATAACCTGTTCCAGGGAAACATTCGTGAAACTTGAAAAAGATTATTATTATATTACAATCCTTCTTGACTCCCAAGATCTATTATCTGTTTTTGCTTTTCACCAGAAATAGGAAATTTAGCCAATGGAAAGTTACTAATTGCTTTTCGTCATCAAGTTAGCTATAGTATCAAACCATCCGTTGTAAGGTCCGTGCATAGCCCATGTTAGGTAAAACGTTAAAAGCACAAGTTTGAAAACTGTTCGTTTTGTTGCTCAGAAAGGACAGTAGAACTGTATAATACACAAAAAATACACATAAACCCCCTTCCATAAAAGTGTAATATTTTCTTGTACTAATAACTTTTGATCGGTAATTTTGAAATAAAAAAAAATCCTGCTTGGGATCAGCTCATAAAGAACATACATTTTTGATGTATATGAGCAGAAAGATGCTAATCAGAAATGGGGACTTTCAATATGAACATGACCATTTCTGCAAGATGCTCTACAAGATAACCATTCTTGCAACATGCTATACAAAGATAACATTCCTGCAACATTTCTTAATTCGTAGTTTCAGGGGCGGATCCAGGATTTTTTTTAGGGGGGGGGACGTAAAAAAGGTTGATCTGATAAACGCGTTGGGAGCAAATTTAATTAACGCAAATTTACGTTCATTATGTAAATTACATTACTTGAGACTGCTTAAGAGGGGTGTCCCCCTCGCCCCCTCCCCTGGATTCACCACTGCCTAGTTTCTTAAGCCATCCAGGCTAGTAGCGCACCTGTTAGGTTCAATAAACATACCTAGATTTTCCGTATCAAAAAATTCTTTATTATGGCTGAAAAGGTTCAGACCTGATTTTCCCCTACCCCCACAAGCTCAATATATCCACCTGGGATCCCGCTTCACAAGATTTTTATTTTATCATGATTGAGCCTGTTCAGAAAATTTTATTGTTCCCGAATATGAAATTGATACACAGTCCGCCTAAAGGATTCTGGTGGCACCCATGGTTATAAGAAACGCCTATTTACACTAGATTTTATGCCTGATCTATTCAAAGCCTCCCTATTTTCACTCTCCCAGGAAGTTCCCATTTCCCCTAAATCTTTTCTTCCCCTAAATCTAAATCTAAAAAATATTTGTACTTTTTTCAACCCCAATTTTTATCTTTCTTTCAACTCTAGTTTATTTAAATAGCAGTGAATACCAAAACTAGTAATTTATGCGAGAGATCTGCGCACATCCCCAATATAATCTGATTACATCTTGTTTGTTTTACATTTTCGTTCAAGCCAAATTTTATCTTTCTTTTAGTCGAATTTGATGTAAATACCAATGAAAATGATTCCTAACAAGATTCCTGAAAGATCTGTGCACACCCTTGCTAAGATCTAACTACCTCTTTTTATTTTATATTTTCTGTCGAGCCTAATTTAATCTTTCCTTAAAGTCAAATTATAGTGATACACTAATGAAAATAGCCCCTAACGATATACGCGAAAAATCTACGAACACCCCTGCTATAATCTAATTACCTCGTGTTTATTTCATATTTTCTTTCGAGCTGAATTTTATCTTTCACTCCCGACTTACATTTTACAAATTTTTTTGTCTTTGAATATACTAAAAACTAATGATAATTAGCACCACACGCTCGACAAAAGCTTAGAAAATTGTGTTTTTTGACAAAATACTTATATTTATTACCCTCTGACACTCTGACACTTACCCACCTAAAATTTTTTCCCTTGCTCAAAAATACCCTCGTCCCATTTTATATGTAGTGTGAAATTCTTGTTTTCTTTCAAGGCTAATTTTGTCTTTCAGAGTGTACTACTTACACTAAATCTTTCTTTTAACTTTGTATTTGTGTTTTAAACAATTAGCCCCATGTGGCGAACAGAAGTTTAGAAAATTACACTTTTAGGCAAAAATGCTTACATTTATCGTCCTTTGATATTTCTCCAGTTGGATTTATATAATATTCTTTTGCCCAAAAAATCCCCTCGTCCTACTTTTTCATTTAGTGTAAAATTCGTATTTTCTTTATTTCTCTTTTGAGGCAATTTTTTATTTAATTCATGCTACTAATTAGCCTGAAATACTTAAGAAGAACTCTCCCTTCTCCAAAAGGTTGATTATTTTATATTTTCTTTTCACGTCTATTTTTAAATAATTATTATACTTTATCCAAGTAAGAATAGTGACATAATTATCTGTATTAACCCCAAGATGCTCGTAAAAATAGCTAGCTGTGAGAATTGTCATATTTGGGACATGGAATGTCGGGAAAGAACTAGAACAAGTCAGATGGCAGAAAGGAGATACCTGTTAGACTAGAGGGGCTAGATTAAACAAGAAACTCGAGAAAGGACAAAAAGATATTATCTTTTGTGTCAATTTGATGCATGGTAACTACTAAATTTTGAATTTTTATTTGTTTGAGTTTTATATTTCTGACTTTTTTTTGTCTCCCTCATCTCCCTTAACTTTTTATTTTCACGCAAGCCCATCGCATATTGCAAAAAAGGAGTCTGCTCCTCCCTAGAATTTTTCTGTTTAAGTATAAAAGCTCGGATCCTGCTATTTTTAAAGGCCTCCCAGAAGATACAAATTCGCCACAATGAATGCTGGAAGAACTTATGGAAGGATTTGCGAATGCTCCCATTTCTTATAATTCTCGATTAGAGGTTAATTTTTACAAAAATCCCCACATTAATGTTAAACTATTTTGAATTTTTTTAAAAAATGTAGAATGCTTGACATGAAAAGGATTTTGCTATCAAATCTCAAAAAAAGAATTGGAAATTGCTAAGAAAAATGATGAAACAGAAAGGTTTACTTGACGAATTTTGGTGTTCAAATCCTGAAATTTTGAATTTCGAATTTGTCATATGAAAAGGATTTTTTACTAGTGAAACTCAAAAAAGAAGGGAAAAATTAAAAATCTGACGAAGAAGAAAGGCTTTATTTAAGAAATGTGACATTTTAATCCTGACATTTATAAGAAGACTGGGATTCTTGATACGAAAGTGTTTTTTGCTAAGAAAATTTGAAAAAAAGTGAATAATGTAAAAAAAATAATAAAATGATAAAGAAGAAAGCATTTTATTAAAGAAATTTTAAATTTTAAATCCCCAAATTTTTCAGAAATCTGGAACTCTTGACATAAAACAGGTTTTGCTGTTGAAATTCAAGAAAGAAGTGATAATTATTAAAAACAAAGAAAAATTTGATGATGTTGAAAGAGTTTACATGAAAAAATAAGGTATCTAAATTCACAAATTTTAAGAAACTAGAATTTTTGACATGAAATGGTTTTATGCTATTAAAATTCGAAAAAAGTTCAAAATCGTTAAAAAAGATGAAAATACCATGTGGTAGAAAGACTTTACTTGAAGAAATGTGACATTTAAATCCTGAAGTTTTAACAAAACCAGAATTCTTGACATAAAAAGGATTTTGTTTATCGAAATTCCAAATAAAGAATTTGTAACTGTTACAAAATGAAATAATTGATGTAACAAAACGCTTTACTTGAAGAAAAATGTGATATTTTAATCCTGGATATTTTAAAAACTGGCATTCTTGAAGAGAACTTGATGAAGTGGAACGGCTTTACCTTATAGAAATTTGATATGTAAACGATAAAATTTTGAATAACACTAAAATTCTTGACAGGAAAAAGGGTTTTGCTATCGAAATCAGAGGCAACGCTATAGAACTGCCTATAGTAAAGGCCATACGGCTCCAATGTTTTATTATTATTATTACTTATTTTTTCAGAGGCACTTCATATGGAAGGGGTCATCGTAGAAACTTCAAAGGGGGCTTTTTTGATTGGAAATCGAGAGTTCTAGTGCCCTTTTTAAGGGTCAAAAGTGATTGGAAGGCAACTAACACCCCTGCTCGCCCACCAGTTCCCCAAACACATCCAATCAAAATTTTGAGATAGCCACTTTGTTGTACGTAGTTTATTTCCAGATATAAATTATGTTTTTGAGGAGGACACTCCCCCCATAACAGGACACGGATGTTAAGCTTTGCCCTGGGAGCATATAAGGTTTTTACAGAAGGTTTTGTCGTAGCTTTCTACCCTCTCTGAAGTTTATACGAGCATTCCTTCCATAAGAACCATATATACCCCAAGGACATAACTCATAGCTCTTGCCCTGAAGACTGTGGGGGGAGTGTCTTGCTCAGAGATATAATTTCCAGAACTTTCAACCACGTTGAACAAAATGGCTATATCAAACTGTCACTATTCTTACTTGGATAAAGTATAATAATTATTTAAAAATAGACATGAAAAGAAAATATAAAATAATCAACCTTTTGGAGAAGGGAGAGTTCTTCTTAAGTATGTCAGGCTAATTAGTAGCACGAATTAAATAAAAAATTGCCTCAAAAGAGAAATAAAGAAAATACGAATTTTACACTAAATGAAAAAGCAGGACGAGGGGATTTTTTGGGCAAAAGAATATTATATAAATCCAACTGGAGAAATATCAAAGGACAATAAATGTAAGCATTTTTGCCTAAAAGTGTAACTTTCTAAACTTCTTTTCGTCATATGGGGCTAATTGTTATTGACTTTTAAAACACAAAGTTAAAAGAAAGATTTGGTGTAAGTAGTACACTCTGAAAGACAAAATTAGCCTTGAAAGAAAATAAGAATTTCACACTACATATAAAATGGGGCGGGGGGATTTTTGAGGAAGGGAAAAAATTTTAGGTGGGTAAGTGTCAGAGTGTCAGAGGGTAGTAAATATAAGTATTTTGTCAAAAAACGCAATTTTCTAAGCTTTTGTCTAGCGTGTGGTACTAATTATCATTAGTTTTTAGTATATTCAAAGAAAACAAAATTGGAAAAATGTAAGTCGAGAGTGAAAGATAAAATTCAGCTCGAAAGAAAATATGAAATAAACACGAGGTAATTAGATTATAGCAGGGGTGTTCGTAGATCTTTCGCGTATATCGTTAGGGGCTATTTTCATTAGTGGCTATTTCTATTCAACCTGGCTTGAACGAAAATGTAAAACAAACAAGATGTAATCAGATTATATTGGGGATGTGCGCAGATCTCTCGCATAAATTACTAGTTTTGGTATTCACTGCTATTTAAATAAACTAGAGTTCAAAGAAAGATAAAAATTGGGGTTGAAAAAAAGTACAAATATTTTTTAGATTTAGATTTAGGGGAAGAAAAGATTTAGGGGAAATGGGAACATCCTGGGAGAGTGAAAATAGGGAGGCTTTGAATAGATCAGGCATAAAATCTAGTGTAAAATGGGCGTTTCGTATAACCATGGGTGCCACCAGAATCCTTTAGGCGGACTGTGTATCAATTTCATATTCGGGAACAATAAAAGTTTTCGACACAGGCTCAATCACGATAAAATAAAAATCTTGTGAAGGGGATCCCAGGTGGATATATTGAGCGTGTGGGGCTAGGGGAAAATCACGTCTGAACCTTTTCAGCCATAATAAAGAATTTTTTTGATACAGAAAATCTAGGTATGTTTATTGAACCTGACAGGTGCGCTACTAGCCTGGATGGCTTAAGAAACTAGGCAGTGGTGGATCCAGAGGAGGGGGCGAGGGGGACACCCCCCTAAATTAGTCTAAAGTAATCTAATTTACTTAATGAACGCAAATTTGCGTTAATTAAACTTGCTCCCAACGCGTTCATCAGATCAACCTATTTTGCGTCCCCCCCCCCCTAAAAAAACAATCCTGGATCCGCCCCTGAAACTACGAAATAAGAAATGTTGCAGGAATGTTTATCTTTGTATAGCATGTTGCAAGAATGGTTATCTTGTAGAGCATCTTGCAGAAATGGTCATGTTCATATTCAAAGTCCCCATTTCTGATTAGCATCTTTCTGCTCATATACATCAAAAATGTATGTTCTTTATGAGCTGATCCCAAGCAGGATTTTTTTTTTAGTTCAAAATTACCGATCAAAAGTTATTAGTACAAGAAAATATTACACTTTTATGGAAGGGGGTTTATGTGTATTTTTTGTGTATTATACAGTTCTACTGTCCTTCCTGAGCAACAAAACGAACAGTTTTCAAACTTGTGCTTTTAACGTTTTGCCTAACATGGGCTATGCACGGACATTACAACAGATGGTTTGATACTATAGCTAACTTGATGACGAAAAGCAATTAGTAACTTTCCATTGGCTAAATTTTCTATTTCTGGTGAAAAGCAAAAACAGATAACGGATCTTGGGGGTCAAGAAGGATTGTAATATAATAATAATCTTTTTCAAGTATCACGAATGTTTTCCTGGAACAGGTTATTTTAATATGAATGCTTGTATATATATTTTTTTTATTATATTGAGTTAGAATGTAATAATCCTTTAATTTCAAATGTTTTTGTACATTGTTTTGTCTTTGCAAACCTATTGCACTCCTTTACAAAACAAATGTTATATACTGGAGGAAAATATTTGAATCTGTAAGACCAGGTAAAACATTTATCCGTTTTCTAAGAATTGTTCTTTCGAAAAGAGATTTCACAAGATTGGAATCAGAGAGGTCAATACAAGCTGACGGTTACTTGCCAAAAAATTCCTAAAAAATGCAATGAAGCGAATCAGCCACTACTTTGTGGCTTGCCGGAATAAAACATCAATTGATTATTAATCGCACTATGGACTTTTTCTCCAGAGATAATATACTGAGTACGAAAGAACTGATCCTACAAAAATCTGCCTACCGGACCCCTTCCGTAAATCAGTTAAAGATGAAGAAAATGTCCTGGAGATTGTGAAATTCTTTGCCAAATCAGCTAAAGAAAAGTGTCAACTTCCTACAATCGTCATTTTTGAGCCAACCGAGGTCCCTGCATGCGGAGAAGAGATAAGTACATGCGTAACTACCAAAGTAAATGATATGTGCCATCGTTTTGAAGGCTTCATGGAACGATTGAATAAAGGTTACTTAAATCTTTTTACTCGAACTAGTTTCCCTACCCAACCAAATGCCCCCGCAAAGCTGTCTTACTCTGTTGTTGTTACAAACCCTCCGCCACTGAAAACCCCATCAGAGCGGAAAGCGTTTATAGAATCTGCGTGTGGCGAATCCCTTGATGCTTCTAAGTTTGAGCTCAGACCAGGAAAAAACGGGTGGCGGGTAGCCATTGCACGGATGGCTACTTCGCAGAAATTGGCGCTTGGGATTAATAATCAAAACCAGGGTTCCAGCGCAAAAATCAGAACTCCCTCACACATCGATATAGTTAAAGGGATTCCCGAGTCTCTTAGTGCTGAGGATTTACAAAGATTAATAGCCGGCTGTGAGAAAGCCGAACAATGTGGGAAATACGCACCTTCAAGCTGTATTTTTCAAGTAGATATGCTTTTGATACCGCCGCACAAATGACGATTAAAATTGACTTCGAGCGTTTCAAGAATTTATTTTTCTCCCGAAACGTTGTTTTAATTGTCATGAAATCGGCCATATGTCGACACAGTGCAAAAATACAAAGAAATGCGGCCGTTGCGCCCAAAATTACCACGGTGTGACGAAAGAAAGCCCGTGCCAGAACCCGATTGGCTGTTTGAATTGTCAAAGCACCAAACAAGTACAGTAGTACATTATACTTTGGGAAGGTTATGTTCCTTCCTTTGCTATTTGGGTAGATTATGTTCCTGGCCATGCTATTTGCATAGACCTATACACCTTTTCAAAGAAAGTGAGTAGCCCCATGCATCAATGTTCCATTTTGCACAGACATATAGGAATTTCCATGCCATTTGCTTGATGCTCTACACCTTTTCAAAGAGAGTGAGTATCCCCTCGCATGGCCTTATACTTTGGATAGATTATGTTCCCTCCTGTGATATTTGGGTAGATTATGTTCCTTTCCAAGCAAAGCGATCAAACACGTTTTGGAAGTATGGTTGAGATTGTATAATTTAATCAGACTGGTTTCTGATTTTTTGGACAATTGCCTTTAGTCAAGACTAGTTTGTTAGGAATGTGTTGCTGCTAATTAAAGAATAGGATGCTACTCTCAGAATTGATTGATTGGCATATGGTTTTATATCATTTTTGCTTAAAAGCTAACTCTAATTGGAAAAAAGGGTATAGCATTATTAGGGTATAACGATATTAATTGAATGATAGGGAAAAAAACAGAGCTAGATAGCATTTGCGAATTGGATCGTATGAAGGTGGAGAAAAAAGGGTTAAACTGATTATCGGTTAAGGTAACCCTCGGGGTTGTTAACTCATAGCTTATTTATTATAATTCTGGAACAATATCAATCTATGAAAATGGTTAACAATGATAAAATGGTCTTGTGACTTGACCTAGCTTTACTTCTTCGATGTGTTCTGTATAATACACAAGTGGCGTTTGAACAGTGTTGTCAATTTAAAATAGAGTCTAACGTTATAGTATACTAAAAAGTTGATACTAAGAGGGATGTAGATGTCAAGAAAAGAATTTTAATAAAGAAATTCAGAACAATCCATAGAAATCCTTACAAATTAAGTAGTGAGGTGTTATGGTTCTTATGGAAGGGATGCTCGGAATAACTTCGGAAAGGGCTCATTTGATTGGAAATTGAAAGTTCTTGTTCACTTTTTAAGAGTCAAAAGAGATCGGAGGGCAACTAGCCCCCCCCCCCCTCCACGCCTCAAATGCATCAGCTAAACATTTTGAGATTGGCATTTTGTTAAAAGTAGTTCTAAGTTCAGATAAAAAAAAACTCCGGTGTCGACAAAGCCACCCAGGGCCCGGGGGTAGGCGTTGTAAGCTATGCCCTGGGGGTATATATGGTTGTTATGGAAGGGATGCTCGTATAAACTCCATAGAAGGCTCATTTGGTTGGAAATTGAAAGTTGTAATTCCATTTTTAAGAGTCAAGTGAGTTAAGGGCAACTAGCCCCCCACACCCTTTTTTCCCCAAACCCATTCGCTACAAATTTTGAGATAGCAAGATTTTTGGAAATTGTTCAAAAATTAGATAACAAAAATACCCCCAGGGCCCGGGGGAAAGGTGTTGTAAGTGTTGTCCTGGGGGCGTATATGGTTCTTATGAAAGGGATGTTCATATAAACTTCAGAGAGGGCTCATTTGATTTGAAATTGAAAGTTCTAGTTCACTTTTTAAAAGTCAAAGGATATCTGAGGGCAACTAGCCCCCCCCCCACACACACCCTTTTTCCCCAAGCCCATCCGATAAAATTTTTATAATAGCCATTTCATTAAAAATAGTTCAAAGGTCAGATAAGAAAAATTCCGGTGTCGACGCAACCCCCCAGGGCCCGGAGGCAGGCGTTATGAGTAATGCTCTAGAGGCATATACAGTTCTTAAGGAAGGAATGCTCGTATAAACTTCGGAGAGGGCTCATTTGATTGGAAATTGAAGGTTATTGTTCACTTTTTAAGAGTCAAAAGAGATCAGAGGGCAACTAGCCCCTCCCCTTCTCCACACCCTAAATGCATCAGATAAAATTTAGAGATAGTAATTTTGTTAAAATTAGTTCAAAGATCAGATAACAAAAAATACGGTGTCGACACAGCCCCCAGGGTCCGTGGGTAGGCGTTTTAAGTTGTGCCCTGGGGGCATATATGGTTTTTTATGGAAGGGATGTTCGTATAAACTCCATAGAGGGCTCATTTGATTGGAAATTGAAAGTTGTAATTCACTTTTTAAGAGTCAAAAGTGATTGGAGGGCAGCTAGCCTCCCCCCACACTCCATTTATTGTTTTCCCAGAAGCACTTCGTATGGAAGGGGTCGTCGTATAAACTTCAAAGGGGGCTCACTCGATTGGAAATCGAGAGTTATGGTGTCCTTTCTAAGAGTCAAAAGTGATCGGAGAGCTCTTTTCCCCCAAATAAATCTGATAAAAAATTTGATGTAGCCATTTTGTTAAAAATAGTTCAAAGATCATATAACAAAAACTCTTTACGTATCGCCATTTCGTTATAAACAGTTCAAAGGTCAGATAACAAAAAAACCTGTGTCGGCAGCCCCCCCCCCCCCCAGGACCCAGGGCAGGTGTTGCAAGTATTATTCTGGGGGGCATATATGGCTGTTATGGAAGATATGCTCGTATAAACTTCGGAGAGGACTCATTTGATTGGAAATTGAAAGTTCTAGATAAATTTTAAAGAGTCAAAAGATATCGGAGGGCATCTAGCCCCACCCCTTCCATGCTTTTTTGCTCAAACCCATCCGATAAGAACTTTGAGATAGCCATTTTTTTTTAAATAGCTCAAAGATCCTATAATAAAACTCTGAGGTTGACACAAACCCATTTTTCCACTTTGATATTGTTACTTTGATACCAGTTTTGATACTTTGATGAACATTTGATTTTTATTAAAAATTTTGATTTGAAATAGGGAATTTTTAAAAACTTGAAACTTTTTGCAATCAAAAACGAACAAAAATTAATTTAAAAAAAAACTTTCCGAAAAATAAGTTTTTCAAAGAAAAGTAAAGGCCATTTTAAACTTAAGCTCAGCAGATGCAAATACCTGTTGAAATTCAGACTCAAAAAGATCAGAAATTACTATTAAAGAATAAATAAAATCCAAAACGAACAGAAATTAAATAAACAATCATAGCAAAAAACATACAACAAGTAATAATATAAATGGGCTTAGATTATGCTGATGATTTATGCATTCTAAATATTAAAAATAAATGAACTTTTAGAGGTTTTGAGGCTTCAGGGTTTTAGAATAGTTTTAAAAATTGATGCCACCGTCTACAGCTAAACGGAAAGTAGGTTGTCCTCAGTTGGGATGGGAGGCATTTGTAAGTAGAGATTTAAGGGATATCGGAACTTTCTGAGAGTTTGTAAAGGGGAAGGCTTTGAATAGAATGGGATGGAGGAGCAGTGTGCGTACCTATGTTGGCCTCGGTGCTACGGTGAGTTGTTATTTGTAGTAGTAGTTTAAGTATCTCCTAATTTCTGAAAAAAGAGCGTTTTCTGTAACGTTTAGAACTAATTGGCCTCAAGGCCTACTAAATAGTTTGGAACTTTCAAAATTTGAAAACCAATACAAATACAATAATATGGAACTTAACATGCTCAGTTTTTTTTTTTTTTTGCTTTGAATCTCTCATAGCAAATAGAGAATTTTTTTCATAGAAACATTTTTGTAACAATAACCTAAAAAAAAAAAAAAATGAGTATTGCTTGAGAAACATGTATGCATCTTGAGGGCTAAGCCTTGAACGCACACCTTGTATTCGTCTCTCATAAGAAAGGATGTAAATAATCAATTAGTCTAACCACTTGGAATATTTACTTTAAGATGATATATGTTAGATTTGATAGAAAAAATCTTTATAATATTAGTTAGACTTACTCGAACCCTGTTTTTCTTTATTTTGTTTTTGTGTGAACTTAAAATTCAAAGCTACGAGCAATGACTAACCTGATACATATGAGTTTTGAATCCATAGGATTAGAACATCTCACGACTTACTGATAACTTTATAATTTTCTTTCCCTTTGAAATATAATTATGGCATACGTTAGTCTAAACTATACTCTTCCTGCTTCTTCTTGTCTTATGAGAGTTATCTTTTCTTTTTATATTCAATATTGTAATCTGCCTGCTGTCACTCGGTTAGTTTGAATTTTCTCTCATTTTCTTCTTCTCCTTGTTCTTTTCTCCCTATTTTCTATTTTCTCCTTATCCTTTACTCCTAGCTTTCAATATGCTCTTCTTCCTTCTTACTGCCTCTCTTTAATGTCTAACTCCTTCCTCTATTAGCACTCTCGCCTCAACTTTCTTTTAATTTTATGGAATGGATGTTTTCTGTATTTCTGCCACGTATCGTTTCGTGAACAAATTGATAGTGTTTTAAATACAATTAAGCATATGAGCTCCTTTTTCTTACATTCTTTCCTTTTCAAGATGGCTGTATTAAAAGGGATCAAAAGGGGTCATTCAAACTGGGACTGAGTATGAAGAGAAAATATATAATAATATTTGTTTGTCACAACAATTATGAACCTCTTGTAACCAAAAAATAAATTTTTTCTTCTGCGGAAATGAAAAATGCAAACACACATTGAGCAAAAAAAAAGTGATCTTGAAATGTAATTGAAGAGTATTCGTGACTAAAACAATAAAAATTTAATCTTTATTCGAGGGGACACCTCACTCACCAACTTAGTACCAAATAGTTGGTGGCAAATAACTGTAAGTAAGGAGTGACTTGGCTCAAAAGTAATCGAAACTCTATAAACAGAATTTTTATAGTAACAGATATATTAAAATAATTGGATTTTTATGTTGATAAAAAAATATATAAAGTTGATTAAGTTTAATATTTCCCATCAAAAGTTACGACCCCTGAGAAAATTTGCCCAATTTCGCAAAAAAGAAGAAACCACCCCAAAAAGTCAAGCGATCCAAATGAAAATCCCACCATCAAATTCAGCATGTCAGAGAACCCTACTGTAGAGCTTTCAAGCTCCTGCTCACAAAAATGTGGAACTTTGCATTTTTGGAAAAAGAAAGATTTTGGATGCGTGTTTATTTGTTTGTTTGCTGTTTTTCTATTTTTTTTTCAGGACGATTGTATCGAACCAAGGATCCTAGAAGATCAGAAGAGGGGTCATTTGATTGGATACTAAAATTTTTAGTGCCATTTTTCAATAGCCAAAATCATTGAGGGGCAACTAGCCCCATTCCTCGCCCCTTTTCTTGGGTATGACAAAACCACCATAGTACCTGGGGAAAGGGCTATAATATACGCAATTAGTCTGTTGAAATAGTATTTGTTATTGGGAAACATACGGGTTTTTTGGGGGAGGGGGTGGATATTTTCTACGTGAGGAACTTCCCACTGTCTTAATTTTCTGTTTGGATGAAAGTTCCCGGGGAAAATTTTTTGGGGAAGTTTTAAACGGGGGGGGGGTATTTCCTGGCATGATCAGAAAAACAGCCAGAAAATAAAAAAAAGTCAACTGAAAGTAAGGGGCAACATTAAAAATTAAAGTGAACAAAAATTATCCTGTATATGAGGGGGGATGTCCCTTCCTAAATCCTCGCTCTTCGCGCTAAAGTTTTGACTTTTTGTCACAGTTCTTTAAGAAAGACAGCTCAAACACAAGACCCGTTGAATTTGAATGAGAAGTATTTTTAAAGAACTTCAAGACTTCTGAGCTTCAGGCGTAAAGAGCGAGGGCTGAGGAAGGGACAGGCCCCCACCTCATATACGGAATAACTTTTGTTGCTTTTAAGTTTCAGTGTTGCTCCTTACTTTCATTCGAAAAAGCTTGTTTTTTTTATTTAATAGATGAAAAACCCAGTAGTCTCAATTTGGTTAAGAATCGAAAATCGTTATCGGAACCATGAATAATTTTGGCATCGTCCCATCACTACTTATTTTCTTTTCTTACAGGGACGTAGTAGGATGTGTACAAACGACAGTTCAAGATTTGTAAATTTAAGAAACTAGATATATCATTGATAAGTTTAGATATTTTGTTGATTCTGTACCTCCTAGTTTTCTCTGCAGATCAGAAGTAGATGAACAGAATATTTCCGAAGAGAAATATTCCTCGTGGAATGAAATCAGACTCAAATCATATTCTTACTAATAAGGCTTTGAAACCTTTCTGGTTTTGTAACGCTTTGGTTTTACTTAAAACTGATTAAAAAAACTTTTTCCACAAAATAAGTTTTTCAAAGAAAAGTAAAGAACTCCATTAAACAAAAAATGAGCAAAAATAAAATCAAATAATCTACCAAGCCTGAAACTACCAAAAATCAGCATTGATAAATAAATGAAACCCAAAACGAACAGAAATTACAATTATTAACCGAGTCAAACTCAAAGCGAACAGAAATTAACATAAATTGGGCGCAAAACCCCCTATGCCTTCCCAAGGCCAGAACAAAATTTGCACTTTACTGAAAAAATACAAATGAATGTGCATTGTCAGTTTAATACACATATACTGATATTTAGTAATCAAAATGTTAATATTATTTGATTTATTAAAGTTATAAAAGTAAAAACATTTATATTTTTTGGCGTAAGAGGGGGGTTAATTACTCTCCACTCACTTTCGACTATTAAAAAGGGCAATTCCAATTTCCAATCAAATGAGCCCTTTTTGAAATTTCTATCACAACTATCTATATAAACTTTATATGCCCGCAGGGCATAACTTACAACCCTTGCACTGAGGGTTCTGAGGGGGTTATCATCATAAAAGACCTAATTTCAAGAACTTTCAACTACGTTGAACAACATGGATATCTCAAAATTTTAATTCGATGTGTTTGGGAAAATGGTGGGCGTGAGAGGGGCGTTAGTCGCTATCCAATCACTTTCAACTATTAAAAAAGGCACTAGCCCTTTCAATTTCCTATTGAATGAGCCCTTTTGAAGTCTCTACGACAACGCTTTCAATAAAAACTTTATATGCCCCCAGGGCATAACTTACAACCCTTGCCCTGAGGGCTGTGGAGGGAGGTGTTGTCATCCTTAAAGACCTAATTTCCAAAACTACTGAATAACATGGCTATCTAAAAATTTTGATTGGATGTGTTTGGGGAAAAGGTGGGCGTAATAGGGGGTTAATTGCCCTCAAATCACTTTTGACTATTAAAGAGGGTACTAGTCCTTTGAATTTCAAATCGAATGAGCCCTTTTTCAAGTTTCTACGACAAAGATTTCAATACAAACCTTATATGCCCCCAGGGCATAACTTATAATCCTTGCCCTGAGGGTGGTGGGGGAGAGTCCTCCTGAAAAATATGTTTTCTATCTTGAAACCAACTACCCTGAACAAAATGACTATCTCAAAATTTTTATTGGATGTGTTTGGGGGAATGATGGATGTCGGGGAGGCTAGTTGCCCTCCAATCACTTTCGACTATTAAAAAGGGCACTAGCCCTTTGAATTTCCAGTCGAATAAACTTTTATTGAAGTTTCTACGACAACGCCTTCTTTAAAAACCTTATATACCCCCAGGGCATACCTGAAAACCCTTGCCCTGAGGGATGTGGGGGAGTGTCCTCCTCAAAAACATATTTTCTATCTGGAAATCAACTACGCTGAACAAAATTGTTATCTCAAAGTTTTGATTGGATTTGTGTTGGGGGAATGAAGGGCGTGGGGGGCTAGTTGCCCTCCAATCACTTTTGACTATTAAAAAGGGTACTAGCCCTTTGAATTTCCAATCGAATGAGCCCGTTTTGAAGTTTCTATGACAACGCCTTCTATAAAAACCTTATATGCCCCCAGGGCATAACTTAAAACCCTTGCCCTGAGGGATGTGGGGGAGTGTCCTCCTCAAAAACATATTTTCTATCTGGAAATCAACTACGCTGAAGAAAATGGCTATCTCAAAATTTTGATTGGATGTGTGTTGGGGGAATGAAGGGCGTGGGGGGCTAGTTGCCCTCCAATCACTTTTGACTATTAAAAAGGACACTAGCCACTCCAATTTCCAAATGAATGAACCCTTTTCGAAGTTTCTACGACGACTCCTTCGATACGAAGTGCCCGGGTATGGAGAAAAAAACCAAAAACACATTGTGCTCACATCGTTCTTTACTTAGGCAGCACTAGCGCGCTGCCTATGATAAAGATGGTAATAAATTGATGGTAACATTATTAATGAGTCAACTTGATGTCACTAAAATGAATTGCGTGATAACCGTTAGATTTAATGGATGTGGGCCTGTGAACCCCAATTCGCGTGGAAGGTTTAGTGTTGATTGACCCCTTTTAATTGATATTCACTGACTAAAATAAGCTTCGACCGACTTTACTTTGAAGCTAGGCTTACAGAGCATTTTCCTGTTAAGGGCCCCCAACATGCAACCCATGGGCCGCCTGTAGCCCACTAATGCTCCCACTACAGATGAATCTACAGGTATGGTATGAACAGTGCTTTTTGTACAAAATAAGCATCCACTACCTTTTCTGCCGCGCATGGGCAAAGACTGCTTTCTTTGGTGAGGTTTGGTTTTAATTTCATTTCAAACTGTGTCATTATGGTTTAGACTATTCCGTAGTTTTTTTTTTTTTTTTTTTTTTTTTTTTTTTTTTTTTTTTTTTTTTTTTTTTTTTTTTTTTTTTAACGCACTGAATAGCATGTATCAATTAAGATAGAACTGTTTCATCTACTAGTAAAGAACAGCGTAAAAACTTACAACAAACATAAATTTCCAAGAAATGAGTGGAATTGCCACCCTCCCAGAGTCACTGATTTATGTCAAATGTTTCAAGAATTAACGTGCTCATTTTCTACAGGGTTATCAGTAAGATTGCAAACGGTAAACATTTTTCGACTTAAAAATCTTACTCAATAGGTAAACAAAGCTCCAAAATTACATTTACAATATACGTTTTAACAAGCTTCCGCAAAGCATAAGGAGCCAGGGCTGAGGTGGTGGCCACTGTTCTTACATATATGCTAACTATGTTCCTTTTAGCATTGACGTCTCTTTGTTGCTTTTGCCGTGGAATTGTCCGTTTTTAGTTCTTATTAATTTAAAAAACTTTTTCCACAAAATAAGTTTTTCAAAGAAAAGTAAAGAACTCCATTAAACAAAAAATGAGCAAAAATAAAATCAAATAATCTACCAAGCGTGAAACTACCACAAATCAGCCTCAATAAATAAATGAAACCCAAAACGAACAGAAATTACAATAAATAACCGAGCCAAACTCAAAACGAGCAGAAATTAACATAAGTTGGGCGCAAAACCCCTATGCCTTCCCAAGGCCAGAACAAAATATGCACTTTACTGAAAAAATATAAATGTTTTTACTTTTATAACTTTAATAAATCAAATAATATTAACATTTTGATTACTAAACATCAGTATATGTACATTAAACTGACAATACACATTCATTTGTATTTTTTCAGTAAAGTGCAAATTTTGTTCTGGCCTTGGGAAGGCCTAGGGGTTTTGCACCCAACTTAAGTTAATTTCTGCTCGTTTTGAGTTTGGGGAAATGATCGTGTTTGAGGAAATGATGGGCGTGGGGGGGGGCTAGTTACCCTCCAATCACTTTCGACTATTAAAAAGGGCACTAGCCCTTTGAATTTCCAATTGAATTAGCCTTTTTTGAAGTTTCTACGACAACGCCTTCTATAAAAACCTTATATGCCCCCAGGGCATATGAGGGTAGTGGGGGAGTGTCCTCCTCAAAAACATATTTTATATCTGGAAATCAACTACGATGAACAAAATGACTATCTCAAAATTTTGATTGGATGTGTTTTGCGGGAATAATGGGCGTGGAGGGGGAGGGCTAGTTGCCCTGCAATCCCTTTCGACAATTAAAAATGGCACTAGCCCTTTGAATTTCCAATCGAATGAGCCTTTTTTGAAGTTTCTACGACAACACCTTATATAAAAACCTTATATGCCCCCTGGGCATAACTTAAAACTCTTTCCCTGAGGGTTGTGGGGGAGTGTCCTTCTCAAAAACAGATTTTTTTATCTGGAAATTAACTACGCTGAACAAAATGGCTATCTCGAAATTTTGATTGGATGTGTTTGGGGGACTGGAGGGCGTGGGGGGGGCTAGTTTCCCTCCAATCACTTTCGACTGTTAAAAAGGGTACTAGCCACCACAATTTCCAATCGAATGAGCCCTTTTCGAAGTTTCTACGACAACTCCTTCGATACGAAGTGCCTGTCAGAGAAAAAAAAAATACATTGTGGCCACATCGTTCTTACCTTAGGCAGCGCTAGCGCGCTGCCTATGATAATAAGTAGCTATGTATTGCAGAATAGAACGAAGTAAATGACCGTGTGAATAAGAGCCCATCGTAGAGAGCCATTTAAGAGCTAATTCAAAAGTTAATAATTTTTCATAAATTTTCTATGATAAAACCACCCGAAAGTGCAATGTGGCACTGAAAATGGGACTATTTGATGTCATTTCGTGAGTGTAAAAGCCGGGAAGCAAAACAAGTGCGCCATTAAAATTTACGTGGACGATAACAGTTATCAGGAGGTTTATAAACACCTCACTTGAACACTCCCCCTCTCTAATCCCTTAGTAAATGAAAATGAAAAACGCACTTTGAAAAAAAAAACTCTCCGGTGAAGAAACAGTTTGTTTAAATTTTATTCAGAAACGACAACTGTTATTTACGATTATCTTAACTGACTTACTTGACTTTAGTGCCGTCCGTCCTTGAAGGTGGTTTTGGGGGCTTCTTCGTTTAGAATGTTATTGATGTGGTGTATTTGTGAGCGTCTATCTTTTGTCAGGCGCAGGAGTTGCGACAGATAGAGTTTTGATAATTTGTCTTTCCATCTCTTGGGGGGCAACCTCTGGGGCAAGAACCATGCCCATGACCATCGAAGACTAATTTCAGAAGAGGGTATTTTCCACTTGGGGGATTTGGTGTTGGATGTAATTTGATTTGATCAAATATACTGTGTTCGATCATAAGGCTTTCGAGCAGCCTAATATTGGAAACTCTATGCTGGTATGTAATACCAGCAACACGGCGAAGCGACATTGTCTCAAATGTGCCTAGGCGACACTGATCGTCTTTTTTTTGAGGATCCATGACTCTCACGCGTAAATGGCAATGGGGATAATTAGTGTGATGAAGAGTCTTGTTAGGGGCAGCGCTCTAGCATTGGCTATAAAAGAAGGCCAAAAGGTTTCTATTTATTAAATTAATAATTAAAAAATTTCCAGGAAAGAAGTTTTTTAAAGAAAAGTAAACAGCCATAGTGAACTTAACACCAACAGAAATAAGTTCCTATAATAGTTCAAACTCCAAGCCACCAGAAATCGCTATTAAAGAATAAATGAAACCCAAAACGAAGAAAAATTAACGATCATAGCAAACATAGAGATAACAGGTACAAATATAGATGAATAAAAAATCTTAAAACGAGTAAATATTACATTTAATATTCAAGTCAAACTTAAAACGCAAACAATTACCAAAAACAGAAATTTGGCTACTGCCCTTTTCCCCCTTCTCTAACCTTAAAAGTATAAAGCTTGTTGTGTCATTTGCGGTTTATTAAAAACTGTATGTATCTTGAACATTATTCTTTTGTTTTTCAAAACATCGACGACAAATAAATAAAAAAACTATAATAATCCAGATGAATGGAAAGAACTAATGAAAATAAACGGAATATTTCACATTTAGCCAATGATATTATTCCTTGAAACTCAGCAATTCAAGATTTTATTTCACTGTAATTTCTATTTTTAATTTTCAATGTTGAATATATAAAAGAGAATATTTGTAATATTTTTTGTTTTCAGTGAACAAATGGACAATTTTAAAGAGTTAGAAATAAAGAGAGCTGAAGGATCCCACTGTTGTATATAGGTTCTCGCTTTCCCTTTTCATTAATATGTAGTATTTTGAACGTTCCCCCATGAAGATCCTTTCAATGTATCTTATCTAAAAGTTACAGTTAAATCAAAAGGCTGGTTCATGGACCGTTCCACACCTTGATTCCAAATTGAACAAAATTTATACAATAATTATATTGAATGCAATCAGAGACAATGTTCAGATAGCCTTATGCAACCTAAGAATTTAAATTGAATCATAAATTTTAATTCTTAAGCCGAACCTGATAAACTGAAAAACTATTCATTTTATTAACCAATAATTAAACGTTGGGATAATCAAAAACGAACAAAAATTAATTTAAAAATAAAAACTTCCCGAAAAAGAAACCTAACGCTCTAGTATTTGCTATAATACAAGGCCACAAGACTTCTATGTATTAAATTAACTAAATAAATACTTTCCAAAAAATAAGTTTTTCACAGAAAAGTAACGAGCAACATTAAACCTACGGCTAGCAAAAATAAAGTCCTGGAATAATTCTGACTTAAAACTACCAGAAATTACAGTCAACGAATAATTCAAACCCAAAAAGAAGATAAATTAAAAGTAATCCTCACATCAAATGTAAAAGTAACAGGTACTTAAATAGATGAATAGTTAAATCATAAAACAGGTCAAAATTAAAATGAATACTCAGGTAAAACTTACAATGAACAATAATTACTACAAACCAGAGTTTGGCTACTGCTCCCCCTCCCCCTAACCTTAAACCTTCTAAAATCTATTTTCTCATTTGTACTTTAATTAAGACAAGATGTATTCTGAACATTATTTTATAATTATAACATTAACAAATAAAAAAATACTTTTAAGCATAAGCTTGAACCTTGAATTGCTGGGATTTCCAGGAATTAATATCATTATATGTTGAACATTCAGTCCAACTATTTTAATGTATTCCAGTCAGGTTGATTACTATACTGATTACACTTTGTATTTTGTCGATATTTGAAAAATTAAAGCACACTGTTAAAGAGATATATGCTTCCCAATAAAAGGCAAATGACACGATAAACTTCAGTCTACGGTTAGGGGGGGGGAGCAGCCAAACGCTTGTGTGTAGTAATTTTTGTTCCTTTTAATTTTGACTTGAGTATTCATTTTAATTTTCACTAGTTTCACGATCTATTTATCTATATCGGTATGTGTTATGTTTATGTTAGATGTGATTATTCATTTTTATTTCTATTCGTTTTGGGTTTCAATTATTCTTTTAAAGTAATTTCTGGTCGTTTTAAGTTCGAATTATTAGTGGACTTTATTTCTGTTCGTCTTAAGTTTTAGTATCGCTGTTTAGGTTTAAAAAACTATAGGAATGTTTATAATGCTTTGATTTGAAAGGTTAAACGCCTTTATTATTTTCAGGATTTTTCGAGTTCCGATGAGAATATTTGGTAAATTTGGCAAGTGGTTAATTCTGTCCTCAAATCTTTGTCTCTGCCTTCTTGTACTTCTCCAAGTTTGATGGCTGTTAGCTCGGTTGTTCAGGGTGAACTTAACGTTCAAGAGGAATATACCTCTTATTTTACAAAGGTTAAAAAACAACAGTTTCTTCAGTAATATACCCCATTTCCAGTTCCTCTCCTTAATCGTATCTTGTTCCAACTTGCTTGAAATCGATGGCCTTGGAGACAGTTTTTGAGGATGAAATATGTAGACTTGTCGGTTGGTTAAAAGGCTAAGTGTCTTCTGGTTCTAATTGTATACCCACCAAGGTTGTGAAATCCATGCTTCCTTCAATTATTTCTCTTTTGATAAGACTTGTAAATCTATCTTTCGAGAATGGAAGTTTTTCCAGGCTACTTGAGCAAGAACAAGTGATTGTTTTATATAAAAAACTGACCTTGGTGTTATCCTGATAATCATCGGTCGATATCTTTATTGTCTGTATTTAGCAAAATTTTTGAAAAGCTATAGTTTCCCCTCTACTTTCCGTTTGGAAGTTAGGGATTTTTTTCATTATTTTTCAGTTTGGCTTTCGAGCAATCACTCAACTGAGCATGCTTGTAGCTTACTACTCTTTTAAATTTTCTACATTTGGCTTTTTATTCTGGTCGGATTCCTGCCACTGTATTTTTGGACATTATAAAAGCCATTCCTTGCCCCACTAAATCCTGCTCTTTAAGTTATGTCATTCAAACAGTTTATGGTAACGAACTGTAAGTAAGGAGCCACTCGGCTCAATAGTGTCCGAAACTCTAAAAAACTGAATTTTGATATCAATAGATACATCAAACGAATCTGCTTATTATGTTGATTCCAAATATATAAGATTCATTCATTGTAGTTCTATCCATCAGAACTTACTAGCCTGAGAAAATTTGCCTGATTTTTGAAATAGAGGGAAAACACCCCCTAAAAGTCAAGGAATATTGGTAAAAACCAGACCGTCAGATCAGCGTATCTGAGAACCCTATTGTAGAAGTTTGAAGCTCTTATATACAAAAATGTGGAATTTCGTTCTTTTTGCCAGAGGACAGATCACGGATGCGTGTTTATTTGTTTTTTGTTTTTTTTTTGTTGTTTTTTTCAAGGGGGGATTGTATTAAAATAATGGTCCTAGAAGATTGGGAGAGGGCGCATTAGAAAGGAAATTAAAAGTTCTAGTGCCCTTTTAAGTGACAAAAAAGATTGGAGGGCAACTGGCCCCCCTCTCACACCCATTTATTTCCCAAAGTTTTCTGATCAAAATTTTTGAGATAGCCATTTTGTTTAGTATAGTTTAAAGATCAAATAAATATGTCTTTAGGGGTAAAATGACCCCCACAGTCCGTGGGGAGAGGCTTGTAATGTATGCAAATTGCCCATTGTTTACGTATAGTATTTGTTATTGGGAAGTATACAGACATTTTTCTATGGAGGGGATTTTGTGCTTGGGGTGGATTTCCATTCGGACAATGTTCATTGGGGAGGGAAATTTCTTGGGGGGGATGAATTTTTCAGCGAAAATTTCACACTGGTGGGATTTGACTGAAATCCAGTGAGAATTTTTTTTAATTTTTTTACATTTTCTTTGCCAGCTCAATTTTGCATGTGGAGATGTCCTGAAGGAAATATCCGGGGGATATTTTCCACGAGATTGACTCCCAGAAAGAAATTTCTACGGAAGGGAGCATTTCCGGAGTGATCGAGAAACCGATTAGAGAGTAAAGTTTTTTTTCAAATTAAAGTATGCTAAGGATGATTTTTCAGGCTGAATCGTCCGCAAGAAATTTTACGGGTAGGGGGTTTTTCAGCGAGGATGGAACTGTCTGGAGGGAAGTTGACAGGGGGGGGGGTACTTTTAGTTGGATGAAATTTTCACGGAGGTGCTTTCCATGGTAGGGGGCGGTATATTTCATGGAGTGTGAGACAGATTTATCTGAATTTTTTTGAAAAACGGACAGAAATTAGATGAAAAAGTGTTTTTTTTTAAACTGAAAGTAAGGAGCAACATTAAAACTCAAAACGAACAGAAATTATTCCGTACATGAAGGGTTGCCCCCTCCTCAATATCTTGCTCTTTACGCTTAAGTTTGACTGTTTGTCCCAATTTTTAAGAACAGATATTGAAACACAGGGGATGTTTCATTAGAATAGGATACTTTTTTAAAAAGTGCTTACAGCTTTAGCGTAAAAAGCAAGGTATTGAGGAGTGGGTAACCCTTCATATACGGAATAATTTCTGTTCTTTTTTTCCCCCAAGAGGTGATCATGCTGAATCAGAGGTCACAGAGTTAAAGGTCGTAAGAGGCCTCATTTGACTGAAAAGTAATATTTCTATCGTCTTCTATTAAGTCACAAAAGAGATTTCCCCACAAAACAATGTAGTTTTCTACCACAAAACAGCTAATTTGAAAAAAAAAAGATCCACGGTGCCAGCGAGCGAAAATTTTAAAATAAGCAATCGACTAAAAACTATTTAAAAGCTTTGTGCAAAAACCTCCACTCCCTTAAATCCCCTCCAAGAAATCTCAAGCTTTTTTGGTGGTTTTTCCTATCATTTGTTTGCCCATGGGTTCTCCAGGCAATACTTCTTAGCCTGCAAGTAATTTTTCGGAAGTATCTACCCCCACCCTTTCTCCCTCCAAAGGGCACTGAGCTTTGTTAAACTGGGACAACCTTGGTGTTTTTAAAATATTTTTGCACTTCAAAATTTCTATTTATATAGTATTAATGTATGTGCGTAAGTGAATCTTGGGAGGGGGTGGGTACTAGGTGGTAAAGGTTAATAAAGAGATGGCCCAAAAAAAAAAACAAAAAAAAAAACAGAGTATTGGATTCGGCGTTCGAGGGTCTACCTAAATAAAATAGTCTTTATGTCTCAAATATTGACGGATAAGTCCAAGAAACATATTTTCTGATAAAATGCTAAAAAGCATTAGTTATTCAAAATAAATCCCGTTGTAGGAATGTAGGTGCCTAGGGTAAGTTAGTCTCTTTCTAGGCGAATGCTAGGCGAAAGCTAGATGTGTGAAACTTTCAGCGATTGTCGGGTATTGATAATTGAGCTAATTCAAGAGAGATTCCCTCACCTGGCTCTAATGCTCTCTTAAAAATATAGAAGAACTTTTACCTTAAAAGCAGGTGTTTAAATAAGCGACAGATGGACAGGAAAGGAAGTTTTTTTTTTCTTTTACTGTTTAGAAAAATTAGGCCTATAGTAGTATGCTATTAAGGCTTCCGACAACAGCCTTCTCCGGATTTCTACAACATGCCCTGTTACGTCACGACATCCCTGGCAAAATTCCCGGGATTCCAAGTGTTCCAATATTGTTTCAGTATTTCCATATGATTAATCTAACTTCTCTAGTTTGGTCGGGATATTTCACAAGTAGCAATAATAGGGAATTCTAAGTGGAGCTCCTAGTCCATCGCACCCAGGGAATGCGGTCACCTGACAGGCTTCCCGGGACTCTAAGTGCTCTTTTAAAGGGAACACAGCTGGCAAGATTCCCGGGATTCCAGTTGTTCCAATATTTTCCTTAGCACCCACCATTTTGTCATGATTCGTGCTCATTTTTGGCGCATATATTGTTTTCTTGTATTATCCTCCCTTCGTCTTGCTATAAATAGAAGCCACGATTCGTAGGTATTTTTTGGCAGGTCTATTGTTTTCTGGAAGACACCCAGGATTTCCCTGACCAGGTGCAATATGGATGCCGCCATCGTATGTGACAAGCTAGACTTCAGGAACCCGTGGGGAGTCCCCTCTTGTAGCTGAACACGGCACACACGTGGCTGTTGCGGAATGACTGAGTCTTATGTAAGTACGGCGCACACCTTTCGTAATGATGGTGCACACCCTACGTACTGGCAACACACCTTACGTATTGGCAGCGCACATGTCACTGTCACATAATACTTTTTTGACATTCCTTTTTTCGTCGAAACATTCAAGGCGTTTATTCCTTTCTTTTAACTTAATGGCGGCGCACACTTTATGTAAGGACAGCACGTATCTTACGTAATGACGTCGCACACATTACTGTCATATAGTACTTCTTTGGGATTTTATTTTTCTTCGAAAATCTCAAGGTGTTTTTTTCTTTGGTTTTTGTCCTCGCTAGGACTCGAAAGATCAATTCCCTTCCAATGGAACAGCGTCTCAAGCATCAAGATCATCACCAAGCTATTTTAAAAATTCTGTATCCAGAACTAAATTCTAAAAATAACCTATTACAGGCAAGAAGATTTCCAGTTTTTCGCACACGCTAGAATGTCGTGTTTCGTGCACCTGCGACAATTGACATAAAGACGGAAAACATCTATTTTCTTTTAGCGATAAGAGAAAGAAGGGGTGGTTAAATTGCGTTAACACCTAGGTATTAGAGACACATCCTAAACAACATATCTAAAGGATTAAGCTTATTGTAAATAAATTTCCATTAATAAAACAAATTTACAACAATGCTAAAACAATAAAAAGGCAGTTCAAAAATACAACAAGCAAAAAATAAAACGTGAAAAAATAAAAAACGGAAAAACATGTATGAATAAAATAAAGGTATGGCTCCTAGCAGGTAGTTCCAGGGGGAGCGGGCTTTGTGTTATATATTTCCTAGATAAATGGTCCACCGGTTTGCAAAACTTAGTCTTAACTAGTCGAAAGAGAGTTTAGTATTTTTTTTTTTTTGCTGAATGTAGTCGGACTTGGATTCAGCATATTGAGAGAGCCAGGAATTAGAGTTGGAATCGGTTATAAATTACATATCTAGTTAAGAGAACCCTTTTTTTTGGTATTTCTGAGAGCCCTTAACGAAAATACAGAGTTTTTGAGCCAAGACTATGAATAGTTTACACCCCTGTGACAATACACGCAATGGAATAATATTATCTCATCACCCCCAAAGGTATTTTCGGGCATTTCTTGTTACAAATTTTGTTTTTAATCCATTGATTCGAATTTTTTTGTGAACCTGGACTTACATAACAACCTACAAAAGACACCCCGCCACCTAGACTTTACACGCCTGCCCCCTACCATCCGCGTGATATTGAACAATGGAACTTGAAATTTCATTACCAGAGCATGATACCCCAAGCAATTCATGTCACAGTACCACACTCTTGCTGCTCTGTGGCACCTTGCGACGCCCGTCATCATCATTTTAAGTGTCATCTAGCGTTTGAACATCTTAAATGGATAAATTTTATATTGCTATTATTTTCCAATGATTCATAGCCCTTTACCACACTATTACCGCTCTGTGGCACCCTCTGACATGTCATTGTTATTCCTAAGACATTTTTCAGACATTTCTTGTGAAAAATTATGCTTTCAATCCATTGATTTGAGTTTTTTGCGAGCCGAGACTTTCATAATAGCCTACAAAAGACACCCCGCCACCGTAACATTACAAACCTGCTCCCCACTACCATCTACGTGGCATTGAACAATGGAACTAGGCATTTCATTACCAGAACGTGATACTCCAAACATTTCATGCCACACTACCACACTCTTACTGCTCTGCCGCACCTTGCGACACCCGTCATCATCATTTTATGCGTTTTCTAGCGTTTGAACACCTTCAATGGATATATTTTCTATTGATATTATTTTTAAACAATTCCCAGCCCTTTGCCACACTATTAATGCTCTGCGACACCCTCTGACATCTCATTATTGTTCCTATGATATTTTTCATACATTTTTGTTGTACATTCATTGATTCGAGTTTTTCACCAGCGTGGGCTTTCATATTAACCAACTTTTTCCTTAATACTAACAAAGTTTTACTTAATGCTATCAAATTTCTCTTGGAAGTAACAGGTTTTTCTTAACAGTAATAATTTTTTTCTAATAGCAGCAAGTTTTCTGTCAAAGATAACAAATTTCTCTTAGAAGTAACAATTTTCTGTTTACGCTAACACGTTTTCTGTTAGAAGCAGCAAGATTTTCTGAACACTAGCAAATTTTTGTCTTAGAAGCAACAAGGTTTTCCTTAATACTAACAAAGTTTTACTCAACACTGACAATTTTTTTCTTAGAAGTAACAGCATTATCCTTAATACTAAAAAGTTGCACTTAATACTATCAAATTTCTCTTGGAAGTAACAGGTTTTTCTTAACAGTAATAATTTTTTTCTAATAGCAGCAAGTTTTCCGTCAAAGATAACAAATTTCTCTTACAAGTAACAATTTTCTGTGTACGCTAACAGGTTTTCTGTTAGAAGCAGCAAGTTTTACTTGATATTAACAAATTTCTTCTTAGAAGTAGGACCTCTATCACTGCTGAAAAGAGCAAATTTATGACTTTTTTGAAAGAATTCGAGTTCATGATTTTGATTAAATCTGTGCAAGGGATTTAGGAATGAAAATATAAATATAACTGGTGCTTTTTTCGCGAGTTTTCCTGACAGTATACGCTAAGTGATTGAACTTATGTTAAAAAATTCTGGCATGTGACAAATCTCTACGACACGTTACAAAAAATTTGCGGTTAGGTATAAGAGATGTAAAACCTATATTTAATGCCCAATTTTAACAAAACTGATGTTGACTATCAAGTTTCATCACCCAAGTTAGACGAAGATTTTTTTGTGAGGTTTCCTGTATATAATTAAGAAACATAAAAACGAAGAAAATGAATTTTGAAAACAGAGTTTTCATGATGAAAGTAAAGAGCGGAGTTGAGATTTTATACGAACAGACACCTTGTTTCAGAATTTATAGAACAAATATCTACGAAACTAGCTCAAATGATCTGACTCGTGATACTTCCCTACATTTGTATACTTCTCAAAACCTAGCTCTTTTCTGAGACTGAGCTTGTTTAGAGAATTTAAATTGTATATTAAACGTTTTCAATTTCCTTGCTGGTAAAAGGCTGTTGAAAGTCTTATAGATGAGTTCTTTTCTGCAGGCTAGTGAACTTTCGAACTCCTTAGAGAGCATCCTGTTTTTTCGGATGGTTTCGGTTTTTTCAGTGAAGTGCTAGTTTTTTCAGAAATCTAAAAATGTAGGAAAATATCATAAGTCCGTTTATTGAGTTAGTTTTGTAGATACATGTTCCACAATCTACGAGGCAATATTTTTGTTTGGTGTAAGTTTCACCCTCGCTCTTTTCTTCCATCAGAAAAACTTTGTTCTTCTAAACCAGTGTATCTCAGTGGCGAATCTAAGGGGGTGAGGGGGCGCGCACCCCATAACATAGTCTGAAATAGTGTAATTTACTTAATTAACGCCTGTTTGTGTTAATTAAATTTGCTCCTAACGCAAGTTTATCGGATCAATCTATTTTGCCCCCCCCCAAGAAAATCATGGATCCACCACTGATGTATCTTAAGGGACGAATGTGGCTTTGCATGGCAATATTTCATACGTTGGGGGTACATCATAATTTTTACTTTTTTAAGTAACGACCTTTTTCTTACGTCATAGTTGTTAGAGTATCCATATTTACAGAAGAAGGCCAAGTTCGACATCAGATAAACAAATTCTTTGAGGAGATAGGAAAAAAAAACTGCTAGTAGCGTTGCTTATTGTTCTGAGTAATAGTTTTGGATGCAGTTCCTAGGTCCTCCGTGCTTCAAATCAATGGTTCTTGAGGGGATTACGGAGCTGGAAATTATGAATATTGGTTTGTCTTTAAAGAATTCTTTAGCAGGTTTTGACCAAATTTCTGCTAAACTTCCTGCCATCGATTATCACCCCACTTTGCCATTTTATTGATCAGTCGTTTCAACTAGGACTGTTCTCCCAACGTCTTAAATTGGCACGTGTGATAGCTCTCTTTAAAGGAAGTGATCGTGAGGACCCTTGGAACTACAGACCAATCTTTTTTCTGTCAGTGTTCTCTAAGATATTAGAAAGGCCAATACTCAAAGGTCTGGTGACATTTCTTGAAGTAAAATTTTTTTTTAAGTAAAAGGCATTCTACAGAACACGCTTGCAATACACTTGTTCAGGTTATACGACAATCTCTAGATTCTAATCTCGTTCCTGCAGCCGTCTTTCTTGATGTAAAGAGAGCTTTTGACGATAGCTTTCTCATAATAGTGTGCGTGGGGAAGTATAGTCTTGGTTCTCATCACACTTCACTGACAGATCTATTGCCACAGAAGATGTATACAAGCAAGTCCTACTTAATTAGGGAGTACCCCAAAATTCTATTCTTGGGCCAACCCTCTTCCTCATCTATGTGAACGACCTCTACCGACTTTTTAACATCCTAATTACCAATGCCGTCTGATGGTTGTGTCATAAATTTTACTCTCAGACTGCGTCGACGTTCACGTCTGATAATCGAGAAGAATTTGTGATATTTTCAAATTACTCTACTTTAGGTGCGGCAGCTCCGGATGAATCATCCCTTCGATTAAAGCTTCAAGCAATGAGAGAAGATACTCAATTGGTTTTACCTAAATCTACTAGCTTTAAATTTTCAAAAGTCGTAACTTCTAATTTTTTTTTTCTCGTACAGGTATGAGCTGCCCCACAATAACTGTGCTTCGTACAGCAAGACGCTCCATAAGTTGCCCCCCCGGAGCAATATGTGCGATTCCCTGGAGTTTTTTAGTCCGTCTTTTATTAGGAGTTCTGTCCTCCATCTTTTATATTTCTTTCTCATTTATTCTTATATGTGTTACTGCTCGCTTGTGTGGATGTTTGCGTTTTCTTCTATGTTTGCTTATGTTCAGCATCTTCAAGAAAAAGCGGCAAGACTCCTCCAGTCGACTACATACACTCCTGTTGATCTCCTAAAGATCAAGGATATTTATGTTATATCTCTATCTTCGTTGGCATATCAATACTTCCACGGAGATATCCAATGTTGTTTTTTCTGGACTACTTAAACTACTAAGGGAAGTAAATTTGTACAGAGTTCGTAACTCGGAGGATGTGATGATTTCTACTACTCCCTCGGTTTGTTCAGACTTCGGCCTTGCCGTGACTGTGGGGTTTGATTGGAACATAATTCCTGTTGAAATTTGGGAGTCAGAAACGCTCGGTTTCTTTAGGAGGCAGTTTTTTATTAAGGGTAAATATTAAATAAATTTTAATTGTTTAAGGAGTTTTTATATTTTTGGTGCGTTGTTTCGCTAGTGTTCGATCCTCGATGATGTAGACAATTTTTTATTTGTTTATGGTTGTCGGGTGTTAGGAGGATCACCGTATTGTGGGGACTGTTGATGAATTGATTTCTTTTCCGTTTAGATTTATACTTAGGCGTTGTTTAGTACGAATATGTCCAGTTTTAACATTATTTATTAATTGTAGTCGTTTCCCAATAACGGACCATTGTGCCCTTTGGAATACTATTTTGTTATTGCTATTTTATGGAAATAAATAGAACTTGAACTTGTATAACTTATCGTTTACTGAAAGCAATAAAAAGATTTCAAATATTTCAAAAAGGAGCTACCTTCTTGTCATTAATTGTATCATTTTAGGTACGTAATTGGATCTTCTAAGAATATCTGTTCATGCAAGCCTGGATTCAGTGGCGCCTTCTGCGAACGAAAAATAGGGGATACTAAGGTTTTAAAAGGTATGACACACGAATCTTTATCACCTGACTGTCCAAAATTGAACAGCTATAAGTAAAATGAAATTGTACTATGCAAAATTTACCTCTACCTATTCAATTTATCAATGCGGAAGTTGGGAGAGTCACAAAATATTTTAATTTTATGAAAAAAAAACTTCTTCTTACCGCCCTTATCTTCCACCTGGAATTTTCATGGTTTAAACTTATTATCTATTGGATTCTATTACCCATTATCTATCGAATTCTCTCATGTTTTAACATAGATTACTTGCTTTTGCTGTTATGCAAACTTAACCCATCCCCGAAATAATTTCTTAAAGTCACAAGTTTTTTAATCGGGAAAGGTTTTACCATTTGCTTGGAAGAATTTCCTAATATAGGTCATGTTTATCCGGTTTTTGGCCTTTAAGGTTTTTGGTGTTTTTATCTAAATCAAATTCAATTGAAAACTTACTTTGTAGCATAACTCCTTACATTTTTATTTAGGAACAACAAATTAGAATTACCGTCGCAGCGATAGCATCAATCTAGTAAAGAGCGAGCCACGGCCCATAACAACCAAAAGTTTAAAATCATTCAAAAAACTAACTGGTAAGAATAAGTTGCTATTTGTAGGTCATTTAGAAATGGTAACAATTATGTCGATTACACAAATAATAAAAGTTTATTGCGAAGTCCAATTTATGGGAATTTCTAAAAAAGAAACCTGAGATCCCTAAAAATGCCGTCGGCCCGAGATAAAAAAAAAATGTGCTATTGGAACGCCCATGGTCGAAAACCTCACACGGAGAATTACAGCCCCTACCTTGAACAACAAGGATAATTAACCTTGTGTGGGAAGCACAGTGTCTTTACACAATGTCTCCTTATTTTTTCTTCTTCTCTGGGTTGCAGCGGTAGCTAGCAACCTAATAAGAGACGACCACGTCCCACACTAAGATATAAAACATCCAATAATTCTTAAAAAATAGTGCCGGATCGAAACAAAAAGCATACTATTAAAATCACCTTGTTCGAAACCCCTATAAGGGAAGTTTAAAGTAACTTGGCTTGAACAAAAATGAAAATCCATTGGCTTGAAAAACTACTAAAGTGGATGAAGCCACGATATTTCGCATCGACAGTATATTTGTTTTGTTTTTTCTTTCCGTTTTTTTCCTTCGCAGCTAGCAGGGCACTGGAACATAATAGAGAGCTACTTAATGGCTCATTTTAAAGGAAATTTCTGTATTTAGAAATCTTTTGCAGTTGAAAAAACAATTTTTAATATGAAATCATTTTTTTTACAAAAAAAACTGCATTTTCATATACATTCTAGTAAAGAACAACTGTAGCCCATAAAACATGATATATTAAAACTGTTAAAACTGCATATTATATATAGAACTGAACACTAGTGCCTTTATATAATTATATAAAGGAGTGTGAAACCTAGTAAAGAAGAAACCAAGGAAAATAGTAACTAGAAGTTAATATAATAAAAGCATCTTTTAAAAAGTTTTGTAAGAATTTTTATCAGGAGTCATCGTGACGAAACAGTGGTCGTAGAATTTTGGGAGAGGGCTCATTTGAAAGGAAATTGCCGTAACTGGTGTCCTTTCTAAGTAACAAAAGAGATGGTGCAAAACATAAATTTATGCCCAAAGAGGGTCAGAATGCCAGAGAATGGAAATTCTAAGTAGATGATTCATGATCTAATTTTCATAATTGATTCTCATGATCTAAAACCACAGAGGGATGTTTAATAGCTGAATTGTAAGGTTGTGCCTCTCTTTATGTGCCTCTTATAAGTTTGTCTTATTACTCCATCGTAAACTGTCATATGACGCCTCCTCTAGCGGGAAGACTGGAATGCAGAATAATGGTACTATTACCATTTCCATGTTGAAAAATCCTTAACTGGAGGATTGCAATCTCCCTTCTGGTATACTCCCCCTTCCAGCCCCCTTTGTAAACTAAAATTAAAAAGCACGTTTTAGAGAGAGCTGCATTACGAAAAAATGTCATTTATTTATTTTTATTTTCTTGAATATAATTGAATTTTTTTATGCTGAAATTTTCAAAGATATGGGGGATTTGATATTCTGTGGACTATTAGAGTCTAAATACAATACTATTTTGAGTTTAAATAGTATTCCACCAGTCATAATATCGATAAATATTATCAATCAATTATAATTGCTAAAATACTCAGGCAAGCTCAGTTTTCAGTAAATTTCTAGTTTTTATAATTCTACAGATATTCCAAAACATCACGAGTTAGTTTATTTAAGGTAGTTTTGTAGATAAATCTAGGTTAATCTGCGAAGGAATAATTTTTGTCCGTTTTAAGTTTCGACTGCTCTCTTTACCTCCAAGAGAAAAATGTTGTTTGCTTTTAAATTATTTCAATGAAAAATATAACTATATTCTTGAACTTAGCAAAAGAATTTACATTAGAGAAACCTTCTTAAACAACAAATTTATATTGTATATAATAGGAAATTTAAGCCATCTATCAAAATAATAACAAATTTGAAGACTATATTTGCATAAGAATTGTTAATGACAGATAGATTCAAACCTCCTTTTCAAATCAGTGTGTCTAGATATAATAAAATCATATATTGAGTTCCCCAGCGAAAAACTACATTTGTCAGCGTTATTTGAGCAATGTGAACAAAATCATTTAACCATGATCATCAATTTTCATCGATTTAGGGCTATTTTTCACAAACACTGGTTTCTCATTTCTAAAACCTTTAATTCAAAAAAATCTCGTTCAAAAATTATCAGCTGGTATATCTATCGTAACAGATATCAAAAGAAGAAAAAAAAGTGTCACAAGTAATTTGAAACTCTTGCGTGATTCAGAGTTTGAACATGTCACTTTTGGCACAGAACTAGGATAATCTGTAATAACCAACCTATATTATCCAGACGGATAAAAACATTGAAAGGTTTTTGCATTTTGGATTTTGCCAGTGTATTGCGCAGTTTGTTGCATTCTTTTCAAGTTTATTATAAGGAACCCGTCTCAAGATGTTCCGTATATATGAAATTTGGCAAGATAATTATCCTGACTTTAATGACCTTGGTACACTTTAAATCTTGAAAAACAGCAACAGTTTCCTTTTTAAACAACAAAAAAATGATATTCAAATACCACTATGTATAACGATAAAAGAGTTGAAACTCGTTTGGTCGGGGTTTGCATTTTACTAAAATTCAGCCCTGGACTATGTTCAGTGGGTTTACTATTTATCTTCTTTTTCAGGTAATTAATTTTAAATTCAGCTTATGAATACTTTAACGAACTGGAAGGGTCTATTTCAGAGACCTAGTTTTGTTATTTCGCAAAAAAAAAAAAAAAAAAAAAAAAAAAAAAAAAAAAAAAAAAAAAAAAAAAAAAACCATCTGAGATTACGAGTAAAAGGCATTGCCCTACGTCGGATGGGTCAACTTCAACGTGTGTGCATCCGGTCATAAACTTTTCTGCCCTTTTACCATTACATTTTCCCCTTTCTCATTTATACAGGGTAGGTACTGCATTTTGACCGGTACGTTGTATCTGATGTTGCGAGTGATCTGAAGTTTGAGTTATGTGGAACATTTTAGTTGATTTTAGTTTTTCAGATAATCTTTTATATAAACCATAATTTTGCTTAGAAAAGAAGCACGATTTTGTTGTAGGGGCAGAGAAGCACTTAAGTAGCCAACAGTAGATGAAATACCAATGCATAAGGGTCTCGATAATACTTCTTTTATCATAATATCGATAACTTTCTGCACATAATTTTAGTCCTAAAAAAAACTTAAAAAATTGGGAAAACTCATTTCTTAATAATTAATACCAGAAAAAATCTCCTGAACTACAGTGATGGAAAAACTAATTAACTATCTTCTTCAATGCATGGAAGTATCTTCTTCAATGTCTGGAAAACCCGATGGAATATTCCATTAAGCGGCTTTGATTAAGTGAAAAGACTAACTACTCTGTGTCTGGGTATGACTGAAAAAAAGCACATACACCGGATTTTGCTTCAGAAAGGGTGGAATTGCAACTTCGAAAAATTGAAAACAGTCGGCAAACTATTGGAACCCTATAGAAAATTGTAAATAGGGATATACAGTTAAAGCTTTGGAAATGTGAGAAAAAAACCAAAGCCCTTGCCCTAATCCTATCTAGGCATCTGCTACGATATTTAAATTGGATGTTTTGTTTTTTGGACTGCCTTTTGAGAGAAAATTCATTTCTATTAAGTATCAATATTCACAAAAAAAAACAGACCAACCACGTGAAAATCTATACAGATTTGTTTGTGGCAGGACTCACTATTTTACTCACTCATATATATATATATATATATATTGAAAAAAACTTACTCACATATATATTGAAAAAAATGCAATCATATAAATAAATAAGAAACCAACCTCATGGGAATCGCGAACCAATAAAGCTAGAATAGAGTTATTGACAACAGAATTTCTAATTTGTTCCAGCAATAAGCATCACCATCAACAATATTGCCAGGTCTGAGCAATGATATTAGCATCATGCTAAACTAACACCAATAAAATTGACCACATCGAAGCCCAATGCCGTAACAAGAAAATATAATCTGCGATTAGCGTGTACTACGTTGCATTAACTAATTTCCGTTCGTCTTGTGCAGCATGAAACTCAAATTTTTACCCCTACCGAAATCCCAATCTTCAGGGATGGCAGATTACCATACGGAATATCAAAACACCAAACAGATTACGTCATATTGAAAGGTCGCTCTATTGAAAGGTCACAATGTATCGTACTTTCAATTTTATATATATATATATATATATATATATATATATATATATATATATATATATATATATATATATATATATATATATATATATATATATATATATATATATATATATATATATATATATATATATATATTTATTTTACTTTATGTGCTATTTTTTTTCAAAACGATCACTTTTTGATTATTTTCAGCTATTATCTACGCAGATAGATAAGCGCATGTTTTATTTGAGAGGATATTAATATGAATATAATTTGGTTTTCAAACAGTTTGTGGTAACGAACTGTAAGTAAGGAGCCACCCGGCTCAATAGTAGCCGGAACTCTAAAAAACGAAATTTTGATACCAATAGATACATCAAAAAATCAGATTTTAATACTGATGTAAAATATATAAGTTTCATCAAGTTTAGTCTTATCCATCAAAAGTTACTTGCCTGAGAAAATTTGCCTGATTTTCGAAAAAAGGAAAAAAAAACACCCTCTAAAAGCTATAGAACCTTAATGAAAATCACACCATCAGATTCAGCGTATCAGAGAACCTTGCTGTAGAGGTTTCAAGCTCCTATCTGCAAAAATGTGGAATTTTGTATTTTTTGCTAGAAGAAAGATCACGGATGCGTGTTTATTTGTTGTTTTTTTTTTCTCCCCAGGGGTGATCGTATCGACCCAGGGGTCCTACAGTATCGTGGGAGGGCTCATTCGAACGGAAATTAAAAGTTCCAGTGCCCTTTTTAAGTGACCAAAAAAATGGAGGGCAACTAGGGCCCCTCCCACTCTCATTTTTTTCCCAAAGTCACCCGATCAAAATTTGAGATAGCCATTTTGTTCAGCATGGTCTCAAATATAATAAATATGTCTCTTAGGATAACTCGATCCCCCAAGTTCCCCGGGGAGAGGGCTGAATGTTATGAACTTTACCCAATGTTTACATATAGGCTACTGTTGGTTATTGGGAAGTATTTAGACATTTTCAGGGGGGATTTTTTCTGGTAGCGGGGGGGGGGGGGTCGGGGGTTATGTGGGAGGATATTTCCATGGAGGAAGTTTTCATGGCGGAAGGGACATTGCTATGAAGGGTGCGCCGGATTTCCCAGCATTATTTAAAAAATGATCAGAAATTAAATAAAAAAACAAGCTTTTCAACTGAAAGTAAGAAGCAACGTCAGAATTTAAAATGAACAGAAATTATTGCATATATGATTGGGCTCGCCCCCTACTCAATACCTCGCTCTTTAAACCAAAGATTTTTTAGTACTTTCATAAGAGCTGTTTAGTCTAATTAACGGCCTTTGTGATTAAGGGGTCATTTTTAAAGAATTGGAACAAATTTCGAACTTTAGCGTAAAAAGCGACGTATTGACTAGAGGTCAAACCCCCTAATATACTTATTAAAAATATATGAATATAGAAGTTCGTTACCTAAGTTAATTGGTAAGTTTTGTATATTTATTACTAGTAAAAACGTTCATAAATAAAATTAAACAACTTTCGAGAAAACCATTTAACCAAATAAAAGTAAAATGAGTATGCAAATTTTGTTAAATTATTCATTTACGGTGAGCCAAAACCAAAACCTGCATTAATTCAAAAACATTCAAAAATTAAATAAAAAAATAAGTTTTTTAACTGAAAGTAAGGAGCAACATTAAAACTTAAAACGAGCAGAAATTATTCCGTATATGAAAGGGGCTGTCCCCTCCTCAACGCCTCGCTCTTTACGCTAAAGTTTTTTATTGTTTTAAAAAATAAAGTTGTGAGACAGAGTCAAACTTTAGCGTAAAGAGCGAGGTGTTGAGGAGGGGATAGCCCCTTTCATATGCAGAATAATTTCTGTTCGTTTTGAGCTTTAATTTTGCTGCTTACTTTCAGTTAAAAAAACTTGTTTTTTTTTTAGTCAAAACCATAGGTTTGTAGAGTTTTGCTGCAAAATACTACTTGCCACCAAAAACTTGAAACTAGTTTCAGCGTATCTCAGCAATCTATAAATCTTTCCCTGCCAAAGTTCCAACATTTATTAGGATTGATGAAACTAAACACAATTTTATTCACCATTTACCGTACACAGCTTGACAATGAATTATCAAATATGGTAGAAATCAAATAAATACAGGAATCTATAGGGAATTTTTATTCTGTTCAATCTAGAAATATATTCCCTTAGGTGTGGTCACTTTAGTTTGCCTGTTATGTCTGTCTATTTGCCAGAAAAATTCTACTCAGAAGGAAAAAAAAAAATTTCAAATCATTTTAAAACAATAGAGTAGACTCCGTACACAGCATTGTGTCTTCAGTGCATTATAACTTTTTACTTGAGATTTTTTTTTTGCCTGATCGAATAGAATATATTATCTTCAAAAGCTTTGGGAGTGCTCATTCAGTTACCATTCAAAGTTCTAATGTCCTTTTTAAAGGCTAAACAGATCAAAAGGCATCCAGTAGTCTTTTTAACGGCCTATGTGCCCCAGGCACTCCTGCAGTCCTGCAAAGTATCAGATCAAAATTGTAAAAAGCCAGTTTTAATCGGAGTGTTCTGTAGGTCCAAAAAACGGGCCTCCAGGATGACTTGATCCATACAGCACCAGTGTCAAGGGTCCTTAACTATTTAAATAGTCCATTTACTGACATTGGCTTCACAGATGTTTTTCAGCAGAAAGGTTGACGGTCTGAGGTTGTTGAAATCAGGATCACGCAAACATTTTGGTCTACGTATTTAAGGGGATCGAAAAAGGGACAACCTACAGACACCTTATCGAAATCGGGATCGTGCAAGAGTTTTGGTCTACAGGGTTGCAGAATTTTTATGACATAACCCTTCCCCTCTCCCCGATTTCTTATAAACATAGCCACGCTACACTTCTTTAGACTCGTGCATGTCCCGGAGAAAATTATGATTCAATAATTATGAAAATATTAGGAGACAATAAGAAATATAGCAAATTACACTAAATTGGGAAGGACACAAAGAGAAAGTTTTTTTGAGGGGAGGGGAGGGGAATGAGTGTTCCAAATGATATTTAATATTTCAGCTTTGTTTTCCTTTTTATTTCTTCCTCTTTGTAGCCATGGCCCTAGCGGCTTGAAAGCAGTAAATATCTACCTATCTTTCTGTGGGAATAGTCTTGTATAATAATATGACTCTACCAAACAGAAGCGGGATTCGTACACACTTCTCATATCGTGTTGCTCATGTGCTGGAATAAAAAGAAATGAAGGATTTCTTGGCACGTATAGTTGAAGGTCCTAATAGGGCCTGCAACCTGAGCCCCTTCATACCAGGCTTCAACACCACAGTCCTGCATATCTTTGACTTCTAATCATCCAGGGATCACTTAGCAAGCATAATTGGAGGGTTCAAATCGGGATTTGGGGGGCCAAGTTCCTTCTTTAACCTCTCCCCCCGTGCTGCTTCTCAAATAAAGACTTCTTACACATATTTTGACTGGTGATCGTTCAGCCATCATTTATCTCCTGTTAAATACTCTTGCTATATGTACACATAAATTGCTCCAGTAAATATTTGATAATCATAAAAGAAATTAAGGGTATAAAAGAATATACAAATTGGATTAAATAGCATAGATTTTCTTATGGCTCCTGAATTTTTTTTTATTTTTACTGGTGCAATCTCATCGACTCGACTATTATCGACAGGATTGTGCACAAATATCGGTCTACGCAGTTGCAGGACCTGAAGGCGTAGGACTTCCCCTCCTTCAACTTTAAAGTTCTTCTCATTCGGAAAATAAATACTCAATTCAAAATTAAAACGAAGGCAAAATACTACAAAAAGAAATTTTGCTGCTACCCCCTGCTCCTAACTGTAAACCTTCTAAAGTGTATTGTGTAATTTGCGCTTTGCTGAAAATTATATATTTTAAACTTAATTTTTATAATTATGGCATTAAAAAATAAGAAAATACCGTTGAATAAAATTTTGAAATTTGAATTGATGAGATTCCCAGGAATTAATATCATTGTGTATTTACCAATCAGTTCATTTTATTCGTTCTTTCCAGTCATCTAGATTATTATAGTTATTTATTTTATATTTTTCGTCAAAGTTAGGAAAACTAAAGCACAATATTAAAAATGCAGATAGTTTTCAATAAATACAAACGAAACAATACACTATAAATACAAACGACACAATACTACAGAAGCTATATGTTTACAGGGGGGGGGGGCACAGTGGCCAAACTCCTGAGTTTAGTAAATTCTGTTCGTGTTAAATTCGACCGAAGTATTCATTTTAGTCTTCACTCGTTTTAGGATTTAATTATTCATCTATATCAGTATCTATTATCTTTATATCTTATGTGATTATGTATTTTAATTTCTGTTCGTTTTGGGTTTCATTGTTCATTGACAGTAATTTCTTGTCGTTTAAAGTTTGAATTATTTCAGGACTTTATTTGTGTTCACCTTAAGTTTTAAATGACTTTATTTTTCTTTGAAAAATTTCTTTCTTCGGAGAGTTTTTTGAGAGTTTATTTCAATAAAAATATCGAAAAATATATCTTGGTGTTCAAAGATGCCCAAAGGATGGGGTTCAGGATGGCTTCTGCCCAATGAAGCCAAAAATCATGAAAATTTATGTTGCAATCCAACATTCTAGTCCTTAAGCCAAAATTCTTAAACGCTTAACGAATATTACTATAATTAAAAAATACTAAAACTATTTCAACAAAAAAAGCAGAAACAAATTTTAACGATGTTTGATGAAAAGTAGTTTTTAAAGTAAAATTCGAGATTGACATTATAACCTAAAGTGAGCAAAAATAAAGACACATAATAAATCAAATTCAAAACAAACCGAATTTAGTGAATGAGTAACTCAAACTTAAAACAAACAAGATTAAAATTCATGCAGGTTTTATTGATTCACTCATACCATTTTTTTCATTTGGAGTACGACTTGTTATATCACTTTATTTCTACTTATTTTAGGTTCATATCGATTCTTTACTTTTCTTTGAAAAACTTTTCTTGTAGATATTTCAAAAGAACTAATCTTTTTAGAAGAACCGGACTTGAATAAAAGAAAGCTAAAGTAAAGAAAGCAATATATGTATAAAGATATGTACATAAACATTAAATAGTTAAATTCGTACGTTTTTCTCATTTTGTTTATTTTTTATTGTCAATGCCAAAACTAGCAATCAAAACAACCATAGTATACGACCCTATAACAATAAAGAAAAATGTCATTTAGCTGAGCTCGTGAAAGAACAAAATCGATAATTTTAATCTACTAGACGTTTGAGCCGTGAAAACTTTGACTGTAGTAAATCGTAAACAAAGAAAATAAACAAGCATTAAAAAAAAAAAAAAAAAAAGTCAAGTCAACTTGTCTTGTAATCTTAAATTTCTTTGTTAACCTTAGTAATATGAGGATTGAAGAAAATGATGAATCATGCCGAAATAACTCTGTGTATTTTATAAGAGTTGTTTTTTTTTTAAAGAAGAAACAAAACTTGTCACTTCTGTGAAGCAAATACTTTGAAAAAACTTGGAGCATTTTTAAGACATTAGCGTCTATCTATTTCGATGATGAATTTCTGGGTATCTCTAATCTTCTATTTGAATCACTGAATCAGTATTAGTAATCCCCCCCCCACATCCTATAGACATCCTAGAATGTACACGTATCTTAATCCATCACTTTATTAAAACTATCTTTTGTCTTACATTTTCTTGCAATTATTTGATTACTTAAATAAATGTATTACAAGGTCACTTATTGAAAAGAGTTCTATTTTCTTGTCTAAAAAAAAAAAAAAAAAAAAAAAAAAAAAAAAAAAAAAAAAAAAAAAAAAAAAAAGGACGCCACGAACAAAGACAAACATATTTGTTTCCTTAAATTTTGGTCTTAACTGAGGTTCGCTTGGTCTTACTTTTAATTGAGTTGGGTACAAGGCCGCAAATTTTAAGCAAGTCAGCTTAAAAAAATTTAGTTTGTCGCGCTAAAGATCGATATAACCATATTTTTCTTCTCTTCTTCTATTGTCCTCGTTAAGGTCCTCTTCGTCCTTTGTCTAATTACGTTGAAAGTTTCACGCCAATCAAGGAAAAACAAAGCTTGGTCCATTTCAAAGTGTTACTAGCTAATACAATCTAATTTCTTTGAATTTTTCTTTCTCTTAAGTTTGTATTGTCCTGCATATAAACCCAAAAAGTTACTATCAAACAGTTCGTGGTAACGAACTGTAAGTAAGGAGCGACCCGGCTCAATGGTAACCGAAACTCTAGAAAACGGTATTTTGATACAAATAGATACATCAAAAGAATCATATTTTAATGCTGATTTCAAATATATAAGTTTTATCAAGTTTAATTCTACCCATCAAAAGTTAGGCGCCTGAGAAAATTTGGCTGATTTTCGAAAAAAGGAGGAAAGACCCCCTAAGGTTATGTGGAAGGATCTTTCCATGAAGGAAGTGACCAAAAAAATGGAGGGCAACTAGGCCCCCTCCCACGCTCATTTTTTTCCCAAAGTCACTTGATCAAAATTTTGAGATAGCCATTTTGTTCAGCATGTTCGAAAATATAATAAGTATGTCTTTTAGGATGACTTAATCCCCCGAAATTCCCGGGGGGAGGGCTGAAAGTTATGAACTTTACCCAATGTTAACATATAGTATTGGTTATTTGGAAGTATACAGACGTTTTCAGGGGAGATTTTTCCTGGTAGTGGGGGGGGGGGGGTGGTTCGAAGGTTATGTGTGAGGATATTTCCATGAAGGAAGTTTTCATGGGGGAAGGGACATTGCTATGAAGGGGACGCCGGACTTCCCAGCATTATTTAAAAAAAGATCAGAAATTTAATATAAAAAAAACAAGTATTTCAACTGCAATAGCAGCAACATCGAAACTTTAAACGAACAGAAAATATTACATATATGATTGGGTTCACCCCGTAGTCAATACCTCGCTCTTTAAGCCAAAGATTTTTTAGTACTTTCATAAGAGCTATTTATTCTAATTAACGGCCTTTGTGATTAAGCGGTCATTTTTAAAGAATTGGAACAAAATTCGAACTTTCGCTTAAAGAGCAAGGTATTGACTAGGGGGCGAACCCCCTAATAAACAAATTAAAAATATATGAATATAAAAGTTCGTTACGTAAGTTAATTCGTAAGTTACGTATATTTATTACTAATAAAAACGTTCGTAAATAAAATAAAACAAGTTTCGAGAAAGCTATTTAACTAAATAAAAGTAAATTAATATGAAAATTTTCTTTTAATTATTCATGTACGGTGAGCCAAGATCCAAACCTGCATTTATTCAAAAACGTTCAAAAATTAAATAAAAAAAACAAGTTTTTTTAACTGAAAGTAAGGAGCGACATTAAAACTTAAAACGAACAGAAATTATTCCGTATATGAAAGGGACTGTCCCCTCCTCAACGCCTCGCTCCTTACGCTTAAGTTTGACTCTGTCTCACAACTTTATTTTTTAACACAATAAAAAACTTTAGCGTAAAGATCGAGGCGTTGAGGAGGGGACAGTCCCTTTCATATACGGAATAATTTCTGTTCGTTTTAAGTTTTAATGTCGCTCCTTACTTTCAGTTAAAAAAACTTGTTTTTTTTATTTAATCTGACTAAGGACAATACGAGTGTGGGCCTATTTTGGATTTCATGCATCAAGAGGACACTTTTTTCAGCTAACATTTGCCCTAATTGTCCTTAGACAGTGTTTTAATTGTCTTTGAGGTCTCTTTGGCTAACTTGTACATGTCCAGTAATTCTTTGCTAATTTGAGGAAGTAATTGTTGGCTCAGTGTCAGGTGCCACATTTAGATACAACCGACCATGAAAAAACAACTGTTTTCATCCAGGTTTACCTATTTTTGTTTACATTCCCTGTAGGTTACAGACCTATCAGAGGCGAACAAGATACAAATAGTTTCAGTTTTTCCGGGTAGGGTTTCAGCTAGCCAAGAGACTTGCGGGCTGATTGGAGAGATGACACAGAAGGCCCCATTTTTGTGTATCCTAAGTATTTTAGTGTTTTGGTCTGAAATGGTAAAAAGAAGTCGAAGTCCATTAATTGGGATGAATAAAAGTATTACTTGGGTTACAAAGTATTAATCGGTACTTGTGCATTTTACCCACTCTTTTATATACTGCTAGTTTGGTTAATGCTAATGAAATAAAATAAAATAGGATGAATATAGAATAGTTTAGAAACAAATTTGGGCTATATATTTGCACACTAGGGGGGGGGGGAGTTTAGTTCAACTAAACTCTTTTGGTTGATTTAAATTGGAAAAGCAGAAGTAGAAATAGTAGTAGTCCCCAGGGGTGTCGTTTGGGAGGGGTAAGGGGGGGGGGGTTGCCACCCCTATATAATAAAAGTATTACGGGTCGTAGGTAATCAGTAAAAATCAAAATAGGCTTCTTCGTTGGCAAAGCAGTTTCTTAACTTTTTTTTTCTGTGCATAAGGTTCCCCTTGACCCAACAGCTTACGGATTTTGGTTTCAAACCTTCAAGGAAAATCATCTGTCCTATTTCAGACGAGCTGATAGGAGACAAAAATGTTTGCACCTTTACCCCTATCCCAAAAATAATATTTTGAGTTGCCTTGCCAAAATACTCCCTGAAAATTTATAACTTAATCCCCTTAGTCGTTCCTGAGGTGTTAAAGATAGGCTAGTTTGATAGCCTGGGCATGGGCGCCCATAAGGGCCCCCCTCTAATTGGGGGGGGGGGGGGAGATCCCCCCCTGTAATTCAGCTTGTGGGCGCCCATGAGCCTGGGTGAATATACTGTCTTGTGATTTATCTCATTACGTTTTACCCCTCTGTTGAAACGCAAATTATGAAGGCTCTTATCTCATCTCTCTCTCTCTCTCTCTCTCTCTCTCTCTCTCTCTCTCTCTCTCTCTCTCTCTCTCTCTCTCTCTCTCTCTCTCTCTCTCTCTCTCTCTCTCTCTCTCTCTCTCCTCTCTCTCTCTCTCTCTCTCTCTCTCTCTCTCTCACATCTTTCGTTTTACATCGCTGCTTCACTGGGAACAGATTCCAGCCGAAAAGGGTTTCATTGTGCCGAAGACTTCAAACAGATTGGAGACCAAATCTTTAAGTTCTTTTTCCTGTTGATCCCCAAAGTCAAGATTACACTTATTTCCCATACACCTCTTGAAAGTCTTGGGCTTACTCCTAAAGCCATTTCCGGGATATTACGGATACACTGTTTTGATTGCCTTGTTACTTAGGCGTGGATAGATTATGGATCCTATAGAAAATTATAGTGTAAAACAATTATTTAGGTCAGAATTTTAGACCCCCCCCCTCTGAACCCTCCCCCCAAGCCCAACTTGGTGACCACTCACTCCTTTAACAATCCTTGAAAGTTTGAACTTGATACCCAAAGCAGTAACTTCGTACCACGTATTGTCTGTGGATTTACCTTGCGAAGTAAACGTGAAAATTCCAAATTCCTATTGAGGCTTCTAGCTCAAAAGTGTTTCGATGGAGTAGAGACAACAAATTTAGCCACTCCCCCCACCAATACAATTTTGAAATCCCTCTCCACACACACAGTCCGTGAAATTTTGGACGCCATACCCCAAGCCGCTCTCAAGGCATTGCAAACACGCTTTTTCGATCACCTGGATACATATTGGGTCTTTTGATCTACCTCCACCCCTCCTCAGGGTGAAATTCAAGACTTAATTGATCCCCCCCAAAAAAAAATTACATGAAAGTTTCAGCTCTATCCTCCAAGCCATTGCAGGTAATTTGAAAATCCGAGTGCACATAATGTCTTTTGATATACTCAGGTACCTTTACCATTTGCACACTATACTTATCTGAAACTCCAGGCATTTTGGCATAGCGAACGACCCCTAAGAGCTTTTGTTACTAAAAACTATCTATGAACAATGGTTGGTTTGCATAATTTATGACCATTGCCCCTGGACGTGAGGGGGGGGGGTGAGAGGGTTTATTTTGATCCCGTAGACATACTCACTAGGGAAAGTTTTTGGCCCTTTTCTGGCTCGTCTGACTTTAGAAGGGCCCGTTTTGGCGGCAATCAGTATTTTTTTCTTCTGTTTTCCCTTTATTGGGGTCTCCATAGCCCAAGGACCTAAGAATATACGTTTCATGCCGATCAGAAAAAAAAATTATTTTCCCTTACTTGGGTCCATGTTTTAGGGGGGAGGTATTGCCCTGGAAATTGGTATTTTCTCATTTGGTTTCTCTTGGCCCAAGGACCTACAATTTTGAGTTTCAAACTGATCATGGACAAACAGTTGTTGGCCCATTTCCGAGCGCCCTACCACTTTCCATAATAAAGTATTTGATGTTCCTGACCTAGAGAGCCATCATTAAAAGTTAGTAGCCAAATGCACACAGCTCTCCTTTTCCATTATAAGACCTATGTTTAAACCATTGGCAATTTGTATCATTAACGGCACTTGGCCCAGGGACCCTGGGGTCGTGTCTTCCAGAAATCATATTTATTGGGTCTTGCGATTATTACGAACAAAGTAGTTCTTCTTTCCATAATTATTGACGACTGTTTTTCTTTTTTATTGTAAACATAAAGAGGTAAGGGTCAATAAAATGTTCTTCACGCCAAAATACAAAATGAAAAGTAAACAAGACCAAAAAAAAGTATATTTGACTAATTAGGTATGTGAATGACTGTGACCGAATAAAGCGGTTTTCCGGACATCTTTAATCAATAGAGCGAGAATGCTAGTCTTAAATGGTGCAAGTCAAAATCTTGGGAAAAAAAAATTAATATCCTTTGAGTTAGATCATCCAGAATGGGGAAATTAGTGTTGTAATTTTATACTAAAATCTATCTAGCCCAATTGTTTTTGATTGTTAATATAGTTTTAACCACAGTTTATATAATTATCCAGTATGATCATTCTCTATCTCACCCATTATAAAAACCCGGACCGGGGTGTGAGTGCTCCGGAGAACGTTTTCGCAGATATAAACGTAAGCGAAGTCAGATCTTTTCACGGGTAGACAAGTCAGACGCGAAACAATCGGAAATAAGTGGAAACCCGCTATTACGAATTATGCACTTGGTAACCATTTCTCATTGATAGACGCAAACACACTGATCCATAAGTGAAGAAATAAGTGGGAGGAGCTTTTTGTTCGCACCGAGAACGAAGACCGGAAATGGTCTGCGATAAACTTACTGGATAATTCTATAAACTGTGGTTTTAACTGTATAGAATTTATCAACTATTTGTACTGCAAACTGTGAGAAAAATACAAAACATTAAGTGGCAAATGCTGAGATTTGAGTCGGTAGGTGCATAGACTAAAGCTTTCGAAAAAAACTTTTAGCTTTCGAATTTTCCCTGCCCAGGAGAGTTTTTAACTAACTACGGAGCAGTCATTTTAAGTCGTGTTTGTTATTTTTGAGAGGCATAGTGTTGCCTATATTAAAGAACCAAAAGGCTTCCATGTATTATTTTTTTTTTTTCAGGGTAACTTTATGTGCAAGAGTTGGTTGTAGAAAACTCTGAAGGGGATCGTTCGATTTAAAATTGAAAGTTCTAGTGCCATTTTCAAGAATCAAAAGTGATCGAGGGCAACTAGCCCCTCCCATCTCACCCATTTTCGGCTTCCCTCCCTCCTCAATGACATCCAATCAAAATTTTAAGGTAGCTGTTCTGTCAAAAAACAGTCTAAAGGTCAAATAAATATACCTTTGGGGATGACCTAACCCTCTGCAGCTCATAGGGCAAGGGTTGTAAGTCATACAAGTTGCCTATTGTTTATAAATAGGGTATGTTTTTGGGAAATTGCGACTAGTGTGATCCTGGATCTTCAAAAAGGATTAGTGTGTTAAGGTGAACTTTCAGGGAATATAAAGGGTGGTGACAAACCCCCTCCATCCCACAACCCCTGGGGCAAGAGCTGTAAGCTTTGAAAGTTACCCATTGTTGAAAAATACGGTCTGTTTTTGGGAAAGAGGAGCATACATGATCCTGCGTCTTCAAAAAGAGTTAGGGTATTAGGGTGAAACTTTGAGGGAATGTCGAATGGCGTGTTGAGCGAAATCAAAACAGGCCATATGCGTGCTGGTTGTCAAAGGGGCGTATCAGGAAATATTTCAGGGAAAGCTGAGTGTATTAAGTTGGAATGCCTAGGGATGTTGAGGGGGATATTGAAAAGTGATCAGAGGGTAATCAGCTCACTACCCTCCTTGCCCTTTGTAGGTGTCCTCCCAAAACTGACAAAGAATTTGAGATAACTATTCTGTTTAAGATACTCAAAAGATCCAAAAACTATATCTCCGGGGATGATATGACCCCCCCCCCCCAAAGTCCCCGGGGTGAGGGTTGCAAATTATCCAATTTGTCCATTGTTTGCATACAACATTTATTATTGAGAAGGAGGGGGTGTTGGATTCTGGGTGAGTAAACGCTTAGGATATTAAAGTGGAACTTCAGGGAACGCTGTTTTCAAGTACGACATACGAAATAAAGTTTTCAAGCGCGAAAATAAAGTTTTATTTATTTACTAAACATATCGAATAGTAATGTGATTTGATAGATTTGCCCTTAAGTATCAGCTTTTGTGTTTTTATTAAGATTTTACATTTCTACCCTTGAAAGTTTTTATTTTCAAGATCTAAAGGGAAAAGCCCCTTGTCTGTTTTTTTTAAAATATTCAATTATATAACTGATTCTAAATAACCAACATTTCCCTCGAAGGATATTCTTCCTTTCAGACTATAGCCATAGAAAATTTTCATGAATTGCACGCAAAAAAAAGCTATTTATATATGAAAACAGCAGATACAAAATGCAACGCTCCAAAAACTAAATTATACACCATACCCAGAATTATTTATCAATAATTCCTTTCAATGTCAGTTTCCTGTCAGAACCTAATTTGAAGGTTCGCAATCGCTTATTAAATATACTTAGCTCCTTCAGAATCTTGTCTAGAGATCATTCATCGTCGTGGTAATTGTAGTAGTAGATTAAATATTTGTTAAAAAAAAAAATAGTAGTAGGTTCTGTCTGAAGGCAGATTTAAGCTGTAAGTGAAGGTGATTGAGGAATGCTTGAAATCTCAACCCACTAAAAAAGTAATTTTGTAAATTCGCAGAATATTTCTTTTTCATTGGAAAGTGGAAAAATCATTTTTAAAAATGGAAACTGAGTGTGCCTCCTAAGTAAGACCATACTACTACTACTACTACTACTACTACTGCTACTACTACTATTACTGCTACTACTACTGCTACTACTACTACAACTACTACTACTACTACTACTACTACTACTACTACTGATACTACTACTACTCCTACTATTACTTCTATTAATGCTACTACTACTAACAACTCACTGTAGCACCAAGCAATCTGAGGCCGCCAACACTGGGCAAACCTCCAATTGAGGTGTTGCATTGTGCTGTTTCCAATGCTGCTATTTCTTTTCGATTCCCTACCATTTTTGAGGGCCTCGGGCTCTTTTCAAGATTTTCAAGATTTGTTTTATTAATCAAAAATACCAGTTGGTCAAGCCTGAATAATAATTACCATTTTCAAATTAACGACAGTGGGAAATTTTTTTGACCATATTTTTCTTTCAAAAACAAATTTTTCAAGTTTTTGGTTTTTCCAAGGTCTACTTCTCGGTAGGTATCAGCTACTTGCCAAGGTCTGTTTCTCGGTAGGTCTCAGCTACTTCTGCAACCTAGACTTTTCAAATTAGCCAGTGGACATTTTAGTCATTAAAGTTGAAAATATTCAAAAGCTCGGGGAAGAAACGAGAAGGTCTTAGCATTACTGAAACCTTTTCCCGGATGTAATAACTCTTTTACAGCTTTGTTTTCTATCATTTCAATTTCCTTGTAACAGCATATAAAAATACGAGACCATATGTCATAACCATAAACTATGCACACATACAGGCTTTAATAAGAGACAGATAATAGATAGAATACATAATGGAATGAAACATCTGTGTGCCCGTATTTTCAGACCAAATCGTGAAACACCCCAAGAAATCAATCCACGTTTAAATATATATATATATATATATATATATATATATATATATATATATATATATATATATATATTATATATATATATATATATATATATATATATATATATATATATATATATATATATATATATATATATATATATATATATATATATAGATATATATATATATATATATATATATATATATATATATATATATATATATATATATATATATATATATATATATATATATATATATATATATATATATATATATATATATATATATATATATATATATGTATATAGTACCGGGAGTCCGACAGTCGGCTAGCGTCTGGCTTCTATAATAATAATAATAATAATCTGTATTTAAAAGCCAATTAAAGCCATATACAAAAAGACAAATACTAAAGAAAAATTACACTTCATTTGACATCCTTCCCATCAATACAAAATTTTTTACTGCCACAATATAACAGGATATAGTCAGGATAAAGTCAGGTCAGTATCTTTGGATAAAGTCAGGGTTGTACCTTGTAAATTCCGATACCCAATAAACTTGAAGCCGTCTAAAATAGGGGTTGCCGGTTGCTAGTAATTTAGTTGCTAGTAGTCAATAAAACAATTTAGGTAACATGATAGTGAATTCGGATAGTACCGATGTCATCATTACTTTTAAAACCAACTTTACTAGGAAAATATTTGTCATTAATGTAGATGGGAGAAAACAGGGATCAAATATCATTGATTCACTATCTCTAGGAAAAATTGTAGGAAAAAGTGTCCCAAAGGCTCCACCCTCTTGAAATAATAATAATAATAATAATAATCTGTATTTAAAAGCCAACTAAAGCCATATACAAAAATACATACTAAAGAAAAATTACACTTCATTTGACATCCTTCCCATCAATACAAAATTTCCTACTGCCACAATATAACGGGGAGTCCTAGACCTCATTAACTCACAAAGCAGCCTATCATTCCCCTCTTGGATAATTAATCCCCTTAAATGAGATAGTTGCTTACACCGGAGGAGGAAATGGCCCAACCCATAATCATTTTCCCCACATCTCAAGCAACTACACCCGGCCTCCGGACCTTCCCTCTTTTTCCTTGCAACCTTAGAATAAATTGGAAGACAATTTGCTCGAATCTGAATCCAAATCCTCAAATACTTAATGGGCAATCCCAGCTTGAAGTAAAACTCCTGACCAAAATTCTCTTTTACTTCTCTATACAAAGTAAGACTCGGAGATTTGTCCACAGCTGCTTGCCATAGTTGCACTTCTTGGTCTTCAAGTCTTGCACTAAATTCCTTGAAGAACTTTTCATGATCCTCTGGCCCTATTCCCTTCTCCCACGAACTTGAAAATCCATTCTCATCTAATATCCTTTTGATTTGTGCTGTCCATGATGTTTTGTTACACTGAAGGAGAAGATCTTCATATGCTGCTCGGGCAAGTCTAGTCTGGGGAAGTTCTAGAAGTCTTAACCAAAATTTGATGATTTGGGTATATCTTTTCAATTTCAGGTTAAATATACCAAGATCACCTTTTAAAACTAACGTATGTGTTGTATTGTGTAGGCCAAAAACTCGTTTATAATATTGAAGTTGAAGGGTTTCTAGTTGCTTTGCCGGCTGATACCCCCATATTTCTGATCCGTAATGTAAGATAGGCATAATTTTAGTATTAAATATATGTTTGTGGAGGCTTAGTTCACTTATTTCTGCTGTTAGTGTGCTTCTGTATATACCAAATAATGCATTTCTTCCTTTCTGTGCCATTGTTGTAATATGACTCGTCCATTTTCCATTTTGACAAAGGATGAAACCTAAGTATTTGGCCTTTTCCACCACTTCCAGCCTTTTTCCATTCAATAAAAATTGTGGTGCTGATTCCAAGGGTTTTTTGCTAAAAATCATGACTTGGGATTTCGTGACATTCACCTCTAGTTTCTTCTCTTGCAAATATTTTTCAAGGAGATTCAAGAGAGTTTGTAAATCATTATTTGTCTTTGCCAGTAATATAATGTCGTCTGCAAATAGTAGCATTGACATATTCAGATTTCAGATATATGTAAATTCTCACTGTCGCTTGTCTTCTAAACGCAGACATTTTGAGCCTTTTCTTGATGTCATGACGTCCAAATCGACCTTAAATTAGAGGAGTCCGACAAAAACTTAGTTTTCTTCCAATGATCTATCTAGTCCAGGTTTTTTATTTCCAAAGGTATGGAAGGCATTGACGACCACCTTTGTTTCTTCTAATTGTTCAGGTGGTGTGACAAAAGCTTCTTCTTTTGCCGTGGCTTTTCTTTTGTCATTATGAAAAGACGTATCGCCGAAGGTTTTATTTCTTTTAATTGTTCAGGTGGTGGGACAAAACTTCTTTTTCTTCCAACGATTTGTCCAGTCCATATTTTTGATTCTATATATAGATTCTCACTGTCGCTTGTCTTCTATACGCAGACATTTTGAACCTTTTCTTGATGTCATGACGACCAAATGGACCTCAAATTAGAAGTGGAACCATTGTAAAATTACATTTTTTTATTGGACCTTTAGCTTTTGTTTCGGCTTGTCTTTTGTCATTATGAAAGACATATTGCCGAACCTTTGTTTCTTTTAATTGTTCAGGTGGTGGGACAACAACTTCGTTTTCTTCCAACGATTTATCTAGTCCAGGTTTTAATTTTACAAGATATTGAAGGCATTGACGACCCCCTTTGTTTCATTTAAATGTTCAGGTGGTGGGACATAAATTTGTTTTTCTTCCAACGACTTATCCAGTCATATTTTTTATTTTCAAAGGTATGGTAGGTATTGATGACCTTATTCATGCCTTATTCAGTTTCCAGAGTAAGAAACCCCTTGTTATACAGCGTCATATAGGTAATTACCGGGTAATGGCTATCTGAGCTTTGCTTTTCTCGACTCGTTTTTTTCGCATTTTAGAACAGTACCGAAATTTGAGTTTTATTTCGAATAAACCTTCTTCCGATATTTTAGGGCTGATATTTGAGTTCAATATGATCACCACTGAGGTGAAAAATAAACAAACGCATAAACACTTACCCATGATCATGTTTCTCGGAAAGAATACACACTTTTGCACTTGATAGATAGGCCCTTGAGACTTGAAACCTCTGCAATAAGATTCTCTATTACGCTGAAATTAATGGTTTAATTTTCATAAGAATCGTTTGCCCTTTCGGGACGTTATTCCTTTCAACAATATCTTCCCATCAACAAAATCTCCCCATTGACGATTTTTTTTTTCCTAAGGCAATATTCAACTTACAAGTCTACTAGAGGCAACATGAAACCCATCAAAACATGAAAACCTGTGAACATTAGCATCAAAGACAAGTTTCCACTATTTTGACTAGATTCCTAAAAACAAAAGACCAAAGCGTAGATTCACTGACAAGCGTAGGCAGTTTTTAATAGACAGACAATATTCAATCATCTTGCAGCAATAGCTACAAGCTAGTAAAGAACAAAAAACAGCCCATAGTAATCAAGAATTTAAAGACGGATTTGAAAAAAAAAACAGTCTTGTGAGAAAAATCTTCAATTCAATTCAGAGTTGACAACTATTATATCGGTTTATCCCAATAGTAAAAGCTTATGGCGAAAACAAATCTTCAGGAATTTCTAAAAAGATCTTAAAATTCACCTAAAGTGGGGGGAGGGGGATCAAAATGGAAAGTGCATCATCAGCAAACCCACAACTGGAAGTTTTGAGTCTAACTTCCTATAAATCAAGGAAACTTTTTTTGCAAACCTACTGCGTCATTGGCACTTTACTGAAAACCAGTTTTATGACAAATATTTTCTTTTGAACTTAATATTGAAGATAAACATTAAAATTATAATAAAATTTTGAACTGATGAGCTTTCAGCAATTAATATCATTATACGTCAAATATTCAGTTTAATGGATTAGCTCTTTTTAAAGTTTTTTCCAAGACGAATATAGTTTCACTACAAACAAGAGTTTGGATACTGCCTCCTTCCTTAACTGTAAATAAAAACCAAAAGCCTACTGCGTCATTGGCGCTTAACTGAAAACGAATTATACTTCAAATATTTTCTTTTCCAGTTCTTACAGCATTGAAAATAAAAATAAAATTACAGTGAAATAAATTCTTGAACTGATGGATCTTTCAACAATTAATATCATTATACTTCAAATATTCAATTTGATGTTGTTTATACTATCCAAGTTCGTTCAAGCCGCATGTAGTTTTCAGTAAGGCGCCAATGACGCAGTAGGTTTTAGACTTTTATAGTGAGAAAAGGAAGTGATACCCAAATTCTTGTTTGTAGTGATTTTTGTTCGTTTCGAAATTGATTTGCATATTCAGTTTAAGTTTCACTCGTTTTAAGATTTATTTATTCATTTACATTAATATCTATTGTATGTTAGTTTGCATGGATTGTTTATTTAATTTCTGTTCGTTTTAAGTTTCATTTATACTTCAATAGCAAAATATTTTTTTTTCGTTTTAAGCTTGATTTTCATATTCAATCTAAGCATTACTCGCTTTAAGATCTATTTATTAATGTATATTATTGCTTGTTGTATGTTTTTTGCTATGATTTGTTTAATTTCTGTTCGTTTTGGGTTTCATTTATTCTTTAGTAGTAATTTCTGGTCGTTTTGAGTTTGAATTTTAACAGGTATTTGTATCTACTCAGCTTAAGTATAAAATGGCCTTTACTTTTCTTTGAAAAACTTATTTTTCGGAAAGCTTTTTTTCAAATTAATTTTTGTTTGCTTTTGATTGCAAAAAGCTTCAAGTTTTTAAAAATTCCTTATTTCAAAATCAAACTTAAAAAAAAAAAATCAAATTCTCATCAAAGTATCAAAACTGGTATCAAAATGAAAAAAAGGGTTTGTATAACCTCAAAGTTTTTATTATCTGATGTTTGAACTATTTTCAACAAAATGTCAATCTCAAAATTTTTATAGGACGGGTTTTGGGAAAATGGGGCGTAAAGGGGGGGGGGCTAATTAACTATTAGTCTCTTTTGACTCTTTAAAAGTGAACTAGAACTTTCTATTTTCAATCAAATGAGCCCTCTCTGAAATTTGTACGAGCATCCCTTCTATAAGAACCCTATATATCCCCAGAGTATAACTTACAACGCCTGTCCCTGGGCCCTGGGGTGTTGTGTCGATCCTGGAGTTTTAATATCTGATGGTTGAACTATTTTTAACCAAATGGTCACCTCGAGTTTTTATCGGATGGGTTTATCCATCCGATAAACCCAAAGGCGTGGAAGGCGGGAAGGGCTAGTTGCCTTCCGATCTTGTTTCACTCTGAAAAAATGAACAACAAATTTTAATTTCCATTCAAATGAACCCTCTCTGAAGCTTATACGAGCATCTCTTTCATAAGAACCATATATGGCCCCGGGACATGGTTTAAAATGCCTGCCTCCCGGGCCCCGGGGGGTTGTGTCGACACCGGAGTTTTTGTTATCTGACCTTTGAACTATTTTGAAAAAAATGGCTCTCTTAAAGTTCTTATCGGATGGGTTTGAGGAAAATAGGGCGTGGAGAGGGGGACTAGTTGCCTTCCGATCTCTTTTGACTATTAAAAAGTGAACTAGAACTTTCAATTATCCAATCTAATGAGCCCTCTATGAAGTTCATACGAGCATCCCTGTTATAAGAACTATATGGAGTGGGGGACTAGTTGCCTTCCGATCTCTTTTGACACTTTAAAAGCGAACTAGAACTTTCAATTTCCATTCAAATGAACCCTCTCTGAAGTTTATACGAGCATACTTTCCATAAGAGCCATAGTTGCCCCCAGAGCAATACTTACAACGCCTACCCTGGGCCCTGGGGAGGGGGTTGACACAGGAGTTTTTCTTATCTGACCTTTGAACTATTTTTAACGAAATGGCCATACTTAAAGAAGTTTTGTTATATGATCTTTGAACTATTTTTTAACAAAATGGCTACCTCAAATTTTTTTCAGATTTTTTTGGGGAAAAGGGCTTGGGGGGCTACTTGCCCTAGGATCATTTTTGACTCTTTAGAAGGGCAATAGAACTCTTGATTTCATGACCCCCTTTGAAGTTTACGACCCCTTCTATATGAAGTGCCTCTGGGGAAGAAAAATGGAGTGTGGGGGAGGCTAGCTGCCCTCCAATTACTTTTGACTCTTAAAAAGAGAATTTTTTTCCAATCAAATGAGCCCTCTATGAAGTTTATACGAGCATCCCTTCCATAAGAACCATCTATGCCCCCAGGGCATAACTTACAACGCCTGCAACCGGGTCCTGGGGGGTTGTGTCGACACTTGAGTTTTGTTATCTGACTTTTGAGCAATTTTTAACTTATTAGCTATCTCAGAATTTTTATCGGATACATTTGGGGAAAAAGGAGCGTGAGGGGGGGGGGGGCTAGTTGCCCTCCAATATCTTTTGACTCTCAACAACTGAATTAGAACTTTCAATTTCCAATCGAATGAGCCCTCTCTGAAGTTTTACGAGCATCCCTTCAATAAGATGCAGTAATTCCCCAGGGAATAACTTACAACGCCTGCCCTCGGGCCCTAGGGGGCTGTGTCGACCCCGGAGTTTTCTTTATATTGAACTATTTAAAAAAAAAGGCTATCTCAAAGTTCTTATCGGACGTGTTTGAGGTAAAAAGGCCGTGGAAGAGAGAGGGGCTAGCATCCCTTCCATAAGACCCATATATGCCCTCAGGGCATAACTTACAACACCTGCCCCCGGGCCCTGGGGGGTTGTGCCGACACTGGAATTTTTGTGATATGATCTTTGAACTATTTTTAACAACAGAGCTATCTCAAAAATTTTTATCGGATGCATTTGAGAAAAAAGGGTTTGGGGGGGGGGGGGGGTTGGTTACAGTCCGACATCTTTTGACGCTTAAAAAATGAACTAGAACTTTGAATTTCCAATCAAATGAGCCCTCTCAGAAGTTTATACGAGCATTACTTCCATAAGAACCATATATGCCCCCAGGGCATAACTTATAACCCTTGCCCTGAAGACTGTGGGGGGAGTGACCTTCTTAAAGATATAATTTCCAGAACTTTCAAATACGTTGAACAAAATGGCTATATCAAAATTTTGATTGGATGTGTTTGGGGAAATGTGGGTGTCGAAGGGGCATTAGTTGCCTTTCAATCACTTTTGACTATTAATAAGGGAACTAGCCGTTTAAATTTCCAATTGAATGAGCCCTTTCTGAAGTTTCTACGACAGCGCTTTCTATAAAAACCTTATATGCCCCCAGGGAATAACTTATAACTATTTTAAAACTATTTAAAAAAGGCTATCTCTAAGATCTTATCGGACGTGTACGAGGAAAAAAGGGCGTGGAGGGGGGGGGGGCTAGCATCCCTTCCATAAGACCCATATATGCCCTCAGGGCATAACCTACAACGCCTGCCCCCGGGCCCTGGGGGTTGTGCCGACACTGGAATTTTTTTTATATGATCTTCGAACTATTTTTAACAAAATAGCTATCTCAAAATTTTTATCATATGCATTTGGGAAAAAAAACGGTTTGGGAGGGGGGGGGGGGAGCTGGTTACCCTCCGGTATCTTTTGACGCTTAAAAAATGAATTAAAACTTTGAATTTCCAATCAAATGAGACCTCTCTGAAGTTTATACGAGCATTCTTTCCATAAGAACCATATATGCCCCCAGGGCATAACTTATAACCCTTGTCCTGAAGAATGTTGGGGGGAGTGTCCTGCTCAAAGATATAATGTCCAGAACTTTCAACTACGTTGAACAAAATTGCTATATCAAAATTTTGATTAGATGTGTTTGGGGAAAGGTGGGCGTCGAAGGGGCGTTAGTTGCATTCCAATCACTTTCGACTATTAATAAGGGAACTAGCCGTTTAAATTTCCCATCGAATGAGCCATTTCTGAAGTTTCTACGACAACGCTTTCCATAAAAACCTTATATGCCCCCAGGGAATAACTCATAACCCTTTTCCTGAGGGCTGTGGAGGGGTTGCTATCCTCAAAGACCTAAATTCCAGAATTTTTAACTACGTTGAACAAAATGGCTATCTAAAAATTTTGATTTGATGTGTTTTGGGAAAAGGTGGGCTTGAGATGGGGGTTAGTTACCCTCCAATAACTTTCGACTATTAAAAAGGGCACAAGCCCTTTGAATTTCCAATCGAATGAATCCTTTTTGGAGTTTCTTCCACAAAGCTTTCTTTAAAAACCTTATATGCCCCCAGGGCATAACTTACAATCCGTGTCCTGAGGGCTCTGGGGGGGGGGGCTGTCCTCCTCAAAAACATAATTTCTATCTGGAAATCAACTACGTAGAACAAAATGGCTATCTCAAAATTTTGATTGGATGTGTTTGGGGAATTGGTGGGCGTGGAAGAAGTGTTAGTTGCTTTCGAATCACTTTTGACCCTTAAAAAGGTACTAGATCTCTCAATTTCCAATCGAATGAGCTCTCTTTGAAGTTTCTACGATAACTCCTTAAATGTGAAGCGCCTCTGGGAAAATAAATAAATAATAATAGTAATAATAATAATAAAACATTGGAGCCGTATGGCCTTTACTATAGGCAACGCTATAGCGTTGCCTCTGATTATTATTTGTAATTTTTTTCCCCAGAGGCACTTCATATGGAAGGGGTCGTCGTAAAAACTTCAAAGGGGGCTTATTCGATTGAAAATCGAGAGTTCTGATGCCCTTTTTAGGGTCAAAAGTAATTGGAAGGCAACAAACACCCCTTCCACGCCCACCATTTCCCCAAACACATCCAATTAAAATTTTGAGATAGCCATTTCCAGATAGAAATTATGTTTTTGAGGAGGACACTCCCCCACAGGGGTTTAAGTTATGCCCTGAGGGCACATAAGCTTTTTATAGAACAATTCGTCGTAAGAAACTTCAAAAAGGGCTCATTCCATTGGAAATTCAAGGGGCTAGGGCCCTTTTTAATAGTCAAAAGTCAATGTAGGGCAACAAACCCCCCTCTCACGCCCACCTTTTCTCCAAACACATCCAATCAAAATTTTGAGATAGCCATTTTCTTCAACGAGGTGGAAAATTCTGGAAATTAGGTCTTTTAGGATGACACCCCCCCCCACAGCCCTCAGGGCAAGGGTTGTAAGTCATACCCTGGGGGCATATAAGGTTTTTATGGAAAGTGTTGTCGTAGAAACTGCAAAAAGGGCTCATTAGATTTGATATTTAACTGGCTATTGCCCTTTTAATTGTCGAAAGTGATTGGAAGGCAACTAACACCCCTTCCACGCCCACCATTTCCCCAAACACATCCAATCAAAATTTTTAGATAGCCATTTTGTTTAACGTAGTTGAAAGTTCTGGAAATTATATCTTTGAGCATGACGCTCCCCCTCCCAAGGTCTTCAGGGCAAGGGTTATAAGTTATGCCCTGAGGGCATATATGGTTCTTATGGAAGGAATTCTCGCATAAACTTCAGAGAGGGCTCATTTGATTGGAAATTGAAAGTTCTAGTTCACTTTTTAAGCGTTAAAAGATATTGGAGGGTAACCAGCCCCCCCCCGCTATTTTTGCCCAAATGCATCCGATAAAAATTTTGAGATAGCTATTTTGTTAAAAATAGTTCAAAGATTATATAACAAAACTCTGGTGTCAACACAACCCCTCAGGGCCCGGGGACAGGCCTTGTAAGTTATGCCCTGGTGGCATATATGGTTCTTCTTCTTGCCCATCTGATAAGAACTTTGAAATAGCCATTTTTTAAAAATAGCTCAAAGACCATATAAAAAAAACTCTAGGGTCAACACAGTCCTCCAGGGCCCGAAGGCAGGCGTTGTAAGTTATTCCCTAGGGGAAATATATGGTTATTATGGAAGAGATGCTCGTAAAAACTTCAGAGAGGGCTAATTTGAATGGAAATTGAAAGTTCTAGTTCAGTTTTTGAGAGTCAAAAGAGATTGGAGGGCAACTAGGCCCCCCTCTCCCCCCTACACTTCTTTTTTCCCTACTGCATCCGATAAAAATTTTGAGATGTCCATTAAGTTAAAAAATGTTCAAAAGTCAGATAACAAAAAGTCAGGTGTCGACACAACTCCAAGGGCCCGGGGCAGGCGTTATAAGTTATGCCCTGGGGCACGTATGGTTCTAATGAAGGGATACTCGTATAAACTTAAGAGATGGCTCATTTGATTGGAAATTGAAAGTTCGAGTTCACTTTTTAATAGTCAAAAGAGATCCGAGGAAAACTAGCCACGCCTTCTTTTTTCAAACCCATCTAATGAAAATTTTGAGATAGGCATTTTGTTAAAAAAAAAAAAAAAAATGTTCCAAGGTCGGATAAGAAAAACTCCGTTGTCGAAACAACCCTCTGGGCTCGGGAGAAGGCGTTCTAAGTTATCCCCTAAGCGCATGTATGGTTCTTATGAAAGGGATGCTCGTATAAATTTCACAGAGGGCTCATTTGATTGGAAATTGAAAGTTCTTGCTCACTTTTTAAGAGTAAAGAGATTTAAGGGTAAATAGCCCCCCACATGCCCTTTTTTTCCCAAACCCAACCGCTACAAATTTTGAGAAAGCCCGTTTTTTTTTAAATCGTTCAAAAATTAGATAACAAAAATTCCGGTGTCAACACAACCCTCCAGTGCCCAGGGTGTAGGCGTTGTAAGTGTTGTCCTGGGGGCGTGTACGGTTCTTATGAAAGGGATGCTCGTATAAACTTCAGAGAGGGCTCATTTGACTGGAAATTAAAAGTTTTAGTTCACTTTTTAAGAGTCAAAAGATATCCGAGTGCAAATACCCCTCCCCTCCCCCACACACACACCTGTTTTTCCCCAAGCCTATCCGATAAAAGTTCTAAAATAGGCATTTCATTAAAAATAATTCAAAGGTCAGATAAGAAAAACTCCTGTGTCGACGCAACCCCCCATGGCTCGGCGGCAGGCGTTGTAAGTAATGCTCTGGGGGCATATATCGTTTTTTTATGGAAGGGATGCTTGTATAAACTTCGGAGAGGCTTCATTTGATTGGAAATTGAAATTTCTCGTTTACTTTTTAAGAGTCAAAAGAGACTGGACGGCAACTAGCCCCCCCCCCTTCCACGTCCTAAATTTATCAGATAAAAATTTTGAGATAGACATTTTGTTAAAAATAGTTCAAATATCAGATAACAAAAACTCCGGTTTCGACAAAGCCCCCAGGGCCCGAGGGTACGTGTTGTAAGTTATGCTCTAGGGGCATATATGGTTATTATGGAAGGGATGCTCGTATAAACTTCATAGAGGGCTCATTTGATTGGAAATTGAAAGTAGTAATTCACTTTTTAAGAGTAAAAAGTGATCGGAGGGCAACTAGCCTTCCCCCCCACACACTCTATTTATTTTTTTCCCAGACGCACTATATATAAAAGGGGTCATCGTATATACTTCAAAGAGGGCTCATTTCAAAGAGGGCAAACTTTTTTCTCTTTGATATTGTTACTTTTATACCGGTTTTGATACTTTGGTGAAGATTTGATTTTTTTTAAGTTTGATTTTGAAATAAGGAGTTTTTAAAAACTAAAAACTTTTTGCAATCAAAAACGAACAAAAATTAATTAAGAAATCTTTTCAAAAAATAAGTTTTTCAAAGAAAAGTCAAGGCCATTTTAAACTCAAGCTCAGCAGATACAAATACTTGTTAAAATTCAAACTCGAAACGACCATAAATTACTATTAAAGAATAAATGAAACCCAAAACGAACAGAAATTAAATAAGCAATCATAGGAAAAAACATACAATAAGTAATAATATACATGAATAAATAGATGTTAAAGCGAGTAATGCTTAGATTGAATATGAAAAGCAAGCTTAAAATGAAAAGAAATATTTTGCTATTGAAGCATAAATGAAATTTAAAACGAACAGAAATTAAATAAACAATCAATGCAAACAATTATACAATAGATATTAATGTAGATGAACAAATAAATCTTAAAACGAGTGAAACTTAAATTGAATATGCAAATCAAGCTTGAAACGAACAAAACTCACTACAAACAAGAGTTTGGGTATCGCCTCCTTCTTTCACTGTAAAAGTCTAAAACCTACTTTTTTAATTAATACCAAGCAACAGTGATAGCAATTTTTAAGGGTTTGGGATTTTTTGATGAATCAACTTTAGTTATAACGCTGATTGTTTTTTTTTTATAATTGAAAAAAATTCTATTTCGAAGCTCTTGATGACTTCATTTTTCCAAGGATTAGAAAGAAAAAATAGAATGAAGCTACCGTCATAGAACTTTGAGAACAAAATTTTCGCTGTAGCATTCAAACCAAGAAAATAATTTGGGGAAAACTGTTAGAATAAGAATAATTTCATTTCTTAACTTCCAAAATACAGAAATACGCCTAAAGACAGTGATATAAATAGAGATGTGGATAAGGATAAATTCATTAACAAGGTTTTCCGTGATTTTAATGATTAATTTTCAAAATTTCGCTCCTTTTTTTGCTGTTTTTCTTAACTTGAACAACAGCTGCCAAGAAAAATTTGGTCACTCTCCATTCCAAAACTTTACGTTCCAAATTCGGTTTCTTATAGTATGTTACATGTATATTGTATGCTTTATTTCGCTAAGCTCTATGTTAGGACCCCTGTCCCTTTATTATCAGATAATCCCTTTTCTTTTTTATATAGATTTACCTACAATGTAATTTTAATTAACAAGTTAAAAGCTCGGAGAGGCTACCCTGTTTTCAATGCATAAATTTCGCAACAGGGAAGAAATTGCTTTGAAGTTTTATTTTTATCTAGCTAGGTTTTGCCATTGAAAAATAATTTGTGCGTAAAGCAAGTTCAATTTTGAATCTCAATTCATTTTACTGGCCCACCGCGTCACCTGATGCTCAAGGAGACGGCCTTACCTTTGTCTGTATATATGCCTTTAAGTTAGTTCGTGTGCAGGATTCAGAGTTGATATTTGGAATTGACATTGGTCATAAAAGTGAGTTATTTTCTGCGACTGTAATAGATCGTTTTTTCCCGAACCCTGGTGGGGTTAGAAAGAGAGAATTATCATCATTGTAGTAACTACCGGAGGACCCGTCCCCCTTAAAGGACATATTTATTAGTGATGACACAGGTCGTGGCACCTTGGGCCAAATAGTGTGGTACTTACTGCTCCTACAGGTAGTACACGTGTCCACCCAAACTGGTTACAATATCAGTGCGGGAAGAACTCGTGGAACCCGCGTGACCACTCGATCTGCGACACCATACTCTAGCAGAGGCCATTAGGGGCACTGTGTCGCATACACTGGCATCAAAATAATAGCCTACATATATTTATATAGATAGCCTATGAAGATAAAAGCAAATAAAAACTAGTTTTGTTTCGAGTGTGGTGAAGCCACAACATATACTTATACATTAGGGAAATTTAATTGGCCTGCCCTAGCTCTAAAAACTCATTAAATAAAATAAAAATTCACATGACACTACAGAGCTTGCGAAACACGCTATTAATTGTTATGTTGACAAACTGCATGATCGGAGAAATAAAGTTGAACTCATTAACAAACTGAGTTTAGAGATGAATTGATACAGTTGTGGAATCTCTCTGTATTAGACAAAAGATAACGGGGTAGGAATGGATAAAGAGAAAGTAACATTTGGATTATACTTTGAGTGGATCTAGTGGACTATAAGATAATCTTCAGTGTCAAAGTTTATGAGATTATTGATAGGGTAAATTAGCGAAAATGTGTCAGTTTTGCGTAAACTTGGTAGGGAGGTGAGATAAGCCTGTCCTGGTTGGCGTAGTCTGCCTTGGTTGAGATTATATTTGAAGTAACCTGTATCTGGGTGGATACGTGGTTTGTGTCGCAGAGTGGTTTTCCCTGTGTGATATTTAAGTCCAGTCAATCTATCAGTAGAATAATTGCGTGGTTTCTCAGTCTACTTTCTCGCCCGCCACGACCCTTGTATATTCGCCTTCCGGAGATTTATATAACTCGTCGAATAATTGTTTGTAGCGCTAATTAATTTTGAATATTTTGGTTATTTCAGAGATTGTTCAAAAACTATATTGCGTGTTGCTGAATATTTGAAATAGATGCGTATTGTCAGTATTGCTTTGTGGCTATGTCTGAATATGCAACAATTGATTAATTGATATTACTGACAAATCATGCTTCTTATCGTATTCAGTTGAGACTTTAATTATATTTTTGAAGAGACATAATTCCATTTGAGCAAGAATATGTCCGACTTCCGGATACACAGAGATTAAGCAGGGAAAAAGAGATCCGTAGAGAGGCACATGAAAAGTGCAATTTGGTTAAAACCCGGTATCAAAAAGAACTATTTCCAAAAACAAGATACCTAGACAAAGAAATAGAGATGGATATAAAAACAATACAATCGAGAAGGAGTACACCCGGTAGTATGAGAAGGTACCCATTGGATACGGAGGCTATAATCCATGAAGAGAAAAAAGGAGAAAAACTATTATGTAAAAATACACGGGAACCAAGACAAGCTCACCTCTCAGATGCTAAACAAAATGAAGGGGAATCGCAGGTTACAGATAAAACATAGATAAAAAGATAAACAAACTGGCCGAAGAAACATAGAATGATCAGTCTCAGAAAACGAATTAAAAGAATTTGACGGCCTGAGAAATCAAAATAGACCAAGTAGTCGTAGTTGGAAGAAAGTACTTGAGAACCCTGTAGAGAGGCAGATGAAGAGAGGGGGCGCAAAGAGTTTAGAAGAACCATGAAAGGTATAATAAAAGATCACTAGGAATTCTGCCTCTGTGATTCTTTGACATTTAAGAAAAGGGATATATTAGCAAAAGTTGTAGTGAAGTAGAAACAATGAGAGAATAATAAACATAAAGACGAAATAGCTAAAAATAACGTCATAGATATTTTTGCAGTTTCCTCTATTCAAAAAAAGGCTTTTCTGAGTCTACTGCTCTTTAGGGCCCTCCCCCAGACCACTCAGCGTGTTCCCAGGTGGTGATAGGGGAGCGCTCTACAGATATATAGGGTACCTCCATAGTAGGCCCGGACCAAGGGCGGACCTTGTCCCTGGGGGCCCATAATAGAAACTGGGGCACCCTCGCCCGGGGCCATAAATACAGGTGGAGGAGGAAGAAGGCTCCTCAACTGTACACTCAACAGGGCCCATGGGCGAGTTCACACGTCCCGTGAGTTACAAACCTTCTCCCAGTAATGGGTTAAATTGCATGGTAACGCAGAACATCATCGTGGGAGAATCCTCTATAGGAGGACAACTACGGCAGGACGTAATATCCAGATCTATGGACAACGACCTCTGCAAAGGGCTGCTTCGACCCTTTCGGGGTACCTGCAAGACTGGGGACCTTGCGGTCAACTCTATTCCCAGTTGAGGAGTGGCGTCCCCCGAGGAAATTATAGCCTAGTAAACGACACAGCATTCACACGGGATTCTGATTAATGAATAATTCTTCTGGGCTTGGTCTGTTTGGACGGGCGTTTTCGGGCTGAAAAACCTCTTCCTAGCTAGTTAATCTACTATGGGTTGCCTCCCTGTAGTAGCATAATATTTGTAGGCATGAATGTATAATGAGTCGGAGGTAATAGGCTTGAGACTGTCTGTGCAGTATTTCGACTCTTGTTGATAGAAAAACATCGCCAAGTGATGAAAACCATGTCGTGGCAAGATAGGCCCAGGATTGCACAAAGCCTCCATTTATACTGGAGGTCCCAGGGACTTCCTGCTGTCCGTTTCTAAGCCGGCTTAAGCGCTTCGGTGCAGACTTGAGAAGATATGTTGACCCACGTCCTGCACTGGTATCCGGGATCATTGCTTTTCCTAACGCCAAAATGATTTCAATGATTTAAAGAACATTAAAATTGGAACTTAGAATATTACGAAATAAGAAATGACTATCATATCGACATTTTGACAGACGAAATCAGACGATTTGAACTAGACATATTAGGAGTTTCAGAAACTCATATCCCAGGGGCAGGGAGCATGACATTAGGTGATATAGAATTTGTTTACTCAGGCAGGAAGGATGGAGTACATAGACAGGGATTAGGGCTCGTGATGAATAAGGAAGCTGCTAAATCTTGTTTAGGCTGGGAAGGTATTAATATGAGAATACTAATTGCTCATTTTATGACTAGAAAGTTCAGGGTATCAGTTATAGTAGTATATGCTCCTGTAGAACCGACTGACGGAGATACTTGTGACTCAGATGAATTTTACTTACCATTACAGGAGTAAATAGACAGAGTCCCAGGTAGAAATATGACATTTTTACTAGGAGATTTTAACACCAAGGTCGGTAGAAATAGGGATGGATGATATCCTAGCCTGGGTAAATTTGGTGTAGGGAAAGAAAACAGTAATGGCTACAGACTTTTGTAATTTTGTAGGTATAACAATCTAGTTATAACCAATACGGTGTCATAAAATGGCCCATAAATTAATATGGTATTCACGTGATGGTAAAACAGCAAACCTTATTGATTATGTTATAGTAAACCGAAGACTGGCAGGATCAATATAAGATACTAGGATATATAGGAGTGATGTTATTAATGTTGAAGGTAAAGATCACCAACTAGTAGTGCCTAGGGTTAATTTAAAGCTGAAATTTCAAAAGGGTAACTACCTCCCGGGAAGTTATGATGCTGGTAGACTCCAAGATGAGAATTTGAGAGAAACTTTCCAGGAACAGTTGAATACTAAAATTGAGAGATTAAAATTTGACAGTGTGGAAGATGGTTGGAATAATTTTAGAAAAACAATTTATGGAGTTGCTGATGGTTTCTTAGGGAAGAAAGTGAGGACTGCAGCAAGGAATATTAGTTTAAAAGCTTTATGTTTAATAGAGAGGAGAAGGGGCTTGTACAAAAATTATCTGAGTGATAGATCATATGAAAAAAAAGGAATGTAAAGAATGCGGAGAGAGCACTAAAATATGAATTAAGGAGGTGTGAAGTGGAGGCCATGGATAAAATTACCGAGGATCTGGAACATGCAGCTAGACGGCATAATAGTAAAATATTGTACTGGCATGTTAATAAATTGAGAGGGAGTAGTCCAGTGGCGCCAATTCACGAAAATGTAGGGGGGGGGCAAGGATTTTTTTTCGATTTTTTTTTAAATTAAGATGCAAAAAAAAGAACAACATTTAGCAAACATACCTAAAACAGGGGGCAGCGGCGAGGTCGCTGCTTGGCAAAATCGTCGACTAATCTATCCAAATCCAGTTTCCTTACCTCCTCTTTTTCAACGGCCATTATCATGAGATCACTGAGTCTGTCGTTTCCCATCGTCGATCGCAGATAGTCTTTCACACGCCCTAATGCCAAGAAGAATCGTTCATTACAGGCAGTGGTCACAGGCAAAGTAGCAACTAGCTTCATCAGTTTTAGCACTGCAAAATAGGCAACTGGGAGGTCGGATAAGATTTCGATAGCTCGAAGAAGATCCATTTTTGAAATATCACTTTTTGACAGATGCAGCTTTGCAAGAGAAAGCTAGGATTCTATGGCATGGTCATCGACACCGAGAATCTCTTGATAATGACACATAACTCTTTCCACTTTCGAAAGTTCGAGAAAATTGGAACTTGATGGGTCGAAGGTAGATAAAGCGTCGAGCAAAGGCATATTCTGCATGAAACGTTGGTCCATCTCACTCGTGAAACGATCTATTACCTCAAAGTACAGAAGTTTACCGCAGTCTGATTCAACTGGCTGACTGATATTGCGTTTACCGGTTGTTGAGTTTGAAAGAAAGTCTTTGAGACGAATGGAAATGGCTTGACTTCTCTCGCTTCGAGTACTGGTTTTAGATTGTGGAGATTTCGATTCCTGGATATCGTTTAAAGCCAAGAATTCAGATATGTTTTTGCTTAAGTTGTTCCATGCGTTATCATTTCTCAGCTTTTGGAGTGTCTCATATGTCCCAGAAATCAGTTTAAATGCCTTATAAATCAACAAACTTCCGGATTGAAGTTGCTCTGATAAACAATTTACAATGACTAATACTTTTTCCATTATGTGTAAAGTTGAAACAAAAGAGGCAGAGTTGATTTTGTCCAGTAGTCCTTTTGCTTCACATGCTGCCTCGCCGTTGGAACTATCAGAGACTGCGGCAAGCACAGCAACAATACAATCAAATCTGGCCTTCACCTTCGAAATAGAGCGGACTGCGTAAAACCAGCGAGTCTGGACGGTCCTCTCTAGCTCCAAGACTTTTTGCCCGCTAATACGCCGGGATTCCACAAATAGCTCGTGACGAGTATTGCTGCATGATATAAATGCGTAAAGTCTTTGCACCACAGAGAAAAATTCAGAAAGTTCGCTGATATTTTTTAGGCAGTCAGTCAAAACCAAGTTTAATCTGTGGGCGTGACAGTGTACATAAACTGCATGATGCACCTTCTCCCTAAACTTTGCTTGAACTCCGTTAAATTCCCCACTCATAACGGATGCGCCATCATAACATTGGGAAATACACAGCATCGAATCTACACCAAGCTTTTCTATAGTTTCACAAATCGAGGTGGATAAGCTCTCGGCGTCTAATTTGTGCATGTGATAGCAGCCGTTTGGTCGCTCCACTACTTTTCCATTTGATATGTACCTGAGTAGGATCGCTAATTGTTCTTTTCTAGAAACGTCTTTTGTCTCGTCGACAAGAATAGCAAAGTAATTAGCTGATTTTACTTCTGAAATAATATCTTGGCGCAAGGCATTTGCTATCAGTGTAACTGCGTCATTTTGGTACTGATGACTGCAATAGTGACCATATCGGCGCTGTAACTTGGCCTTCAGCTTTTCGTCGCCTTTAGACATTTCCTCCATCAATTCAACCAAATTACCCCGGTTTGCTGATGTTTCTGATTCGTCATGACCCCTCAAAGCAAGACCCTGGCGGCCAAGAAAGCAAATAACGCGGAAAATGTAATTCACATGATCTCTATTTTCCTGGACCTCTTGGGATCGGGATTGAATTAAGGCATTCGCTATAGATTTCGAAGTATCAGTACTCATTATCTTAAATTCCGTCCATGCTGACATACAATGCCTATGTCTTTCAGAACCATCATGTTGCTTTAATAGAGCAGAACTGTCTTTCCACTTGCAAAATCCTGACTCAATGAAAGCCCTTTTTCCAGCAGTTTCTCCACCCCTTAGAGTCCCCATAGAAAAATGGCGGCAAGCAAAACAAAACACGGAATTCAAGTTTTTTGAGTATTCAATCCATTCATAAATCTTATAGTAATGTGCACTGAATTTCCTTCCGTTAGAAGTGGAAGCCAGATCTCTCAAGAATAGGTTGAGCTGGTTTGTCGTGACGCGTCCTAGAGATATCTGAGAGAGTTTCTTGACTGCTAATGGAACCCGCAAGGGGTTCAGCGATGCAGAACGAACTTTCATGTTGATCTGAGCCATTTATTGTTCCGCTTGTTTCCGAAATTCTGTCACAGGTGGGGGAATTTATCTCAACTAACCCGAGACTTTGGGCGTTGACACTATTGCCAGTTTCTTGCACTAAAGTTTCTTCATTTTTCTTCCGCATTTTCACCGAAAAAAAATCCGAAGTTTGTTGTCGCTTTTTACTCATAGTTAAACGAGTAGTAGACAAGGACTTCACTCAGACACGGCAAGAGAAGAACTGAAGAAACACGTAGAAACTCACTTAGAAAATCACTCCCATACTCCACGGTGAAACTACCCCGCTTAGAAACCCCATAAGCCAATCACTTACATTTCCTGTTCACGACAGTCCCATACACTCCACTGGGACTAGTCATCCCATAAACTATTCAACAACGCCAAGAATCTGCTGACCAAAACCCCCTTGAAACCCTAGAACACATTTCCTTTCCCAGCTACTAAGAAAGGCAATATACAAAACTCATAGTTTACAACGAATTCTTCACAAGAACAATAACGAAACGGGTACTGACCACATGAAGCTTAGTTTTGAATGAACCCTACTCGGAAATAAAATAGTGTAGACGCGTTCGCTCTTAGACATTTCAAAACAAGATTATATAATTAGGGCACCAGTTTGTTGGTCGTATTTATTGGACCAGTTGCTGGTCTAATATAGCACATAGCTAAAATAGAAAATAGCTGTGAAATATAAATAAGAAGGTAATTTTTAAAGTCTAGGGGGGCCTTGGTCCCCCCCCTGCCGCCCCCTAATTGGCGCCCCTGGAGAAGTCAATCCCGAATTGCTCCAGTTAAACATAGGAACGAGGCCTTAGTTAGTGATAAGGAAAGAGATAAAGAGAGATGGGCAGAACATTTTGAGAATTTGCTAAACCGAGATAGATTTGCAGGAAAAGATATAGAGCAAAATGAAAAAGCTTGTAATACCTTGGATGTGAAGGAAGATTTGTTTTGTGAGGAGAAATTGGTGACAGTACAAAAGGATTAAAAAATTATAAGGCTCCATCTGCTGATAGTGTGGTAAATGAGTTTCTTAAATATGGTGGCTCTGAGGTTAGAAATAAATCACTGAAGATTATGAATATGATTTTTGAAAAAGTGGAAGTACCTAACATAGGAAAACCGCAATTAAACCACTGTAAAATAAAGGTAATAAGAGTGAGTGTGATAATTATCGAGGCATTAGTATGGTGTCTGTAGGTAACAAATTACTTAGTAATATGAACTTTTTAGACTTAGAGATGCTGTAGACAAAAGTTTTAAGAGAAGAACAGTGCGTATGTGTCGACCAAATTTTCACTCTTGGGTTAATAATTTGAGAAGTGCCCGAGTTTTTAAACACCTTCCGTCCTCAGTTTTATAGATTATGACCACGCGTTCAATTCTGTTGATATAAACGTTTTAACAAAGGTCTTGTATGGTATTCAAGGTCTGGTATGGCATACCAGACAAATACATTAAAGTGATTAATGCTATGTGCTAGAATAACACTGCTGCGGTTAAGGTAGGAAATGAGGTTAGTAGCTGGTTTTGCGTTAAATCAGGAGTTAAGCAGGGTTGTATACTTTTCCCCTTTATTAATTAAAAAAACTTTTTCCACAAAATAAGTCTTTCAAAGAAAAGTAAAGAACTCCATTAAATAAAAAATGAGCAAAAATAAAATCAAATAATCTACCAAGCGTGAAACTACCACAAATCCGCATAGATAAATAAATGAAAGCCAAAACGAACAGAAATTACAATAAATAACCGAGTCAAACTCAAAACGAGCAGAAATTAACATAAGTTGGGCTCAAAACCCCTTTGCCTTCCCAAGGCCAGAGCATAACTTGCACTTTACTGAAAAAAATATAAATACTTTTACTTTTATAACTTTAATAAATCTAATAATTTTAACATTTGATTACTAAATATCAGTATATGTATATTAAATTGACAATGCACATTCATTTGTCTTTTTTTTCAATAAAGTGCAAATTATATTCTGGCCTTGGGAAGGCATAGGGGGTTTGAGCCCAACTTATGTTAATTTCTGCTCGTTTTGAGTTTGACTCGGTTATTTATTATAATTTCTGTTCGTTTTGGCTATTGTGCAAAAATTATGACATAGTTAATTAATTCGAAAATATATACGCATATTGAGCATCGAGTTTCTGAGGCAGTAATGCTGTACGGCGGCGGATTCGTTTCTAAAGGTGCAGGTAGTCCTATAAAATAAGGACATTTATTTTAGCTAAAAAGTCTGTCCCCTAGCAAAGCTGCGTTTTCAGTCATTCCGTAGTGTGAAACGAGAATTGTAGCCAAAAGAAGTCAAAAAGGCTATTGTGTGAAAATTCTGACATACTCAATTAACTTAGAACTATCGAAAATCTATACGTGTATTGAGCCTCGAGATCCAGAGGCAGTACTATCGTACAGTGGTGCATTCATATCTAAGGGTACAGGTAGTCCTATAAAATAAGGGCTAACATAGAAATTTATTTTAGCCAAAAACCCTGTCCCCTAGCGAAGTGGCATTTTCAGTCATTTCGTGGTGCAAAACAGCAATTCTAGCCAAAAGGAATCCAAAAAAATTTTTATTTTTGCTTATAAGAGCTTTGTAAAACGTGAACTGAAGAGTAAATAAAACTTTACCTCTAATAGCAACCCTCCTCCCCGGGAATTCCTTGATTGGGGGTGGGTCAGCCACATATTACCACGGTAGGATGAATATTCATAGTCTGGGCTGAAAGAAACGGAGCATTTTCATTAAAAGCTCTCATAAAAATCTTAGTAGGGCTTAAATTTACCTCTTATATCGATCCCCCTCAATGAAAATGGTTGCTAGGACCCATATCCTTCTCAAATTCATGGTTCTTTTTCCTTATATTTTATCCTTTATAAGTTTTTTCACGTTTTGTTTTTCCGTTTATTAAGTTTTAACTGCTTTTTCTGTGTTTTTTAGTAATGTTTGTAAATTTGTTTTTATCAATAAATTTTGTGTGTACAAAAGCCTGTGTTTTTTAGACTTACTGATCTAGCAAAAAACTTCAATGAATATCGCTAATGCAATGATAAATCTAGCACCAATGTTATGTTACATCTGCTGTGTAACTTAACCTGTTTAGGTCATGTTAGAACACTAATAACCTTGTAATAGGCAGGTGTATCTATTCGTGCAAAAATCAATATGATTGGGACGCTTTGCGCTCTCTTGTGTAAAAGGTTGGAAACATGAGATCGTCATTCTAGCAAGCGTGAAACGGGGAGTTTCCTTGCATGCAATAGGTTATTTCGAAGAATGTATTAGCAGAAACAAAATATTAGAAATAGATTGGTGGACCATGTGTCTAGAACAGTGTTCCATTGGATTGAAATATCCTTTGAGTCCTAATGGAGACAAAAATTATTAGAATATATAGGTCCTCTAAGAAAACGCATTGAAAGAAAGTAATATCTCAAAAACTATTATGTAACAACCCACGTGTGTTTCCTCCTCAGTTACAACTCAGCATCACCCATGGGGCCTGAAGAAACATGTCACGTGTGAATGTGTTATCATTAAAAATTCCCCATTACGTAAAAACTAAAGAAATCTTGAAAAAACGTCTTGGAAAAACAACGTCTTGAAAAACCCCTTGGAAAAAATATCTTTGAAACGTCTTGAAGAAAAATGTCTTAAAAAGTGTCTTTAAAAAATGTCTCGAAGAAAAAAAAAAATGTCTTAATAAAAATCCCCCGCTTGACTAATGGTCTCTAACACATCCTATTACGTAACAATTGCATAACTAAACATTCTCTATAACGTAAATTTTACATCTCTTAGAAAACATTCCCTATTAAATGAGAACCAAAGTAAACTCTCCCTATGACATAACAAGCAAATATAAACATTCCCTATAATGATGCACATGTGTCTCTTAGTTTCCCTACGGTAACAAGCAGAATTAAGCATTTCCTATGAGGTAACGTTTACATATCTTATAAAACATTCCCTACTAAATAAGAACCAAAGTAAACTCTCCCTATATCATGACAAGAAAATGTAAACGTTCCCGGTAACATAACATGCACCTGCGTCTCTTAGTTTCCCTATGCCGTAACAAGCAACTGTAAACATTTCCTATAATGCAACACCTGCTGGCCATTGTATTCCGGGCCCATTTAAAACAGGGCTAACTTTAAAACTAGGGCTGTGTTTAAAACAGGGGTGACTTTAAAACTAGGGATGTGCCTCCATAACGTTAACATTCCCTGTGACGTAGCACCTACTGGCTATCGTGGATACATGTCCCTTTAAAATGCAGGGGCACTGCCCCTTGAAATAGATCGTGTCTCCACTACTTACCCGAAACAGTGCTACGAATGGCACTACTGGCCTCCGGTAGAGTCTGGTATCGCAGGCCGAGCAGTCAAATGAATTCTACGAGTTCCTCTAGCAATGATATTGCAACCAGCTTGGGTAAAACATGTCTGCTACCTACGGAGAACTAAGTACCACACTATTTGACCCAAGGAAGTACAACCTGCGTCACCACTAATAAATATGTCCTTGAAGGGGGGTGGATCCTCCGGTGGACAATACAATGACGATCATTCTCAATACTCTCTTTCTAACCCCACCAGGGTTCGGGGAAAAAATAATCTAATACAGTCTTAGAAAATAACTCACACTTTTATGACCTATGTCAATTCCAAACACGACTCTGAATTAAACAGACAAAAGGTAATTTCGCCTCATTTACCATTACGTGATACGGTGCGGCAATAAAGTGTATTGAGATTCAAAATTGAACTTGCTTTTCGCATAAATTATGTTTCAATGGCAAGAATTCTCGTTTTGCACCACGAAATGACTGAAAAACGCTGCTTTGCTGGAGGACAGACGTTTTGGCTAAAATAAGTGTCTATCTTAACCCTTATTTTGTAAGACTACCTACATCTTTAGAAACGAATGCGCCACCGTATGGTATCACTGCCACCGAGACTATAGGCTCAATTTGCGTATAGATTTTAGAATCAATTAACTACCTCAGAATGTTCAAAAAATAGCATTTTAGCCTTCTGTTTGGGTAGAATTGTTGGTTTATACCTGATTTGATTGTTCGTTGATGATTTATTCTTTAATGAAACTTAATTTATCATGATATTTTTCTTCGTAAAACTTGCTAAATGTTTTTTTTCTTCGTGAAACATAGTGCAAGTTTTTTTTTGTTCTTGAAATCTGTTGCAAGCGGATTATTTCTTCAAGAAACTTAATGTACTTTGATTTATGTCTTCAAAAAACTTGTTATATTTTTATTTCTTCTTCATTGAAACTTGCTGATTGTTGATTTTTCTCTTCGTGAAACTTGTACATTGATTTTGATTCTAGTCAAACTGGTTTTGTTCGTCAAACACAAAATACAAAACTACTTTGCACAATTCTAAAAAAAGTTCTAAAAGAAGGAAAAATAGTTGGTGCAGAACATAAAACACTTGCTATAAAACACAAAATTCTAAAAACACCCCATATACTTTTTATAGAATACGAAAAGTTCATACATAACCCAAAATAATTCCAACAAAACAGAACTCTTGCAAAATCTTAAAAATTAAGAAGCAACTCTTAAATACACTTTGCGCTATTCTAAAACAGTTCTAACAGAATGAAAATACTTGATTCACAATCCAAAATGCTTGCTACAAAACAAAAAAGTATCCGAAATACTTCTTACCGAATACAAAAAAGTTCAAACACAATCCAAGTAATTCCTACAAAACAGAAATTATTCTTACAAAATACAAAAATACGTTACACAACTGTAAAATAGTTCTAGAAGAATGAAAAATAGTTAATGCAGAACACGAAATACTTGCTGCAGAACACAAACAATCTAAAACACCCCATATACTTATCATGAAATACAAAAGTTCAAACATAATCCAAAATAATTCCTACAAAATTAAAATTAATCTTACAAAATAAAAAATACTTTACACAATTCTAAAATGCTTCTAAAAGAACGAAAAATAGTTGGTGCAGAACATAAAACACTTGCTACAAAACACAAATTCTAACAACATCCCAAATACATCTTATAAATACAAAAAGTTCATACATCAAACAAAATAATTCCTACAAAACAGAAATAACTCTTAAAAATTACAAAAACACTTGGCAATGTCGTGTCGTGGTGTACCTTGTCTGTGTTACCTTTGTTGATGTTTCAAAGCGTATTTTGGAAGTTTTTTCATTTTGAACGTATGCCTTAGCATGTTTCATTAGTGTTGTGTCCTGCATTATCTTGTCTGTGTTACCTTAGTTGAGTTTTCAAACCGTATTTTGAAAGTTTTTCGTTTGAAACGTATGACTTAGGATGTTTTTGTATTTTGTCTCGTGGCACGTCTTATCTTTGTTACCTTTCTCGGTGCTCCAAAGTGTATCTTGGAAGTTTTGTTTGATACCTACGACCTAGAATATTTTTTTCAGTGTTGTTTCGTGGTTTATCTTCTCTAGATTACCGTTTCAAAGTTACCGTCCAAGTTACCGGTCGTTAGTATTTCAAAGTGTACTTTGAAAGTTTTCATTGAACCGTATGACTTAGGATGTTTTTGTAGTGTTGCTTCGTGGTTTATCTTGTCTGTGTTACCTTTGTTAATGTTTGAAAGTGTATTTTGGAAGTTTTTCGTTTGAAACGTATGACCTGGGAGGTTTTTTAGTGTTGTGTCGTGGTTTATCTTGTCTGTGTTACCTTCGCTGGTGTTTCAAAGTGTATTTTGGACAAAACTGGTTTCCATGGAAACACAAAATACAAAAATACGTTGCACAAATCTAAAATTGTTCTAAGAGCATGAAAAATAGTTAGTGCAGAACGCAAAATTTTTGGTACAAAACACAAAAATTCTAACAACACCCCATATACTTCCTATGGAATACAAAAAATCACACACTGAAAATACTTGGTGCAGAATCCAAAATGCTTGCTACAAAACAAAAAAATTCTAACAATATCCCAAATACTTCTTATAGAATACAAAAAAGTTCAAACATAATCCAAGTAATTCCTACATAACAGAAATTATTCTTACAAAATACAAAAATATGTTACACAACTCTGCATTAGAAAAATAGCTAATGCAGAACACGAAATAATTGCTACAAAACACAAACATTCTAAAACACCCCATATAATTCTCATAATACACAAAAGCTCAAACATAATCCAAAATAATTCCTACAAAACAAAAATTAATCTTAGTAAATAAGAAAATACTTTACACAATTCTAAAATGCTTCTAAAGGAACGAAAAATAGTTGGTACAGAACACAAAATACTTGCTAGAAAACACAAAGTTCTAACAATATCCCAAATACTTCTTATAGAAAATGAAAAATTCATACATAATCCAAATTAATGCCTAAAAAATAAATAACTCTTACAAAATACGAAAATTCTTTGCACAATTCTAAAATACTTCTAAAGGAATGAAAAATAATTGGTGCATAGAAAAAAAAATACTTACTACAAAACACAAAGTTCTAACAAAACGCTGAATACTTGTTAGAGATTACAAAGAGGTTCAGACGTAATCCAAAGTATTTCTACAAAACAAAAATTATTCTTGTAAAATACAAAAATACGTTGCACAATTATAAATAGTTCTAACAGAATAAGAAATAGTTGGTGCAGAACACAAAATACTTTCTACAAAATACAAAAATTCCAACGACATCCCAAATACTTCTTCTAGAATAAAAAGCTTCAAACATAATCCAAAATCATTCCTACAAAACAGAAATAACTCTTATAAAATACAAAAAATACTTTACACAATTCTAAAATAGTTGTAACAGAGCTTTGCGTAAATACTTTACACAATTCTAAAATAATTGTAACAGAATTAAAAATACTTAGTGTAGAACACGAAATACTTGCTACAAAACATAAAAATTCTAACGACATCCCAAATGCTTCTTATAGAATAATAAAAGCTCAAACATAATCCCGAATAATTCCTAAAAAATTAGAAATAACTCTTACAAAATTCAAAAATACTTCGCGCAATTCTAAAATAGTTCAAACAGATCGAAAAATGGTTGCTGCAGAACACAAAATACCTTCTAAAAAACTTAGAAATTCTAACAACATCCCAAATACTTCTTATAGAATACGAAAAAGTTCAAACATAATCCAAAATCATTCCTACAAAACAGAAATAACTCTTATAAAATACAAAAAATACTTTACACAATTCTAAAATAGTTGTAACAGAGCTTTGCGTAAATACTTTACACAATTCTAAAATAATTGTAACAGAATTAAAAATACTTAGTGTAGAACACGAAATACTTGCTACAAAACATAAAAATTCTAACGACATCCCAAATGCTTCTTATAGAATAATAAAAGCTCAAACATAATCCCAAATAATTCCTAAAAAACAGAAATAACTCTCACAAAATACAAAATACTTTGCGCAATTCTAAAATAGTTCAAACAGATCGAAAAATGGTTGCTGCAGAACACAAAATACCTTCTACAAAACGCAGAAATTCTAACAACATCCCAAATACTTCTTATAGAATACGAAAAAGTTCAAACATAACCCAAAATAATTCCTACAAAACAGAAATAACTCTTACAAAATACAAAAATACTTTACACGATTCTAAAATACTTCTAACAGACTGAAAAATTATTGTCTGGAACACAAAATACTTACTACAAAACACAAAAATTCTAACACCCCCCCCCATATACTACTTATGGAATACAAAAAAATTCAAACATAATTCTAATAATTTCTACAAAACAAAAAATTATTCTTACAAAATAAAAAAATACTTTACATAATTCTAAAATAGTTCTAACAGAACGAAAAATAGTTGCTGCAGAACATAAAATACTTGCTACAAAACGTAGAAATTCTAACGACATCCCAAATACTTCTTATTGAAAACGAAAAAATTCAAATATAATCCCAATAATCCCTACAAAACAGAAACAACTCTTACAAAATGCAAAATTACTTTAAACAATTCTACAATATTTCAAACGGAATGAAAATATGTTGGTCTTGAATACAGGATACTTACTAGAAAACACAAAGATTCGAAAAATACCCCATATACTACTTATGGAATACAAAAAAATTCAAACATAACCTAAATAATTCCTACAAAACCAAACATTATTCTTACAAAATACAAAAATACTTTACATAATTATAAAATAGTTTTAACAGAACGAAACATAGTTGCCGCAGAATATAAAATACTCGCTACAAAACATAGAAATTCTAACAACATCCCAAATACTTCTTAGAGAATACGAAAAATTTCAAAATTAATCCAAATAATGCCTACAAAATAGAAACAACTCTTAAAAAATACAAAAATACTTTACACAATTCTAAAATAATTCTAACAGAATAAAAAATTGTTGGTCTTGAACACAAAATACTTGCTACAAAACACAAAGTTCTAACAGCACCCATATACTTCTTATGGAATAAGAAAAAGTTCAAACATAACCCAAAAAATTCCTACAAAACAAAATACAAAAATACTTTACATAATTCTAAAATAGTTCTAATAGAATGAAAAATGGTTGGTTTAGAACACAAAATACTTGTTACAAAACACAAAATTCTAACAACACCCCAAATACAAATACAAAAAGTTCAAATATTATCGAAAGTAATTCCTACAAAACAAAAAAGTACTCTTATAGAATACAAAAATACTTTGCACAATTCTAAAATAGTTCTAGTAGAATGAAAAATAGTCGGTTTAGAACATAAAATACTTTCTACAAAACCAAAAAATTCCTTCGACATCCCAAATACTTTGTCTAGGATACAAAAAATTCAAACATAATCCAAAATCATTCCTACAAAACAGAAATATTTCTTACAAATACAAAAATACTTTGCACAATTCGAAAATAGTTCTTACAGAATGAAATATAGTTGTAGTAGAACACAAAACACTTGCCACAAAACACAAAAATTCTAGCAATATCCCAAATACTTCTTATAGAATACAAAGAAGTTCAAATATAACCCAAAATAATTCCTACAACACAAAAAAATAGTGAGTGTAAAACATTTTTAGCCCTTAAAAAGACTCTTGGGTAATTTGTGTCTTATTGTCAAGGTTAGATTCACTTAAACCTTCGCCGCTTCTTCAGTTTTTTTTCTGTAGAAAGAGCAAAAGTTTAGGTCTTTGGATATCTGATACATTTTCTTTATCAGGTATCCTCTCAGGCACCCATTTTGTGTTGTGGTTTACTTCTGTGTGTTACCTTTGTTGGTCTTTCAAAGTATATTTTGTATGTTTTTAGTTTGAAACATATGACTTAGGATTTTTGTAGTGATGTTTCATGGTTAATTTTGTCTATGTTACCTTTGGTAGTGTCTCATACGTTTGAAACTTATGATTTAGGATGTTTTTGTAGTGTTATGTATCGGTTTATCTCGTTTGTGTTACCTTTGTTAGTGTTTCAAAGGGTATTTTGGAAGTTTTCGATTGAAACGTATGGCTTAGGATATTTTTGCAGTAATATATAGCGGTTTATCTTGCCTCTCTTACCTTTGTTGGTGTTTCAAAGTGTATGTTGGAAGTTTTTCGTTTGAAATATATGACTTAGAATTTTTTTTTAGTGTTGTCTCGTGGTTGCCTTCGTTGGTGTTTCAAAGTGCGTTTTGGAAGTTTTTCATTGAAACTTATCACTTGAAATGTTTTTGTAGTCTTACTTTGTGGTTTATCCTATCTGTGTTACCTTTGTTGATGTTTCAAAGTGTATTTTGGAAGTTTTTCGTTTGAGATGCATGACTTAGGATGTGTTTTGTAGTGTTGTGTCGTGGTTTGTCTTGTCTGTGTTATCTTTGTTAGTGTTTCAAAGTGTATTCTGGAAGTTTTTCGTTTGAAATGTATGACTAAGGATGTTTTTTTGTAGTGTTGTGTCGTGATTTATCTTGTCTGTGTTACCTTTGTGGGTGTTTCAAAGTGTATTTTGGAGGTTTTTCGTTGAAACTTATCACTTAAGATGTTTTTGTAGTGTTGCTTTGTGGTTTATCTTGTGTGTGTTGCCTTTGTTGATGTTTCAAAGTGTATTTTGGAAGTTTTTCGTTTGATATGTATGACTTAGGATGTGTTTTGTAGTGTTGTGTCGTGGTTTGTCTTGTCTGTGTTATCTTTGTTAGTGTTTCAAAGTGTATTCTGGAAGTTTTTCGTTTGAAATGTATGACTAAGGATGTTTTTTTGTAGTGTTGTGTCGTGATTTATCTTGTCTGTGTTACCTTTGTTGATGTTTCAAAGTGTATTTTGGAAGTTTTTCGTATGATATGTATGACTTAGGATTTCTTTGTAGTGTTGTTTCTTGGTGATTTTTTCTTCTCCTGCAACTGATATTGTTCATGGTACTTGTTGTGTGCTTATTTTTGTCCTTGAAACTTAATTTATCATGATATGCTAGTAGGTTAGGTAAACCTAACCTAACAAAATTTACAAAATAAACTTCGAAACATCAACAAAGGTAACACAGAAAAGATAAACCATGACGTAACACCACAGAAAACATCCTAAGTCATACAATTCAATGAAAAACTTCCAAAATACACTTTGAAACACCAACGAAGGTAACACAGAGAAGATAAACTACGAGACAACACTACAAAGCAGGACGCAACACTACAAAAACATCCTAAATAATACTTTTCAAATGAAAAACTTCCAAAATACGCTTTGAACCATCAACAAAGGTAACACAGACAAGATAAATCATGACACGACATTAAAAAATATCTTAAATCAGACATTTCCAACGAAAAACTTCCAAAATACACTTTAAAAACCCAAAAAAGGTAACAGACAAGATAAACCATGGCACAAAACTATAAAAACATCCCAAGTCACACGTTTCAAACGAAAAACTTCCAAAGTAGACTTTGAAACACTAACAAAGGTAACATAAACGAGATAAACCGTGACATAACACTGCAAAAAATACCTATGTCGCAAGTTTAAAACGAAAAACTTCCAAAGTACACTTTGTGTCACTAGCAAAGATAACACAGACAAGAAAAACCATGACGAAACACTACAAAAACATCCTAAGCCATATGTTTTAAAAGGAAAGCTTCCAAAATACACTTGGAAAGACCAACAAAGGTAAAACAGAGAAGATAGACTACAACACAGCACTACAAAAAACTTCCTAAGTGATACGTTTCAAAAAAAAACACTTTAAAAGACCAAGAAAGGTAACAGAAAAGATAAACCACGAAACAAAATGCGTGCCTGAGAAGATACTTGATAAAGAAAATGCATCACTTATCCAAAGACCTAAAATTTTGCTCCTTCTAAAAAAAAGAAGCGGCAAAGGGTTAAATGAATCTAACTTTGACTATTGGACAAAAATTACCCAAGAGCTTTTTCAAGGCCTAAAAATGTTTTACACTCACTAATTTTTTGTTTTGTAGGAATTATTTTGGGTTGTTTGATTTTTTCTGTATTTTATAAGAAGTATTTGCGATATTGCTAGAATTTTTGTGTTTTGTAGCAAGTGTTTCGTGTTCTACACCAATTATTTTTCATTCTGTTAGAGCTATTTTAGAATTGTGCAAAGTATTTTTTGTGTTTTGTTAGAAATATTTCTGTTTTGTAGGAATGATTTTGGATTATGTTTGAGGTTTTTTCATTTTAGAAGAATTATTTGGGATGTTGTTAGATTTTTTTTATTTTCTAACACGTATTTTGTGTTCTGCACCAACTATTTTTAGTTCTCATATAACTATTTAGAACTGTGCAAAGTATTTTTTTTTCGTAAGAATTATTTTTTGTTTTGTAATAAGTATTTGGATTATGTTTGAACTTATTTGTATTCCAAAAGAAGTGTATGGAGAGTTGTTAGAGTTTTTGCGTTTTGTAGCAAGTATTTTGTGTTCAAGACCAACAATTCTCCATTCCCTTACGACTATTTAGAATTGTGCAAAGTATTTTTGTATTTTGCGAGAATAATTTTTTGTTTTGTAGGAATTACTTTGAAATTTTTGGTATTATATAAGAAGTGTATGGGGTTTTGTAGCAAGTATTTTGTGTTCAAGACCAACAGTTTTCCATTCCGTTAGAATTATTTTAGAATTTTGTAAGGCATTTTTGTACTTTGTAAGAGTTATTCCTGTTTTTTTAGGAATGATTTTGGATTATTTTTGAAGTTTTTGTATTCTATAGGAAGTATTTGGGATGTTGTTAAAATTTTCGTGATTTGTAGCAAGTATTGTGTGTTCTGCTGCAACTATTTTCCATTCTGCTAGAAGTATTTAGAATTGTGCAAAGTATTTTTGCATTTTGCGAGAATAATTTTTTGTTTTGTAGGAATTACTTTGAAATTTTTTGTATTCTGAAAGAAGTGTTTGGGGTGTTGTAAGTATTTTGTGTTTTGTAATAAGAATTTTGTGTTCTTTACCAAGTATTTTTTATTCTGTAAGAGGTATTTTGGAATTGTGAAAAGTATTTTTCTATTTTGTAATTTTGTGAACTAAAGAAATCTTGAAAAAATTGCTTGGAAAAAATGTCTTGAAGAATGTCTTGGAAAAAAAGTCTTGAAATCATCTTTAAATGTCTTTAAACGTCTTGAAAAGTGGCTTGAAGAAAAGTGTTTTAAAAGAAAAAAATACCGAAGAAAAAAAATGTCTTAATAAAATTCCCCCGCTTGACTTAGGGTCTCTAACGCATCTTATTACGTAACATTTGCATAGATAAGCATTCCCTATGATGTAACATTTACATCTCTTAGAAAACATTCCCTATTAAATAAGACCCAAAGTAAACTCTCCCTGTGATATAAAAAGCAAATATAAAAATTCCCTATAATGTTACATGCACCTGCGTCTCTTAGTTTTCCTATGGTAACAATTAGAATTAAACATTCCCTATGACGTTACATTTGCATCTCTTAGAAAACATTCCCTACTAAATAAGAACAAAAGTAAACTCTTCCTATGACATGACAAGCAAATTTAAACATTCCCTGTAATGTAACATGCATCTGCGTCTCTTATTTTTCCTATGGTGTAACAAGCAAGTGTAAATATTCCCTATAATGTACCACCTGCTGGCAGGTTGTATTGCGGGTCCACTTTAAACAGTTCTGACTTTAAAATTAGGGCTGCATTTGAAACATAAGTGACTTAGAACATGGGTTTTAGGGTTTTCAGGGTCAAGTTCAAAATTGAACTTGTTTCACATATAAATTATGTCTCAATGGCAAGACTTAGCTAGATAAAAATAGAAATTCAAACTAACTTCTTCCCTGTTGCGAAATTAGTATATTGAAAACAGGTTAGCCTCTACGAACTTTTAGCTTGTAAATTAAAATTATATTGTAGGTAAATCATAGGCAGCGCAATAGCGCTGCCTAAGTAAAGAACGATGTTGGCACACTGTATTATTTATATTTTTCTTAGCTTTAGACCAGGGCACTTCATATCGAAGGAGTTGTGGTAGAAACTTCAAAAAGGGCTCATTCGATTGGAAATTGGAGTGGCATGTGCCCTTTTTAATAGTCGAAAGTGATTGGAAAGTAACTAACACCCCTTCCACGCCCACCATTTCCCGAAACACATCCAATAAAAATTTTGAGATAGCCATTTTGTTCAGCGTAGATGATTTCAAGATAAAAATTATGTTTTTGAGGAGGACACTCCCCCACAGGCCTCAGGGCAAGGGTTGTAAGTTATGCCCTGGGGGCATATAAGGTTTTTATAGAAAGCGATGTTGTAGAAACTTCAAAAAAGGCTCATTTAATTGAAAATTGAAATGGCTAGTGCCCTTTTTAATAGTCGAAAGTTAATGGAGGGCAGCTAACACCCCTCTCACGCCCATCTTTTCCCCAAAAACATCCAATCAAAATTTTGTGATTGCAATTTTGTTCAACGTAGTTTTAAGTTCTTGAAATTAGGTCTTTGATGATGACAACCCCCCCTGCACTCAGGGCAAGGGTTGTAAGTTGTTCTCTGGGGGCATATAAGGTTTTTATAGAACGCGTTGTCGTAGAAACTTCAAAAAAGCTCATTCGATTGGTAATTGAAATGGCTAGTGCCCTTTTTAATAGTCAAAAGGGGTTGGAAGGCAACTAACACCCCTTCCACGCCCACCATTTCCCCAAACACATCCAATCAAAATTTGGGATAGTCATTTTGTTCCACGCAGTTTAAAGTTCAGGAAATTATACCTTTGAGCAGGACACTCCCCCCCACAGTCTTCAGAGCAAGGGTTATAAGTTATGCCCTGGGAGCATATAAGGTTTTCATTGAAATCTTTGTCGTAGAAACTTGAAAAAGGGCTCATTCGATTGGAAATTCAAAGGGCTAGTGCCCTTTTTAATAGTCGAAAGTGATTTGAGGGCAACTAACCCCCCTCTCCCGCCCACCTTTTCCCCAAACACATCCAATCAAAATTTTTAGATAGCCATTTTATTCAACGTAGTTAAAAGTTTTGGAAATTAGGTTTTAAGAATGACAACCCTCCTCCCCCCCCCCCGCAGCCCTAAGGGCAAGGGTTTTTAGTTATGCCCTCGGTGTATATAAGGTTTTTATAGAAACCGATGTTGTAGAAACTTCAAAAAGGGCTCATTCAATTGGAAATCGAAAGGGCTAGTGTCCTTTTTAATAGTCGAATGTGATTGAAGGGCAACTAACCCCCTCTCACGTTCACCATTTTCCCAGACACATCCAATCAAAATTTTGAGATATCCATTTTGTTCAACGTAGTTGAAAGTTCTGGAAATTAGGTCTTTTAGGATGAAAAACTCCCTCAGAGCCCTCAGTGCAAGGGTTGTAAGTTATGCCCTGGGGGCATATAGGGTTTATATAGAAATTTGTTGTAGGAATTTCAAAAAGTGCTCATTTGATTGGAAATTAAAATTGCGCTTTTTAATAGTCGAAAGGGAGTGGAGAGTAATTAACCCCCTTTTCACGGTCACCATTTCCCCAAAAACATTTAATCAAAGTTTAGAGATAGCCATTTTGTTCAACGTAGTTGAAAGTTCCGGAAATTATGTACTTAAGGATGACAAACCCCACAGAGCCCCCAGGGCAAAGGTTGTATGTTATGCCCTGGGGGTATATAATGTTTTTATAGATAGATTTGTCGTGAAAACTTCAATAGGGGCTCATTCGATTGGAAATTCAAAAAGCTAGTGCCCTTTTTAATAGTCGAAAGTGATTTGAGGTTAACTCTCATGCTCACCTTTTCCCCAAACACATCCAATCAAAATTTTTAGATAGCCATTTTATTCAACGTAGTTGAAAATTTTGGAAATTAGATCTTTAAGGATGACAACCACTCCCCTCCCACAGGCCTCAGGGCAAGGGTTGTAAGTTATGCCCTGGGGGCATATAAGGTTTTTATAGAAAGCGATGTTGTAGAAACTTCAAAAAGGGTTCATTCAATTGGAAATTAATAAGGCTAGTGCCCTTTTTAACAGTCGAAAGTGATTGAAGGGAAACTAACCTCTCACGCCCACCATTTTCCCAAACACATCCAATCAAAATTTTGAGATATCCATTTTGTTCAACGTAGTTGAAAGTTCTTGAAATTAGGTCTTTTAGGATGATAACCCCCTCAGAGCCCTTATTGCAAGGGTTGTAAGATATGCCCTGGGGGCATATAAGATTTTATAGAAAGCGTTGTAGTAGAAACTTCAAAAAAGGCTCATTTAATTGAAAATTGAAATGGCTAGTGCCCTTTTTAATAGTCGAAAGTTAATGGAGGGCAGCTAACACCCCTCTCACGCCCATCTTTTCCCCAAAAACATCCAATCAAAATTTTGTGATTGCAATTTTGTTCAACGTAGTTTTAAGTTCTTGAAATTAGGTCTTTGATGATGACAACCCCCCCAGCACTCAGGGCAAGGGTTGTAAGTTGTTCTCTGGGGGCATATAAGGTTTTTATAGAACGCGTTGTCGTAGAAACTTCAAAGAAGCTCATTTGATTGGTAATTGAAATGGCTAGTGCCCTTTTTAATAGTCGAAAGGTGTTGGAAGGCAACTAACACCCCTTCCACGCCCACCATTTCCCCAAACACATCCAATCCAAATTTGGGATAGTCATTTTGTTCCACGCAGTTTAAAGTTCAGGAATTTATACCTTTGAGCAGGACACTCCCCCCACAGTCTTCAGAGCAAGGGTTATAAGTTATGCCCTGGGGGCATATAAGGTTTTCATTGAAATCTTTGTCGTAGAAACTTGAAAAAGGGTTCATTCGATTGGAAATTCAAAGGGCTAGTGCCCTTTTTAATAGTCGAAAGTGATATGAGGGCAACTAACCCCCTCTCACGCCCACCTTTTCCCCAAACACATCCAATCAAAATTTTTAGATAGCCATTTTATTCAACGTAGTTAAAAGTTTTGGAAATTAAGTCTTTAAGGATGACAACCCCCCTCCCCCCGCAGCCCTAAGGGCAAGGGTTGTAAGTTATGCCCTTGGAGTATATAAGGTTTTTATAGAAACCGATGTTGTAGAAATTTCAAAAAGGGCTCATTCGATTGAAAATCGAAAGGGCTAGTGTCCTTTTTAATAATCGAATGTGATTGAAGGGCAACTAACCCCCTTTCACGTTCACCATTTTCCCAGACACATCCAATCAAAATTTTGAGATATCCATTTTGTTCAACGTAGTTGAAAGTTCTGGAAATTAGGTCTTTTAGGATGAAAAACTCCCTCAGAGCCCTCAGGGCAAGGGTTGTTAGAAATTCACAAAAAGATATTTCAGTCACATATACAGTGACCGTCATAAGCAGTAAAACTGTTTTATTGCTTATCACAGTCATTGTATATGCGACCGAAATATCTGGTGTTTTTTTGTGAATTTCTATACACTGTCTATTGAAAAATTTTTTATCCCTATTTTGAACTTTTATTTTATATTAAACTAGATTGATCTTTTGTTGTAGGAATTACTACACCTTTTCCCCAAACACATCCAATCAAAATTTTTAGACAGCCATTTTATTCAACGTAGTTGAAAATTTTGGAAATTAGATACTTAAGGATGACAACCACTCCCCTCCCACAGCCCTCAGGGCAAGGGTTGTAAGTTATGCCCTGGGGGCATATAAGGTTTTTTTAGAAAGCGATGTCGTAGAAACTTCAAAAAGGCTCATTCTATTGTAAATTCAAAGGGCTAGTGCCATTTTTAACAGTCGAAAGTGATTGAAGGGAAACTAACCCCCCTCTCACGCCCACCATTTTCCCAGACACATCCAATCAAAATTTTGAGATATCCATTTTTTTCAACGTAGTTGAAAGTTCTTGAAATTAGGTCTTTTAGGATGATAACCCCCTCAGAGCCCTCATTGCAAGGGTTGTAAGTTATGCCCTGGGGGCATATGAGGTTTATATAGAAAGTTGTTGTAGAAATTTCAAAAAGGGCTCATTTGATTTGAAATTGAGATTGCCGTTTTTAATAGTCGAAAGTGAGTGGAGAGTAATTAACCCCCCTCTCACGCCCACCATTTCTCCAAAAACATTCAATCAAAGTTTAGAGATAGCCATTTTGTTCAATGCAGTTGAAAGTTCTGGAAATTATGTATTTAAGGATGACAAACCCCCCAGAGCACCCAGGGCAAAGGTTACAAAAAAAATACAAATGAATGTGCATTGTCAGTTAAATATACATATAGTGATATTTAGTAATTTAAATGTTAATTTTATTTGATTTATTAAAGTTATGAAAGTAAAAAGATTTATATTTTTCAGTAAAGTGCAAATTATGTTCCGACCTTGGGAAGGCATAGGAGTTTTGAGCCCAACTTATGTTAATTTCTGCTCGTTTTCAGTTTGATTCGGTTATTTATTGTAATTTCTGTTCGTTTTGGGTTTCATTTATTTATCGATGCTGATTTGTGGTAGTTTAACGCTTGATAGATTATTTGATTTTATTTTTGCTCATTTTTTGTTTAATGGAGTTCTTTACTTTTCTTTGAAAAGCTTATTTTGTGGAAAAAGCTATTTTTAATTAATCTATGTAAAAAAGAAAAGGAACATTTATCTGATAAACGCCGGACACGTGCCTCAACACCTCCCCCGGAAGTAAAATGGTCACCAAAAACCCACACTAGTCAGCCTTTACAACATAAAACACTAAACGTCAACTTTACGATCTCAATTAGCCTTCTGTCTTTCATCTCTGACCAATGTCTATGCTGCTGCTTCCACAGCTTGGCTTGCGATCTGTCGCCATCCAACATGCCTCCGCGTCAAAACACAAGGGTACTGGATTGGATTGTATGGCCATCAGCATGAGATTCTAGATATTGAAGAATGAAAGTTCAAAGGATTAGTAGAAAATAATCGTGTCAATCTAATCTAACAATTTGCTGGCCTAGCCAGAGTGAATTCAAATCCCCCTGCCTACTAGAATAAAAGAAGCATCCCAAAGGGATAATCATTTACGTTTGGGCCCATCTTAATCAGGGGTTTGCAGCACGATTGACAAGAGTTTTATTACTATCGCAAAATTTACACGTAAGAGAAGTGAAGAATAAGGATTCTGGCATATGAAACGGTGCCAGACGTTACGAGAACTGAATAAACTCACCTTTTAATATCCAGCGACGAAAACAAATCCACGTTGGAATTGAAACAAGACTTTTCCCAGGGCAAAGCCTAAAATTAATCATGACCACAAATACAAGGGTCCACGAAAATAATCGGGGTATAGGGAAATCAGGACTGAGCAAACTATGAATCAATTAGAAAAATATTCTGGTTTCCCCATGGAATAATCGAATGAAGAATGCACTTCGATGCTAACTGAAAATGAAACTTGGTTATACAGCTCAAGAAATAAGTTTTAGAGGAAATAAGTGTTGATTCCAATGCAGGGTAAGAACAGCGAATGGGGCTACCGAGTAAAGGTTTGGATGAAATATGAAGCGACTGGTAATGGGAGAGAGTATCTCCCTGAGACCCAAGCTTGAACTAAATCAAAACACATCATGTATATTCGGGTTGTCAAAGTTGCTTAACTCAGGAATGAATCAATTTATTTAAGAAGAAGAAGAAGGATTTATTGAAAAAAAAACAAAACATATCAACAAAAATTATTGCTGCCTCCCCTAAAAAGCAAAGCTTGTCCGTGGGGGAGGTAGAGTAAACAAAATCCTTAAAACAAAGAATACTTGGCCACCGACACCACTAATACCATCACACTAAACAATAAATACAAAATAATATCATATATTATACTTCCTCTGGGAACATCATATCAACAAAACCCCCACAATAAATAAATCAATTAATCAGTCAAAACTCATATTCAGCAAAAAGCAGTTCCTTAATGATTTTTCTAAAAATATTGGGGTCACCAATAGTCTTAATATCACTATTCAAACTATTCCATTTCCGCGTACCTCTATAAAAAACAGAAAAACATGAACGGGAAGATATACCTCTAGGTACACAGAAGTCCGCGCTACCCCTTGTATCATGAGAATGAACAGTAGACCTAATGGACAATAAATCACCAAAACAACGAGGCTGAGCATCCTGCTGCAGTCTAAAAATAAACCACAATACATAGAACTCACGCAGGCCTGCAGCCGGCAAAATTTTTAAAGTTGGGTAAATTTCTCTAACAGACATACGTGGAGATATACCGGCTAAAATTCTTACTGCATGATTTTGTAGAACTCTTATTGGTTTTAGGGTAGAAGAAAAAGTAGAGAGCCAAATACTTGAACAATAAAGTATATACGGGTGTATTAAAGAAAAATAAAGATGGCGAAGGACAGACTTGGGAAAACAATGTTGGAGTTTCTTCATTATACCAAGATTTCTTGCCAGAATTTTGCTAGTTAAAGTAACATGTTCCTTAAAAGATAGAGTTTCATCTATTACAATCCCAAGGTATTTAAAAGACGCAGTCCGTTTTATAACGCCATTGGGCATATCTAATTCCTTGATCCATGGGTAAAAGTTTGATGATCGCGAGAAAATAATAAAGTTAGACTTAGCCATGTTAATCCTTAATTTATTTACCCTCAGCCATGCTGTAATTCTATTAACTGATTCCTTCATGGAAATCTGCAGCAGCTCTGCTGTCTTAGCTGTGCTAATGGCTGTTGTGTCATCAGCAAAAAGTGAAACCGTTTCATTAGTCGGGTTTACCGTTAGTTCATTTATTCTATAGCAAAAATTATTTAGACAATTTGGTAAATCATTAATAAATATCAAGAATAATATAGGACCGAGAACTGATCCTTGCGGAACACCTATTTCAATACGCTTTCTTTCGGAAGAAGTATCATTTAGTTGGACATACTGATAACGATTACTTAAAAAACTTCTTAAAAAATTTAATGATTTACCCCTCAAACCATACACCTCACACTTCTTAAGTAGAAGCTCATGATCCACAGTATCGAAAGCTTTCATCAGATCTAAAAATATAGCACCTATTTTGAAACCTTTATCTAATACATCATTAATAATAGTTGTCAAATAAATCATCGCCTGTTCCGTTGTCCTTTTTCTACGGAACCCAAATTGTGTCTCTACCAGTAACTTATGATCCTCCAAAAAACTCATCATTCTAATACTAAAACACTTCTCTAAAACACGGGAAATAATGGGTAAAACAGATATCGGTCTATAGTTTCCTGGGTCATTTTGAATACCACCCTTATGAATTGGGGTTATACGGGCAACTTTAAAACAATCTGGGAATTTTCCTTGACGAAAACACTCATTAATTAACCCACATAAAACTTCAGCTATAACAGGAAAAATACATTTAAGTGTTTTTAGAGTAATATGATCGCTACCAGATGAATTACTACGCAACCCATAAATAATTTTTTTAATTTCATCAACCGTTAGAAGTCTAAGGTGAAGAGACACATCAATTGGGTCCCTCAGTAAGGACTCGGACGATGGGTCACCACTATCAGGCACAACTGACATAGCTAAATTCAGACCAATATTCGAAAAATAACTCTGAAATTCATTGCATATGTCCTTTTCAGAATTCAAAGTCTTTCCCATTACACTAACTAATTCATCAGGTACACTATTTATTTTTAATCCAATCACTTCTTTTATTAGTCCCCAGGTTTTCTTAGGGCATCCTTCGACCTCCTTAAACTTTTTCTCAAAATATTTCTTTTTTTCATTTCTTAAAATTGTATTCAACCTATTTCGATAAATTTTATATAATTGCTTATTTTCTTGTGTCGGGTTAATTATTTGAGCTCTAAACAATTTATCTCTTACATTTATTTGCTTCAAAATCACAGGACCAATCCAAGGTTTTTTACTTGAGTGCTTTCTATTAAACGGTTTCAATATGACTACTTGACTTATCAAACTCTGCAACTTTTCATAAAATAAAACAAACTTTGAATTTGCGTCCTGAACTTCGCCTAGAACATCGTACCAATCCACCTTTTCTATATCATTTTTAAGTTTTACCATCGCACTTTTACTGATCACTGGAATCCTTGATTTTTTGCCTTTAACCACCTTCGTGACAGTTCTAAAGCTAGCTGAAACTCCAAAGTGGTCAGATACATCGTTGATAAGGACCCTGGGAAGACTCAAGGGTACATTAGAAAGGATGTTATCCAGAAGCTTAGCTGATGTTCCCGTAATTCTTGTAGGGATATTTATACAAGGATGAAACCCATTGGATAAACTTCTATTCATAAATTCAGTGCTAGCAGATGACTGATCAATAAGGTCAATATTAAAATCCCCCATAATAAAACATGGCATAGAGTTAATCGGAAGTTTCATTAATTGTTCTTCAAATAGGTCCATAAAGTCTTGGAGCAGGCTCTGTGGAGGTCTATATACTACAACAATACAAAAATTCAAATTCTCTCTAGTTATATGTAAAACAAAACACTCACAAACTTTCTCTCTATATATTGTAAGATCTTCTCTTATTGAAACCTTATAATCAGCCTGAATGTAAGCTGCTAGGCCTCCATGTTGGTAATACTCGCGATTCCTTACATATAAATTATACCCAGGGATATGTAGTAATTGCGAGTTATTATCATTTAACCACGTTTCAGTTAAAGCGATCACCTGAAAGACATTAGTATTTATTAATTCCGATAAAAAATTATGCGCAGAATTCAATCCCTGACAATTCAAATGAAAAATGTTAAGCAAAATGGCCCCTATCACAATACAAGGGTAGTGCTTCTTCTTTAAAAATATACCTTGATGGTTCATTTGTGAAAATCTCAGTGGCGTTAATATCTAAATTTCTATTTATCCTTTGATTAAACTGGCTGGAAAAATCAACCCTTCGACTTTCAAGTTGCAGGACATTGCTGTTCCCAGGAGGAAAAACGATATCTCTAACCATCATCAATAAAAGTTAATGTATGTGACGGTAGAGGGTGGCGGTGGCGAAAAAAATCATTATCTACTAAACATATACCTAGGCCTAGATAAATACAAAAAAAATAACAAAATATATTCCGGCAAAGCGGACATACAATTTAAAAAAGCACATTATTGCAAGCTTCATGGCACAAAGCAAAACCATTCAAAAAGACATCAGCCCGCTACCACCCACTCTAAATAATTTCACATTAACAAACATTTTAAACTATTTACTCAAAAATAAAAATTATCATTAACCCAAACATTTCAAATTCATCACTATCAACTTTTCCATATCTATTTGATTAAACCAAGCGAAAAAGAAAAGATAATTAACCAATAAGTAAACTAAACACATTCAATAAAACACTCATTTTTTAGCACCTCTGGAAGCTGTGGAGGGAGGAGGCTTAAGTGCTAGTTCCTCAATCCATTCATCACACGTAAACTTCACTTTCGTACCACCCGGACGTTCAAACTGAAGATATGGTGGAACTGTGTTTGATACCCATGAAATTATACCCATCGTTTTAAGACACAATTTTTTTCATATAGTTTTTTTCTTGCCTCTCTCACAGAAAATGGGGCATCATCACTCACATAAATGTTTCCCTGGTTTGCTATATTTCTTCCTTTAAGCTTCTTCCCATTTTTAAGGATTTCAATCTTGTTTCCACGGTTTTTTACATTAACCTTAAAATATTTCTTATCCTTTTTTATTGCAACAACTGAAAATGGGGTATCACTGGTAAATTTAGTCCATCCGTACATATCTCGGTAAACATACGTTTGGCTTGATCTTCATCCTCACAGACTGCATTCCATACAACCAAATTATTTTCGTTAGGCTGATACTCTGCAGCCATAAGCCTATCAGACATACATAGGGTCTTTTCTTTAAAATATTTAACTTCTGACTGCAGGTTAAAATTATCATTTTTCAACAAAGAAATGTCATTTTCTACAGCATGTGTACAAGACTTAATCCCGGAGAATTCAGACCTTAAGGCTAATTGCTCTGATTCAATTGCTTTTATTCTATTTTCTACTACAATGAATCGCTGTTCAATTGATTGGACTGAGCTATGAGTTTCACGCATAATGTTCATCATCTTTGCAAATTCCTCTGATAGGGTCATTAACGAAACCTGAGTTGTCACTGGCTTCCGAATATCCGGATTTCCTGACGTATTTGGGGTACTTGTGGCAATATCCTCGCTAGAATCAATATCTGGACGACTCCTTTTATTTTTTTTCTTGCCCATCTTAACTTAGTAATAGCTAAAATTGACTTACTGGCAAAAGAAGAAGCCACCAGTCCTAAATCAGTCCTTTTTCCCCACTGTACTATTCCTTTAATCTCATATCACGAATAATTTGAGCCTTAAATCACTTTGGAGGAATAACAGCTAATCATTTCCGTTGTTGAGTTTTATTTAGGGAAAGGTTTGTATTTTCAGATTGTCTATTATCAGATTTTACAAAGTTTTCATTATATCACAGCATGCAAATAATTTAGCAATAATCCATCGTCATTCATTTCATTACGTGATTCATAGAGTGGGCGATAGCAAGCAATACGGTCTTAACCGGTTGAGCAATGAATCATGACTGATTAAAACTATTAGTTTAAAACTTTTAGGAAAGGACAAGGGGGATGATCAATTGACAAAAAGGCAACATTTGCAAGCAACTACTGCTATTACTACTACTACTGCTACTACTACTGCCACTAATATAACTATCACAACTGATACCACTAAAACTACTGCTTCTTTGGCAAGTACTACCAGGGCTGAGGTTGTTGAAGTGAAAATTTAGGGAAATGTAGATGGGGAAAGTTGAACCAAGTCATAACATACTATGTTTATACAGATTGTTAAAAGGGCGTATCAGCAATATCTGTTTAACGGCTTACCGTATCAAGCTGAAACCTCCAGGGCATCACAAGGGGGATGTTCAACTAGCCAAAAGGTAACATCTGCATACTACTTCTGCTATTAATACTGCTGCTACTATTGTTAATACTGCTACTACTGTTCGTACTGCTACCAATACAACGGTACTACTGCTACTACTGTTCCTATTACTATAAAACTAGTACTATTAAGATTAAGGGAATATAGGAGAAAAACTTGAACTATATCAAAACACACTGTATGCATGCAGATTGTCAAAAGAGTATATCTCATGAAAATGGTTAGGGAATCAAGCTTGGATTTTCAAGGAATCACTTTGAACTTTCAAGGGGAAGATCAATTGACCAATAGACAATATGTGGACACTAATACTAATACTACTACCACTGCTACTATTACTTCTGCTACTACTGCTCAAACTACTACTTCTATGAAGGTTGTCATGCAGGTTATCAAAAGGGCATATCAGCAATATCTTGAGAACGACCTGATGTGTTAAGCTGAAACCTACAGGGCTTCTTGTGGGGGATGTTGAACTAACCAAAATGCAAAACTTGCATCCAACTACTACCACTTCACCTGCCACTACTACTACTGCTACTATTACTACTACTTTTTTTACTACTACTATTACTACTACTATTACTGCTAGTGCTACTACTGCTACAATTACTATTGCTACTACTGTTACTGCTGCTACTCCTACTGCCATTACCATTGATACTACTTTAGCTAAAGGTGTCGAGGAAAAAATGTTGGGAAATGCTGAAACAATGTTGAACTAAATTGGAACAAAATATGCTTATACAGGTAGTCAAGAGGACACATCAGCAATGTATCAGGAACGGTTTATGGTATTGACTTGAAACTTTCAGCGTTTGTTGAGGGGTACATTGAAGAAGTAACAAAGGTGCTATGCGTTTACTGCCTCTAATTCTAGTACAACTACTACAACTATTGCTACTAATGAAACTAAGGGTATTAAGGTGAAGTCTTCAAGGGATGTTTTGGTTGATGTAGAACTGAGTCAAAACGAAATGTTTTCAGATAATGTTGAGGGTATGTTAAATTAAATTGAAACACGCTGCATGTGTTCAGGCTGTCAACTGACCGTATCAGCAGTATATCATGAACAGCTTAGAATATTATGTTAGAGCTTTCAGAACATGCTGAGGGGTAAAAAAAAACACTATGGGCATATTACTACTAGTAGCAGTAGCAGTACTACTACTGCTGTTAGCTTTAAAAAATAAAAGTTAAAACCGGGATAAGTTCTTTTATTAGACATTGAAAACAGATATAATATTTGGATATTCCGACCACATAAACCAGTGGTCGTCATCAGCAGAAAAACGTATGCATTACAATTAAAACAAATGTGTCTGTAAAGAAAAGACATAATTAATTTCGGGTCACAAATAGTTTTCAGTTCATTCAGTATATCTGTATGAGAGAGTTCATTAACAGGGTTCATTCAAAGTCTTGAGATTTTTATATCTAGATTTTTTTTTTTTGTATCTATTTTCACTGTCTAATAAAAGGACTTATCCCTATTTGAACTTTTAGTTGTCCGTTATAGAAAGGCAGTGTGGTCTTGGAAAAAAAAACTAATTTAAGGTTTTACATTAAAATACTGCTAGTACTAATATTACTAAGACTTATTGTATTAATGTGGAAATTTCAGGGACTGTTAAGCGGGATTTTGGACAACATCGAACGCACTATGTGTACGCAGGTTATCTACAGGGTGTCATAAATATGTCAGAAACGGCTTAGAGTATTAAGTTGAAACTACCAGGGTATCAGGAGGGTATGCTGCACTAGACCCAAAAGGCACAAAGTTAATACCATTATTGCTTACTACCAGTATCACTGCTACTATCACTAATATTGCTCCTATTACTCCTACTATTACTTCTGCAAGGGTTTAGGGTATAAAGAGTATAGAGTACACCCTATACCCAAGAAAAGAAAATCAAAGGCACTATTTGCATGGTGGTTTCAAATAAGATGTATCAGCAATATCTCAAGAACGACTGAGGGTATTAAGTTGAAACTTTCAGGACTATTACTATCGCTACTCATGTTCTCAAAAAGGAACCAAATCAAAACAGTGTAAGTGCATCCAAAATTTCAAAAATAGTATAGATAAGAATTTCAGGGAGTAGTATTAAGTTTCTTTTAGCACAACTTGAGAAGATGCAAAACTAAATTATACAATACTATGCGCATCCAGATTTCCAAAAAGACGTAAAAATTAAAGGACGCTAAAAATTGTTGAAAAATATCTCCAACATATAAATAGTAAGTAAAACCATGGATTCTTATAGAAAAAAAATAAAAAGTTTTAAAATATTCTTTTCGTTTCGAATGAAAAAGACTTTGTCAATAAAAAACGAACAGAAATTAATGTAAAAAAGCTTTTCCCAAGAACTAAGTTTTCCAAGTAAAATAAAGAGCTACATTAAACCAAAATGAGAAGAGATACATCAAATAATTTTCAGAGCATAAAACTACCACAAACAATGCTAGATAAGTAAATGAAAACCAAAAACGAACAGAAATTACAAGAGATAACCGATTCAAAAAACGAGCAGAAAATAAGATGAGTGGGGCTGACATCCCCATGCCTTCTGAAGACCTGAGCATAATTACTGGATACAACATGCATTTTAAATATTTGTATTTTTTTAATTATAATAAATCCGAAATTATTAAGACTAAAGAATAAATATCAGTATATGTACACTATACTGTCAATCCTCATTAATTTGCTATTTTGTTCAATAATATCGATTATGACTTTTTTTTTGATATTATGAAAAATAAGAACATTCAACTCAAAATAAGGATTGTTTTAAGTATTGTGCCAATTGTTTACTGGTCTTTAAAAGGCATTTCGCATCAGACCCACTCATCTTAGTGTCTGCTCGTTTCGAGTTTATTGTTATTTATTGTATTGAGTTATTTATTGTAATTTCTATTCGTTTGTGGTTTCATTTGTTTACTGATGGTGATTTGTGGTAGTTCTACACATAGAAAATTATTTGACTTTATTTCTGCTCATTTTGGGTTTAACGTAGTTCTTTACTTATCCTTGGAAAACTTATTTTGTCAAAAAGTTTCTTAAATTAAGCTCAGTAAAGAACAATCCAATCTGTTCAAAAAAAAAGAATTATTAGAATCATAGATGTAGAAGGAAGAGTCCCGTTCCAGCATCATCTCAAATTATTCAATCTTAAAATTTATTATAAGGGATATAAGTCATTGAGCTAATGACTTTCTTTTTGTTTTTATTGAGACATAGCATTATTTTTTTTTTTACCAATTTCTTCCTGTTTTCAATATATGACCCGCTGACTTTCTTTTATTGTTTAGTATAAGTTTCTTTTAATTTTTCTGACTAGCTTTATATACATATATATATATATATATATATATATATATATATATATATATATATATATATTATATATATATATATATATATATATATATATATATATATATTATATATATATATATATATATATATATATATATATATATATATATATATATATATATATATATATATATATATATATTATATATATATATATATATATATATATATATATATATATATATATATATATATATATTTACCTGGACTGCGAGAATCAAAACGTGTCAAAATTGAAAATGATAGCGATGATGATTGTATTTGAGATTTTGACATGGATAAAGTCATTAATGCCTACCATACCTTTGTTAAAAAAAAAAAAAAAAAAAGGTTCGGTGATATGTTTTTGATAATGACGAAAGATAAGCCGAGTTGTAACGAAGCAAACAAAATGATAATGATAGTGATGATGATTGAGTTTTTGATTTTGACATGGATAAGGTCATCAATGCCTACCATACCCTTGAAAATCAAAAATATAGACGGGATAAATCGTTGGAAGAAAAAGAAGTTTTTGTCCCACCCCCTGAACAATTAAAACAAACAAAGGTTCGGCGATATGTCTTTCATAATGACAAAAGACAAGCTAAGGCAAAAGAATAAGTTTTTGTACCACCACCCGAACAATTAAAACAAACAAAGGTTCGGCGATATGTCTTTCATAATGACAAAAGACAAGCTAAGGCAAAAGAATAAGTTTTTGTACCACCACCCGAACAATTAAAAGAAAGAAAGGTGGGGTCGTCAATGCTTTCCATACCTTGTAAAATCAAAAACCTGGGCTAGATAAATCGTTGGAAGAAAAAGAATTTTTTGTCCCACCATCTGAACAATCGAAAGAAACAAAGGTTCGGCGATATGTCTTTCATAATGACAAAAGACAAGCCGAGGCAAAAGTTAAAGGTCCGATAAAAAAAATATAATTATACAAAGGCACCACTTTTAATTTAATGTTGATTTGGACATCATGACATCAAGAAAAGGCTCAAACTGTCTGCGTTTAGGAGACAAGGGACAGTGAGAATGTATATATAG
>CM051266.1:33362080-33599580 GCA_027921565.1 Artemia sinica | reverse complement strand
GAAAAGACACATTTCATTGAAAATTAGAGTCCTTGTACTAATTCTAAGGGCCAAAAGGTGCTAGAAGGCAGGTAGCACTCTCCCCAAGCCATTTTACTACCCCCTCCTGAAACCCCCCAAAAATTTGATGCAAAATTCAAGATTGCTATTCTTGTCAAAATAATCGACTGGCCCAAAAAATATGCCTCAGGGGATGACAAGAACTCCATGGCCCTTGGGACAATGGCAGTAAATTATGGAAATCACCTATTGCTTTTAGACAGATTTTATTGAGAAAAAAGGTGGAATGTTTTATTTTGGATATATGAGGTTAGCTTTAAATTCTTGGGAATTTTTCTTTTGGCTAAGAGAATCGTGCCTTTATTTCGAAGAGGGGATAAGGTGCTATAGGTTCCAAAAATAGGCCTGAAACTGTCCCTGATCAGTTTGCAACTTTCAGCCATAACTTTTTGACCAAGAGAAGCCTAATATGCAGAAAAAAAAAGTTATTTTGGGGCACAGGTTCTCCGAAACCGAGGCCCAAACAAGGTTTAAAAACTTTTTCTGGTCAGCTAAAAACTTTTAATTTGAATTTCTTGGGCTAAGGGCACCTCACTGCAGATGGACAACCAGAAAAAAAAAATGTTTATTACTCCAAAAGAGTCTGATGCAAAAAACATACTGTTTTTAACCTTTTGAAACCTACTGTCAGGACATAAGTCCCTAGACATAGGAATATATAACGTTTAATAAAATGTGTCTAGGCCAAAATTACACCGAAAAAAACGGGCCAAAACATTTTTCCGAGCGCAAATATGGGAAACCACATTAAGGTGTTTACCGAGTGAATTCAATGTTACATTTAGACAGGGTTAAGCGAACCTTGCATGAATAAAAAAATCTGAAAAAAAACAGATTGTACCGATGCTTGACTTAAGAGAAAACGCAATTTTATTCTTTCTATTATTTTAGTTTTAGTTTTTTTTTTCTCTCCTAGTCTACCATCTGACAGTATATCCAATGTGTCGTCAAATATGAATTATTTCACCAAAAAATATCATTAAGTCCACATTTTCCTATGTTTTAGGGGGCATGGATTATTATGCTTATTAAGGTAGATTTTGACACCGGGAAAATCCCTCTCCTCTTCCATAATGGTAAGCAAATGATTATAATTTTGCATTTTTCACTCAAAATCTTTTCCAAATAAGATAAAACTATTTCATTCATTCACCGATGAGACAGCCTATTGATTTTATTCTTTGTTTTTTAGCTAAATGACACGATTGAAACTTCATCAGCAACAATGTTCACTTTGGGATTCTTTCAAGTAAGGTAAGATAAGAAATAATTTACCATGTTGTATTTTAACTAGGGTGCTAAATGCACCTTTAGTTGACTCAAACCTACTTTAGTCTGATATCTGCTACTTTTTTTCTCGAAAAAGCATTCGACTCAAAGTATACGACAGCACACAAGATTCTTTTTTGGAAACTGTCACAGATAAGAGGCACTATTTATACTTGGCTTCTTTTTTATTTTTCTGGTCAAGTCAAATCGGCTGATCCGTTCTTTCACAACCTTTCTGAAATAGAATTTGGCGTTCCGCAAAGGTCTGTCATAGGGCCAAAACTTTCTTCAATGCATGTAAATGATTTAAAAAATTCAAAACCAGCGATTTTCTATTGTTTGTCAATCAGCATTTGTCTCTAACTTTGAAAAAGTCTTGTCTTTTCCAGATGTACTTATTGCTTTAACTGATGACAGTAATCTTGATACGGCCGATAGAACTGTGTCTGATCTTTGATCAAGGATGTTAGCCCTTTCGAAAGAGCTAACAAGTGACTTGATGTAAATAGCCTTGTTTTAAATATAAGGAGGTCATATTTTCTCATTTTCTCAAGTCTCATACGCTTTCCTGGGTGAAAATGAGATACATGTATTAAGAGGTTCACTAAGGAGAGCTAAGTGCCGTCGCGTTCGATTCCAGGCATCTTAATAGATGGGGATCTTTTCATTTTAATATCATATTGACCTGATTAAAATAGAGGCCTCCTTTAGTTTTGGAATCTCTAGAAAGCTAATACATATACTTCCAGAGTCAACTCTTGGAATCATTTTCTACGGCCTAGTTCAGTCTTATGGTTAATGTTGTCTTGTTGTTTTGATGTCAGCCATTCCCTCGTCATTGAAACCCACTTTCCGAGTTTTATGATAAAACAAGGACTATTATTCAGGAAACAAATCGTACTTCATTCAAACCCTTGCTTTATTTGTATCTCTTTATTTTCAGTCGTATGCAAAAAATGCTGCCCAGTAGCCTACAACTACTGTCTCCCTATTATCCCAATGATAACGTAAAAGCCCAACTAAAGGATCGATCTGTTGATTTTAAAAAGGTTCCAAATTCTGCGAAATAAAAATTAACATGACAAATACAAAAAAAGATAAGGAACTCATCTTTGTAAACGACAACATCTTGTAACAACAATCTTAATAAAACAAAAAAAAAAAAATAGGCAAAACAGCTGCTATGGTTCCTGAATGTCCATGCTTCTTGGAACCCTAACATCAACTATTTCTGGCAGAAGTGCTTCAAAGAAGAATCTTTACAGCTTTGATAGCATTTTCCTATATTTATTCCGTATTATCAAACATTTTTTCTACTAGGACTAAGTGGAATAGATAGTAAAGAAAAAGACCCTTTACTACCAAAATCGATGCCTTTATGCGTCTGTTGTCGCCAGACAAGTTAGTAATATTTAACAAGGAATAGATAGCCGGGAATTTTTCTTACCGTTTCCCCTTAATAATACATGTTTTATTTCTGCTCAATCAATTAATCACTTCCGCTCTTCCGACAGATTACGTATTCCTCAAACTTCATTAGTGAGGTTCAACCCTGCGATAGCTTGTGAATTGATATGAAACAGACCCCCTTTGAACGAAACTTCAACTCGTTTGGCATCTTGAATAAGAAGGTTAGGGAATTTCTAGCTAATAATTGATTTTTTTTTCGCTGTCCCCTGGCATGTTCATGGATTTCATTTGGTGTCTATTTGATCGGTGAATTAATGTGACATTATCTTCCCTAGGCGTTGTTTCGGGTGATCTTTGAGGTGTGCAAATGAATATAGAATGTTCTTTATATTTTTCTATTTAATATATTAGTATATTTAGTGCATTGCATTATTTTGATACGTTAGTATTTTCCACCCTGTTCTTTTCTGGCCACGGAGTCTTACGGGGGCGATTCCGTTCAATTTGATTTTCTTTTTCTTTTTTTTTTAAGATGTGAGCTTATTGTTAATGACTTAATGACTTATGTTACGTTATGTTCATGTTTTATATTGGTAATAAAAAACATGAACTTTTTGAAATAGAGATCCATAAGAATCAGCCTTCATTGCAGCAACTTCATTATTACTTCGTATCCATCAGACTTATTTTTGGAGTTTTGCAGTTTCACAACACACGATCGACGGAGTTTCTACCCTGACACATTGTCGACAGCGCTGTTCCACAACTCCCAATACTTCACATTATCTTGATGCTGTTTTTCTTTTTAAGATCAAAAGTAAAATTGGAAATCACAATTTTACAAATTACACATTTTTCTGTGTTGTATTTGTGGCTATGAGAAACTAAAAAGGACAGAGAATTAATGCTTACCTTATATCTCTGAGGTAATCTCATGTCAGGATGCTGATGAAAAAAGTTAATAAATTCCCTTTGCCTTGTTTTTGACTTAAGTTCAATTGCTAGTGTAAAAAAAAACAAATGTATATCTTATAGTGGGCGTTTTGGTTATAAAAAAAAATGTTGCCTGCGTTTCTTGAAACAAGATATTTTGCGTTTTATTTTGTCTATTTCACAGCCCATTCGATGAAAGAAGTAAGTCTGATTTTAGATTGTTTCGAGAACCACATTTGAATACACTATTTAAAGTTCGCTTTAGTAACTGAGTTTGAAGCATAGGCTACAGTTTAGCATAGTGCATGTGAAACACAAAAGCCAAACAGTCTACAGTTTACAAAATTCAGTGTAAACATTAACGCAGACAAACCAAGCTTTCTGAGAAAGAACAACACTTTGGCAAGAAACAATCGTAAAGATATTCATGACTTTTTGAATATGAAAATGCGTACTATAAGGAAAAATATGCATATTTACCTCTTATTTAGGGGGGGAGTGCCTTTTCTGTCGTATACCGGTCTGCACATACTTACAATAATTTCTAATGTCAATTTGACATTTTACTCGTCTGGATATTTACCACCTATTCTTTCCTCATTTAGTCCAATAGTAGCAGTAGAGATAGCAGCAGTTGCAGTTGCCGTAGCAGAAGCAGCTAAAGTCACAGTCAAATTTGGAGCCGTAGTAGTGGTAGTATCCACAATCACAAGTGGTTTCAGGTTCAGGTTTAGACCTTTTTTTTAAATACAAAAACAACTAAATATGACAACAAGTCGCAATGCGACCGGTTGGATATCATGCATGCCAATTTATCTTACGAATTCAAATTAAAAAGGGGATAACAAGAATAATAATTGATATTAATGATAAAAAAAAATAATGGCACAATATATAAAAAAAAAGAAAAAAAAAACCTTCTCTCGAACCTTTAACACTACCAAATTCCTGAAAAGAAATGATTTTTAATAAGGGTTTTAAGATGCGGCACACTTTCAGCTTGACGAACGGAATCTGGGAACGAATTCCAAACTGACAGGCCCATGTGTCTGGTCGCATGACTCGCTCTCGTTGCGTTCCGTTACTCAGATGCAAGACCATCCCCATTCCTAGTCAAATAATCGTGATAAAACGAATTAGGCTTAAAAATATTCATAAAAAAATCTGGTGCAAGACCATCCAGACACTGAAATACAAATACTCCAATTTGATAATCTCTTATTTCACCAACCTTTAAAATTTTAAAATTTCTAAGCAGTGATTCAGTGCTATCCATACCACGATCATGCCTTCCAATCAACCTTATAGCCTTATTCTGTAGAACTTGAACTCTTCTAAAATTGCAACTAAAATTACTCGCCCAAATCAAACAACCATAATTTATGTAAGGTGCTATTAAGGAAAAATATAAAAGCTGAATTTTCAAAGGCTAAAAATTTTGAAAATGGTTGCCTGCTACCGGTGTCAGCCGCAGTCGTGAGTAATCGCAGTAGCAAGCAGTCCGCATTGCTGCGTCGTAGTAACAAGTACTCGTGCTTGTAAATAGTCACATTTGCAGTTTTAAGTTGCCCTAGTCATAGTTGCAAGTAGTTGTAGTCATAGTCACAAATAGGTGTAGTCGCAAGTAGTCACAGTCATAATTTGTTTCAGTCGCAGTCATAATTAGTCGTAGTTGCAAATAGTCGTGGTCACAAGTAATCGTAGTAGAAGTCGAAATCGACATGGTGGTAGTTGCAGTAACCCTAAAAGTTTCAAGTTAATACTCTTAGCTGTTTTTAAGATATTGCGGATACTTACTTTTAATGACATGGTTGCATAAAGTGTCTTTTGATTTAATTCAGCATTCCCTGGAGTTTCATCTTAATATTTTTAGCCTTTCGGATCCACCCAGGATCAAACATTCCCCAATTTCCCACAAATAAATTTGTTGTGTCCACAATTTGCCATGTGTCGGAAAAATTGCACAAATTACAGCCCTTGCCCCGGGGGCTGTTGGGAGTATAGCATAGTGTACTTGTAATTCTTAACCATAGTGATATACTAACTTTCTACAATACCAGAGAGAAGCTAAGAAATTATTAAAACTTGTAGTTATAAAGTGGCTGCCGTAAGTTCGCAACTCTATCACAAAAGCTACACTGCACAATATTTTGACTATTGTGAACAATATCACAAGCTCAAAATTTTGACCAGTGTTGGAGGGGCATCATAAAAAGGCTGGTGTGACGGGGGCTGATTGAGCTCGGGTTACTTTTCAATATATTTTTCAGTATGCCCCAGAAGTCTTATAATAATATCCTCTGCAGTTCCTGAGATGTTGCAGACATGCTTTTTTGATAACTTGGACGCACATAGTGTCTTTTGACTTAGTTGAAATTCCCCTCAAAATTTTTGGAGATTTTAACTTAATACCTCTTCCCTTTTCCTATATACCCGATATAAAAATTCCTCCCAGGATCAAAAAACCCTTGGCACGAGGGCTCAAAATGTGATCAGTGTTGAAGGGGGATTTAACAGGATAAGGGGTCTGGACCACGATAACTTAAAATCTCCCTCAACACACCCTAAAGGTTTCAATTTAACATCCTCAGCTGTTCCTGTGATATTGCTGATGTGCCATTATGACAACCAGTATGCACTTTGTATGTATTGGATTTTGTTCAATATTCCGACTAAACGTTCCCTGAAAGTTTCATTTCTGTAGCCTAAGCCTTTTTGGAGACCCATGATCGGACATGCTACACTTTCCCGAAAAACCAACCCTATATGTAAGCAGTAGGTAAATTGCCTAACTTACGCCCCTTACCCCAGGGGCTTTTTTTGGGGAGGGGGTCATTTAATCACCAAAGGTATAGTTGTTTCACCTTTAGACTATCTTGAACAAAATGACACTATAAATTTTGATTTGATGTGTTTCTGGAGGGCAACAAAAAGGCAATGGGAGGGTGGCCGGTTGTCCTATGGTCACTTTTTTACATTCTTTTCAATATGTCCTGAAATTTTCAGCTTAAAACTCTAAGACTTTCCCGAGATACTGTAGATGCGCCGTTTTGATAACCTGATTGCGGATAGTATATTTGGATTTAGTTCAACATCTTCCTCAATATTCCCTGAAGTTTTACTTTAACACCGTTAGCATTTTTGAATCTATCCAGGATTGAAAATTCTTCCATTTCCTAATAAAAAATCCTGTATCCAAACTATCGGCAAATTGCTTAATTTACGGGCCTTTCCCCAGGGAGTGTGTGGGGGATGTCTTTTCTATAAGCATAGTTATTGTATACCTTTCTGCTGTTGAGGGAAAAATTACATCTCAAAATTTTGATCGGATGTATTTGGAGGTTGAGAGAGGGGGTTCGCTAGCTGAAAAAGATTGGTGGAGTACTGATTGCCCTTTTGATTCTTAAATTGGGGACTAGAACTTTCAATTTATAGTCGAATGAGTCTCCTCCAAAGTTTCCAAGACCACTCCTTCCATAGAAAGTGGCCTGGGAATAAAAAAAACAAAAATTAGATTACACACTGAAGTCAATTCGCTCTTTACTTAAGCAGTATCATTTCCCTCCCTATGAAAAAGAATTAGTAACAAACAAAGAATCTTGATCTTCCACAAAGAAAGCAAGGACTTTATTGGAGTTATAGGGCCCCCCAAAATCTAAGAAATTGTGCTGATGTTTTCTATATATTTTGTCGATGTGATGAATTCCCCAAATGAGCTCCTGCGTACCAGCCATTGTGTGTTAAACTGATTATTGGTCTAATTGTCTTTATAAAGCCCATTAAAAATACGACTTTTTTAACGACATTTTTAAAGAAATTGAACAGTTTGCCCAACCTAGACATTCCGGCAAGAAACAAAAAGTGAGACGCAAAAAAACTTCTGTCTGCAAACATTTGTGGCCCTCAAGGGGGAAATTTGAACTCAACAGCTGGCTCTCTGAAATACTAGCTGTATTTCTTGCTGAAGTTTAGTTGGATTTCCTTAGATTCAATCTCTTCTGCATTATTGGCTGGCGAAAAGTATATTATCTATGTAGTTAAATGCAACTGTGAAGAACATGCAGACTATATCATTAACGTTTTCTGACAATGCTGATATTAGAGGAAGAACCCTTAAATAATTATGCGCAGTTCAACTGATATGTCGCTTAACAATTCAGCTGACTTTCTGTAAGCTAGAAAGAAATGGAATAAAATGAGAAAACCATTTGATACAAATTAGTGCCATCGTAGTTTAGTAAGAGTAAATTAAATCACGCAAATAGACTGACAAGAAAATTCTTTGAATTAATTTTCTGTTTATTTTATTTCATACATCTAATATATTTATTGTTAATATATATTTATTATTAGTTAATTACTTATATTGGTTAATAAGTATCATTGCTAATCATAGTTATTGCTCATTATTATTAGCATCATAATAGCAGTAGTTGTGGTTGGAGTAGTAAAGGTATACTTAGAAAATAATTTAAATATTTTATAAGAACCTTTAAGTAACATTTGTGGCTAAAATACAACTTCATTTGTGAAATTGTACTCCCTGTGGTAGACTTTTGGACTTCAATGCAATTCTGGCTCCAATTTATTGATAAGTTTTTTTTCTTAATTTATGAAGTTGGTGGAATAGGGACGAAACTTTTCTATTTGATTTGGGTCTTCCGATTATACTGATCTTATTCATAATGAATTATTCTGTGATAAAAACTGCTGTGGAAATTGGAATTATCCTTATAAAACACTTACGCTACAAGACATCTTTTGTTTTTAGATATTTGTGACTAGTGAGTACAAAGAGCCTTGAATACCACTTTAGTGGAAACATAATGCAAAGCCTACAAGTGTTTGCTTACCATTTTGTTGTATAGGACCGTTGCTTGGCCTCATGGACTATCATAGCCAGCGCAATCACGCTGCCTAAGTAAAGAACGATGTTGGCACAATGTATTATTTTTTTTCTCCTTTAGACCAGGGCAATTCGTATCGAAGGAGTTTCGACTTGGACGCACATAGTGTCTTTTGACTTAGTTGAAAATTCCCCTCAAAATTTTTGTATATTTTAACTTAATACCTCTTGCCTTTTCCTATCTAACTGATATAAAAATTCCTCCCAGGATCAAACAACCCTTGGCACGAGGGCTCAAAATGTGATCAGTGTTGAAGGGGGATTTAATAGGATAAGGGGTCCGTACCACAATCACTTAAAATCACCCTCAACACGCCCTAGAGGTTTCAATTTAACATCCTCAGCTGTTCTTGTGATATTGGTGATGTGCCATTATGACAATCAGTATGCACTTTAAATGTGTTGAATTTTGTTCGATAATAATAAACGTCCCCTGAAAGTTTCATCTCTGTAGCCTAAGCCTTTTTGGAGACCCATGATCAGACATGCTACACTTTCCCGAAAAACCAACCCTATATGTAAGCAGTAGGTAAATTGCCTAACGTACGCCCCTTACCACAGGGGCTTTTTTGGGGAGGGGTTCATTTAATCACCAAAGGTATAGTTGTTTCACCTTTAGGCTATATTGAACAAAATGACACTATAAATTTTGATTTGATGTGTTTTGGGAGGGCAACAAAAAGGCCATGGGAGGGTGGCTGGTTGTCCTTTGGTCACTTTTTAACATTCTGTTCAATATGTCATGAATTTTTCAGCTTAAAACTCTAAGACTTTCCCGAGATACTGTAGATACGCCGTTTTGATAACCTGATTGTGGATAGTGTATTTGGATTTAGTTCAAAACCTTCCTCAACATTCCCTGAACTTTTACCTTAACACCGTTAGCATTTTTGAATCTATCCAGGATTGAAAATTCTCCCATTTCCCAATAAGAAATCCTGCATCCAAACTATCGGCAAATTACTTAATTTACAGGCCTTGCCTCAGGGACTGTGTGGGTGATGTCTTGTCTTTAAGCATAGTTATTGCACCTTTCTGCTGTTGAGGTAAAAATTACATCTCAATGCAGTTTCTGCGTTTTCGCAGAAACTTCAAAAAAGGCTCATTGGATTGGAAACTGAAATGGCTAGTCCCCTTTTTAATAGTCGAAAGTGATTGGAAGGCAACTAGCACCCCTTCCACGCCCACCATTTTCCCAAACACATCTAATCAAAACTTTGAGATAGCCATTTTTTTTTCCACGCTGTTGAAAGTTCTGGAAATTATACCTTTGAGCAGGACACTCCCCCCACTGTCTCCAGGGCGAGGGTTATCAGTTATGCCCTGGGGGCGAATAACGTTTTTTTTTTTAATCTTTGTCGTAGAAACTTGAAAAAGGGCTCATTCGATTGGAAATTCAAAGGTTTAGTGCCCTTTTTAATAGTCGAAAGTGATCTGACGGCAACTAACCCCTCTCTCACGCCCACCTTTTCCCCAAACACATCCAATCAATATTTTAGATAGCCATTGTATTCAACGTAGTTGAAAGTTTTGGAAATTAGGTCTTTAAGGATGACAACCCCTCCCCCCCACAGCCCTCAGGGCAAGGGTTGTAAGTTATGCCCTGGGGGCATATAAGGTTTTTATAGAAAGCAATGTTGTAGAAACTTCAAAAAGGGCTCATTCAACTGGAAATTGAAAGGGCTAGTGCCCTTTTCAATAGTCGAAAGTGGGTGGAGAGTTTTTAACCCCCCTCTCACGCCCACCGTTTCCCCAAACACATTCAATCAAAGTTTAGAGATAGCCATTTTGTTGAACGTAGTTGAAAGTTCTGGAAATTATGTATTTAAGGATGACAAATCCCCCAGAGCCCCAAGGGCAAAGGTTGTAAGTTATGCCCTGGGGGCATATAAGGTTTTTATAGATACCGTTGTCGTAAAAACTTCAAAAGGGGCTCATTCGATTGGAAATTGAAAGGGCTAGTGCCCTTTTTAATAGTCGAAAGTGATTGGAGGTTAACTAACCCTCCTCTCATGCCCACCATTCCCCGAAACACATCCAATCAAAATTTTCAGATAGTCATTTTGTTCAACGTAGTAGAAAAGTTCTAAAAGTTAGGTCTTTGAGGAAGACACCCCCCCCCAGCCCTCAGGGCAATGATGGTAAGCTATTTCCTGGGGGTATAAAGTTTATTTTGAAAGCGCTGTCGTAGAACCTTCAAAAGGGCTCATTTGATTGGGAACTGAAAGGGCTAGTGGCTTTTTTAATAGTTGATAGTGACAATTAAAATTTTATGATAGCCATTTTGTTTAACGTAGTTGAAAGTTCTGATAAATTAGGTCTTAGAGGATGACAACCCCACTCATAGCCCTTAGGGTAAGGGCTGTAATTTATGCCCTGGGGGCATATAAGGTGTTTATAGAAGCGTGTTTATAGGAAAGTCGTTACCCCCTTATTTTCCTATCTGTTTAATAGAATGAAATCAATAGACACTTCAAAACTCCTAATCTTGTTGTTTATCTTGTGGGAGGCTTTTTCCGCACGGGACTAAGCAGTTAAAGATTAGGTGAGGTCTTATGACTTGAGCTTGGCAGAAACATTTGAAGAAACGAGAGAGCCAATATGAGTGAAGCGATCAGCCACTGCAAGATAGTTCTCCATGAACAAATAATTTGATGCGTCCTTAACGTGAGCCAGTTAGATTCCCATGATTTTTGTCACATTGTCAGCTGATGGATAGGCCGGTTCTGATGGCCTCATAGGACATATATTTTCAATATTTATGGCTAGAAGTAGGTTCTGCTTTGAGTCAGCGAAAAGTATTATGTCTTCTGTAAATTCTTGCATTACACTTGTTCTGATCGAAGAGTCAAAAAGAACTTTCACCTGGACTTTCACCTGGAATCATCTCTATGTCTTAGAAAATATATTCTTTAGTTGGACATGTTTACTTGTGCGGCCAGTATTTGTGGAGATAGTCTGTAGCTATTTCGGTTATTAGAATTAAATACTACTCTGAAGTCAACATATTCAATAGAAAGAGGTTGACGAAATTCAATGAGTTTTTCATAATTTTTAAGATTATGATAATTTTCTCAGTTGCCGATGTTCCAGGCCTGAAACCGGCTGGCTCAGGTCAGAGCTTCTTTCGAAGTACATAAAAAAGAATAGCAGCAGAACCCTTCTATGGATGAAAATAGCAGCGTTATCTTTCTTTTAGTGGCGAATTCTTCTTAGATCCCCTTCCACCTCCACAGTGGCAATAATTTAGACAGTTTTAATTTCCAGCTTTCCAATCTTAGGGATATAGTTTGGGTTTGGCATGTTCTAGAAGTACTTTGAAAATGAGCTGTGTCAGGTATGTGTGCAATTTGTTCTTAATACAAAGATCGGCTTCATTGGTTGGGGCGTAATAAACACCCATAAAAATTTTAACCTTAACGACAATGGAAACAAGTGTACCCCTATTAGTTAAAATATGCATTTTTTTCTCTAATTGTCTTATTATATTATATGTCTATTATTATATTATGTTATATTATATATATTATTATATTATATGTATTATATGTCATTGTCTTATTATATTTCTCTTATTGTCTTATTATATTTCTCTTATTGTCTTATTATATGTAAGTTGATTGTTTTCTCTTATTGTCTTTTAAAGGAACTCTCGTTTGTTTGTTTTTTCAGTCAAAATTTTGGCTGTAATTTTTTACTTTTCGAAAAAATTTCCAATTATTCCCCACTTTCCCATGATTTAATCTATCTGACTTTTTACTAGCTACTTAACCTGTTTTATTTCCATTTTAGAGACAAATCTGTTGTATTCCACCTACTCTTCAACAACACTATCGGTGAAAATGGTCAATCTAGACGTAAAGGAGACTCGTCAACAAAGGGAACATTATCTTCATTGAAAGCACGTTGGAATCTATTATCCAATATCACTGTTTACAGAAATGAGCCACTGAAAGGTAAATCAGATAGATTAAGGAAGAGAGTTGTGTCGACAGTAGACTCCAACCCCTCATGGTTTGATGAAAATCAATGTGGAATGTTTCGAAGCTCATATTCCCAAGTAAGTTTTGTTTTTCTCCAACAAGATTGGTGTTGCATCCAACGCTCCTTTTCTTGGACTCTCGATCCACATCTGTTGGTGTTTTTCTCACAACTGTTTCAACTTCCGTATATTTTCTTTGTAATCTGAGATGTTCCTCGCTATTATATTTTAGAGAAAAATATTTATTTTTTGCAAACATAACTCATAATGCTAATTTTCCTAATCGAAAGTTGAGAAATTCTCAACAAGAATACTTTCTCGAAATTTCTTACTGCCTTATAAACAAATTTAATAAATGGTTATCTTTTGTCATCTTTATCTTTATTATTGTTTATTTGGAAATCTGTAATGCAAAACAAAATGACGGAGCAGAGAAAAAAAAAAGAAAAAGAAAAAACACACACCCAAAACTCACAATAACACAAATTGTATAAGAAATTATACGGTCACTTTAAAAAGAAGTTTAAAAGCACGAAACTAAAGAAAACAGAACAGAGATTTTGTTTGTCTGTTTGTCGAAACGATGGAATGTGCAAATAACACGGGACAACTACCAAATTGAAAATTTCGCTAAAAAAAAAAACAGCTTATTTGTAACAAAAGATGCATAGTTAAGCTCATGACATTCGGTTTGAGTTACTAAGTGTTTTTTAGTAGGTTTTACTGTGATCCTACAATTGCCCGAGGAGTATGATCAGGGAGCTCTCAGTTCTATCATGGCACAGCTTCAGAGTTTTTAGCATTTAATTCAGGATGACCTACTAGTGAGTGGTAGACCTACTAAGTTTGTGCGTTTTTCGTGTAATCTACGATTTACCTTAATATTAGACACTTTCATCCTGCCGAAGACGTTTAAACGGCGATGCTCAACAATTAAATAAGAATAGTGCTACGAGACTACATAGCAGGGCAGGTTCCAATTCAGCACTCAGCGCAAAAAATTTTTAATTTGGCCCAATAAAAGTTAATCTTCAATATCATCTCGAATAGTATTTTTTTTTTTTCAAAATTGGACTTGAAAAACAAATAAAGTCACTCCTGCAGTGAAAATCTTTGAAATTTTATTTTCGTTAAAATAAAGTAGTGAGCGCAGTTGGCAGTAAGTTTAAGCAAACTGAATACGAAAATTTCATTTTTCCCTAATCTTCATCACTATTCCTTGAAATTAAAAGTAAATTGACCGAATTTAATCAGTTATAATGTTTTTTGTAATAGTTTGTATTCATATTTTGTTAATAAATGAAAATAATGTTAAAATTTAACCTGAAAAAGTTTGGGAGACAGGGGTTGCTAATTAAGATTTTAGAGAGGTCGGGCGCAAAACAGACCAGAACCGCCACTGGCCAAACAGTAATTCCAAATTCCTCTTTTCACAAGTACCTCATAACTTCACTCTCAGACAAATCTGAACATTCGCCGTCACACTCATCAGAAAACCCATACCATTCTTCTTTCATCCTTAAAAATAATCGAAAACATAAACGTTTCAATAAAGCACAAAACTCCTTCACTTTCTCCATAGACTTCAATTCATCTGGAAGGTCATTCCATTCTTCCATATTTACAATCCTATTTGCATCATTTTTTGAAACTGCTTTCTTTGTAAAAAAAAAAAAAAAAAAAAGCCACACAAGCTAAGTTATGCTTTCTGTTACAATCCTATTCCAAGGGTATTTTATCTAAGGCACTAGAAATTTCTGGAAAGACTTTCTTTTGATTAGGTTATGTTAAATATTGAAATATCCGCTATTTTATTTTGCCAGGTTGAGTTTTTGCTATGAGTTTTATAGTTTTTTTTTCATATTATTTTCCCCCCCCCTTTCCTCAATAATGTCTTCAAATCACTAATGAACTTTCCTTATGACTTAACACTTTCAGTTCTAACGCGAATCTCTCTCAGTTTTACATTGTGAATCTTTTTGCTCCATTGATTTTAGTAAACCTTAAGGTATCAATAGTTTTATATATCATGCATAACTGATAGCTTTCAACATTCTATATCTTTTACAAGTACAGTGCTTCATTTATCTTTCATGCCATAAACCAAGGCCGTATCCAGGGGGGGGGGGGGTTACCCGGTTTGAACCCCCCCCCCCCCGAAATTTTTGACCAAGTCGAAAATAAGTCGAAAATTAGTAAAACCTAGGTAAAAATCAGTAAAATTAGTCGAAAACTGAGTCAAAAATTAGTAAACCCCCCCCCGAAAAAAAATCCTGGATCCACCCTTGCCATAAACCTAACTCTTTATTTCCAAATACCTTTTTTTTCCACAAAAATGGGAAATCATCTATCTAAACCTCCATCCTAAGTTTCTGAATTACTTTATTATCAATAATCATTATTGTTTCATGTTTAGTATATTGCCTCCGTTGACCCTTATTTTTTTCCTTAGATTGGAACTGTTATTATCATAACAAATTGGTTTTAAGGCCTAGAATCTGAAACTCTAATAAGAATATTCTCAATTGGTCTAAAGCTGTAATTATATATTTGTAATACTTATTTCGAGCTGAATGCTTCTATTTCTCATAACATCGGGAAAAGTTTAAAAAAAAACTGTCATAACCAAGATTACAGAAAAAACAACAAATGAATGTAGTTTGACAGTTTAATATGCGTATACTGCTATTTATTCCTTAAAGTCTTAACAATTTTGGATTCATTACAGTTATCAGAGTGAAAGCATTTAGAATGTATTTTGTTTTCAGTAAAGTGCAACTTATGTTCTGATCTTCAGATGTATAGATGTTCTTATGTTCTGATCTCGTTTTGAGTTTGGCTCGGTTATCTATTGTAATTTCTGGTTGTTTTGGTTTCATATTTTTATTGATGGTGATTTAACGTAGTTTTACGCTTGTAAAATCATTTGAATTTATTTTTACTCATTTTGAATTAATATAGATCTTAGCGTTCCGGAAAACTGTTTTTGGCTCTTTTTCAAAATAAATAGTTTGCTTTTTGCGCTTGGGCCTCCTTGGCCCAAGGGCTTCCAGGTATAGGTTCCAAGCCAATCAATTTGTATGTCCATTTGTCGAAGAAGGGCTAAAAGAATGATTCCTAGCAAAAATTCACAGAATACTTTTACGTGACAGCAAAGCTAGGATGCAAACTCGACAATTGTCAGCTATTTAGAGAGATGTTACTTTCACATAGAATGTCAACTAAAATTTTGGATTTTGCCTTTCGAAAAGCCGCTTGATTACATGCTCGTAAAAGAAGAACAAGTAGAAATTGATGCAACGAGGTCAAACCAGTAGCTGAGCCTAATCGGTCACAGACGGGAGTAGAGATGACCCTAAAGGTCCTGACCCTCACCCTTGCTGCCACCTACAACTTTTTTTACATAATTTATGTCTGTTTGTTGTCAGTGAGAATGAAAAAACAGGAATTTTCTCACTTTTATGGATGTTTTCTTGGACGGTTATGTGTGTTGGTCAATTTATTTGATGTTTTTCATGGATGTCAACATCGATTCATGTCTGTTTTATGGTTTTTGTCAGTGAGAATGGAAAAACAGTATTTTTCTCACTTGAAAAAACAGGAATTTTCTCACATTGATGGTTGTTTCATGGACGGTTATGTGTGTTGGTCAATTTATTTGATGTTTTTCATGGATGTCAACATCGATTCATGTCTGTTTTATGGTTTTTGTCAGTCAGAATGGAAAAACAGGAACTTTCTCACTTTGATGGATTATTGAGTCTAATGGGGACAGGTCAATGACTCTTCCTTCAAGATCTTGTTGATGTTTTGGATATGTACATGCTCGAGGCGAATAATTCCCATTAGAAACAACAAATTAATTCCCCTTTCTTGACAGACCAATCAACCAATGACATCATCTGTCAGACCTTAAAAATTTTCGCCTAGAAACGATTCTCCAGGAATAGATCCAAGTCATTAATGTCTTTGCCTCGGAAACAACTCTACTGGTCGAACTCCAAAAGATATTAATAAACATTGCCATGGAAACAATTCTCCAAGAAACATCTTAGCGATGAATTATTTTAGCGCGGGAATCAGGTTTCTTAGTAATTTGAAATGTGACAGCACAGAGATGCCAAAACAAAAGGAACACGCTGAAATTACGTTTAGGGATTATTTGGGCGAAACCGTTTTATGGAATTATTTCGGCGAAAAAGTTAGAGACATTTTAAAAGATGATTTAAAAGATGATTTTAGAAGAGGATTTGAGGGTGAAACTCTGTGGTCGTTATAATACACAAGTTTTATTTGAACAGTGTTGTGAGGTCCCCTGCCCCAACCCCTAAGGGCCCCTCCCCCCTTGGCCCCCAAAGGGCCCCCTCCACTCCCTCGCCCTCCCTCTCCTCCTCCCCCCTCACCATCCCCTCCCCCTCCCCCTCCCCCTCCCATCCCCTCCTCCCCTCCCCCATTTTTTAATATTTTTTGTGCATTGAGACACAGAAGGGCACCCTCCCCCCCCCCGGGCCCCCTAAAGGGCTCCCCGACGCCCAAAAGGCCTGATTTTTCAGAGTTCATTTTGAATTTCTTTCGTTGAAAAGCAAGAGTTGGAATATTTCAGTAGTGTTTGGTTGTGGTTTACCTTGTCACAGTTACATTTTCTTGATTTTTCAAAGTTCATTTTGAATTTCTTTCATTGAAATGCAAGAGTTGGAATATTTCAGTAGTGTTTTGTTGTGGTTTACCATGTCACAGTTACATTCTCTTGATTTTTCAAAGTTCATTTTGAGTTTCTTTCATTGAAATGCAAGAGTTGGATTATTTCAGTAGTGTTTTGTCATGGTTTACCTTGTCAAAGTTACATTCTCTTGATTTTTCAAAGTTCATTATCAATTTCTTTCGTTGAAATGCAAGAGTTGGAATATTTCAGTAGTGTTTGGTTGTGGTATACCTTGTCACAGTTACATTTTCTTGATTTTTCAAAGTTCATTTGAATTTCTTTCATTGAAATGCAAGAGTTGGAATATTTCGGTAGTGTTTTCTCGTGGTTTACCTTGCCACAGTTACATTCTCTTGATTTTTCAAAATTCATTTTGGATTTCTTTCGTTGAAATGCAAGAGTTGGAGTATTTCAGTAGTGTTTTGATGTGGTTTACAGTGTCTCAGTTACATTCTCTTGATTTTTCAAAGTTCATTTTGGATTTCTTTCATTGAAATGCAAGAGTTGGAATATTTAAGTAGTGTTTTGTCGTGGTTTACCCTGTCACAGTTACATTTTCTTGATTTTTCAAAGTTAATTTTAGATTTCTTTCGTTGAAATGCAAGAGTTGGAATATTGCAGTAGTGTGTTGTCGTGGTTTACCATGTCACAGTTACATTCTCTTGATTTTTCAAAGTTCATTTTGAATTTCTTTCATTGAAATGCAAGAGTTGGAATATTTCAGTAGTGTGTTGTCGTGGTTTACCATGTCACAGTTACATTCCCTTAATTTTTCAAAGTTCATTTTGAATTTCTTTTGTTGAAAAGCATTGGTTGTGGTTTACCATGTCACAGTTACATTTTCTTGATTTGTCAAAGATCATTTTGAATTTCTTTCATTGAAATGCAAGAGTTGGAATATTTCAGTAGTGTTTTGTCGTGGTTTACCTTGTCACAGTTACATTCTCTTGATTTTTCAAAGATCATTTTGAATTTCTTTCATTGAAATGCAAGAGTTGGAATATTTCAGTAGTGTTTTGTCGTGGTTTACCTTGTCACAGTTACATTCTCTTGATTTTTCAAAGATCATTATGGATTTCCTTCGTTGAAATGCAAGAGTTGGAATATTTCAGTAGTGTTTTGATGTGGTTTACAGTGTCACAGTTAAATTCTCTTGATTTTTCAAAGTTCATTTTAAATTTCTTTCATTGAAATGCAAGAGTTGGAATATTTCAGTAGTGTTTTGTCGTGGTTTACCTTGTCACAGTTACATTCTCTTGATTTTTCAAAGATCATTTTGAATTTCTTTCATTGAAATGCAAGAGTTGGAATATTTCAGTAGTGTTTTGTCGTGGTTTACCTTGTCACAGTTACATTCTCTTGATTTTTCAAAGATCATTTTGGATTTCCTTCGTTGAAATGCAAGAGTTGGAATATTTCAGTAGTGTTTTGATGTGGTTTACAGTGTCACAGTTAAATTCTCTTGATTTTTCAAAGTTCATTTTACACAGTTACATTCCCTTAATTTTTCAAAGTTCATTTTGAATTTCTTTTGTTGAAAAGCATTGGTTGTGGTTTACCATGTCACAGTTACATTTTCTTGATTTGTCAAAGTTCATTTTGAATTTCTTTCATTGAAATGCAAGAGTTGGAATATTTCAGTAGTGTTTTGTCGTGGTTTACCTTGTCACAGTTACATTCCCTTGATTTTTCAAAGTTCATTTTGAATTTCTTTCGTTGAAATGCAAGAGTTGGATTATTTCAGTAGTGTTTGGTTGTGGTTTACCTTGTCAAAGTTACATTCTCTTGATTTTTCAAAGTTCATTTTGAATTTTTTTCGTTGAAATGCAAGAGTTGGATTATTTCAGTAGTGTTTGGTTGTGGTTTACCTTACCACAGTTACATTTTCTTGATTTTTCAAAGTTCATTTTGGTTTTCTTTCATTGAAATGCAAGAGTTGGAATATTTCAGTAAGTTCATTTTCGATTTCCTTCATTGAAATGCAAGAGCTGGAATATTGCAGTAGTGTTTTGGTGTGGTTTATCTTATCACAGTTACATTCCCTTGATTTTTCAAAATTCATTTTGAATTTCTATCGTTGAAATGCAAGAGCTGGAATATTTCAGTAGTGTTTTGTTGTTGGTTTACCTTATCACAGTTACATTCTCTTGATTTTTCAAAGTTCATTTGAATTTCTTTTATTGAAATGCAAGAGTTGGAATATTTCAGTAGTGTTTTGTCGTGGTTTACCTTGTCACACTTACATTTTCTTGATTTTTCAAAGTTCATTCTGGATTTATCACGTTGAAATGCAAGAGTTGGAATATTTCAGTAGTGTTTTGTCGTGGTTTACCTTGTCACAGTTACATTCTCTTGATTTTTCAAAATTCATTTTGAATTTCTATCGTTGAAATGCAAGAGCTGGAATATTTCAGTAGTGTTTTGTCGTGGTTTACCTTGTCAGAGTTACATTCTCTTGATTTTTCAAAGTTTATTTTGAATTTCTTTTATTGAAATGCAAGAGTTGGAATATTTCAGTTGTGTTTTCTTGTGTTTTACCTTGTCAGAGTTACATTTTCTTGATTTTTCAAAATTCATTTTGAATTTCTTTCGTTGAAATGCAAGAGTAGGAATATTTCAGTAGTGTTTTGTTATGGTTTACCTTGTCACACTTACATTTTCTTGATTTTTCAAAGTTCATTCTGGATTTATCACGTTGAAATGCAAGAGGTGGAATATTTCAGTAGTGTTTTGTCGTGGTTTACCTTGTCACAGTTACATTCTCTTGATTTTTCAAAATTCATTTTGAATTTCTATCGTTGAAATGCAAGAGCTGGAATATTTCAGTAGTGTTTTGTCGTGGTTTACCTTGTCAGAGTTACATTCTCTTGATTTTTCAAAGTTCATTTTGAATTTCTTTTATTGAAATGCAAGAGTTGGAATATTTCAGTTGTGTTTTCTTGTGGTTTACCTTGTCAGAGTTATATTTTCTTGATTTTTCAAAATTCATTTTGAATTTCTTTCGTTGAAATGCAAGAGTAGGAATATTTCAGTAGTGTTTTGATGTGGTTTACAGTGTCACAGTTACATTCTCTGTATTTTTCAAAGTTCATTTTAAATTTCTTTCATTGAAATGCAAGAGTTGGAATATTTCAGTAGTGTTTTGTCGTGGTTTACCTTGTCACACTTACATTCTCTTGATTTTTCAAAGATCATTTTGGATTTCTTTCGTTGAAATGCAAGAGTTGGAATATTTCAGTAGTGTTTTGATGTGGTTTACATTATCACAGTTACATTCTCTTGATTTTTCAAAGTTCATTTTGAATTTCTTTCGTTGAAATGCAACAGTTGGAATATCTCAGTAGCGTTTTGTCGTGGTTTACCTTGTCACAGTTACATTCTCTTGATTTTTCAAAGTTCATCTTGAATTTCTTTCATTGAAATGCAAGAGTGGGATTATTTCAGTAGTGTTTTGTCGTGGTTTACCATGTCACACTTACATTCACTTGATTTTTCAAAGTTCATTTTGGATTTCTTTCATTGAAATGCAAGAGTTGGAATATTTCAGTAGTGTTTTGTCGTGGTTTACCTTGTCACACTTACATTCTCTTGATTTTTCAAAGTTCATTTGAATTTCTTTCATTGAAATGCAAGAGTTGGAATATTTCAGTAGTGTTTTGTTGTGGTTTACCTTGTCACACTTACATTCTCATGATTTTTCAAAGTTCATTTTTGATTTCTTTCATTGAAATGCAAGAGTTGGAATATTTCAGTAGTGTTTTGTCGTGGTTTACCTTGTCACAGTTACATTCTCTTGATTTTTCAAAGTTCATTTTGGATTTATCTCGTTGAAATGCAAGAGTTGAACTATTTCAGTAGTATTTTGTCGTGGTTTACCTTGTCACAGTTACATTCTCTTGATTTTTCAAAGTTCATTTTGGATTTCATTCGTCGAAATGCAAGAGTTGGAATATTTCAGTAGTGTTTTGTCATGGTTTACCTTGTCACAGTTACATTCTCTTGATTTTTCAAAGTTCATTTTGAATTTCTTTCGTTGAAAAGCAAGAGTTGGAATATTTCAGTAGTGTTTTTTCGTGGTTTACCTTGTCAAAGTTACATTCTCTTGATTTTTCAAAGTTCATTTTGAGTTTCTTTCATTGAAATGCAAGAGTTGGAATGTTACAGTAATGTTTGGTTGTGGTTTACCTTGTCACAGTTACATTTTCTTGATTTTTCAAAGTTCATTTTGGATTTCTTTCCTTGAAAAGCAAGAGTTGGAATATTTCAGTAGCGTTTTGTCATGGTTTAACTTGTCACAGTTACATTCTCTTGATTTTTCAAAGTTCATCTTGAATTTCTTTCATTGAAATGCAAGAGTGGGATTATTTCAGTAGTGTTTTGTCGTGGTTTACCATGTCACACTTTCATTCACTTGATTTTTCAAAGTTCATTTTGGATTTCTTTCATTGAAATGCAAGAGTTGGAATATTTCAGTAGTGTTTTGTCGTGGTTTACCTTGTCACACTTACATTCTCTTGATTTTTCAAAGTTCATTTGAATTTCTTTCATTGAAATGCAAGAGTTGGAATATTTCAGTAGTTTTTGTCGTGGTTTACCTTGTCACAGTTACATTCTCTTGATATTTCGAAGTTCATTTTGGATTTATCTCGTTGAAATGCAAGAGTTAAATTATTTCAGTAGTATTTTGTCGTGGTTTACCTTGTCACAGTTACATTCTCTTGATTTTTCAAAGTTCATTTTGGATTTTATTCGTTGAAATGCAAGAGTTGGAATATTTCAGTAGTGTTTTGTCATGGTTTACCTTGTCACAGTTACATTCTCTTGATTTTTCAAAGTTCATTTTGAATTTCTTTTATTGAAATGCAAGAGTTGGAATATTTCAGTAGTGTTTTCTTGTGGTTTACCTTGTCAGAGTTACATTTTCTTGATTTTTCAAAATTCATTTTGAATTTCTTTCGTTGAAATGCAAGAGTTGGAATATTTCAGTAGTGTTTTGTTATGGTTTACCTTGTCACAGTTACATTCTCTTGATTTTTAAAAGTTCATTTCGGTTTTCTTTCGTTGAAATGCAAGAGTTGGAATATTTCAGTAGTGTTTTGTCGTGGTTTACCTTGTCACAGTTACATTCTCTTGATTTTTCAAAGTTCATTTTGAATTTCTTTCGTTGAAATGCAACAGTTGGAATATTTCAGTAGTGTTTTGTTATGGTTTACCTTGTCACAGTTACATTCTCTTGATTTTTCAAAGTTCATTTTGAATTTCTTTCATTGAAATGCAACAGTTGGAATATTTCAGTAGCGTTTTGTCGTGGTTTTCCTTGTCACAGTTACATTCTCTTGATTTTTCAAAGTTCATCTTGAATTTCTTTCATTGAAATGCAAGAGTGGGATTATTTCAGTAGTGTTTTGTCGTGGTTTACCATGTCACACTTACATTCACTTGATTTTTTAAAGTTCATTTTGGATTTCTTTCATTGAAATGCAAGAGTTGGAATATTTCAGTAGTGTTTTGTCGTGGTTTACCTTGTCACACTTACATTCTCTTGATTTTTCAAAGTTCATTTGAATTTCTTTCATTGAAATGCAAGAGTTGGAATATTTCAGTAGTGTTTTGTTGTGGTTTACCTTGTCAAACTTACATTCTCATGATTTTTCAAAGTTCATTTTTGATTTCTTTCATTGAAATGCAAGAGTTGGAATATTTCAGTATTGTTTTGTCGTGGTTTACCTTGTCACAGTTACATTCTCTTGATTTTTCAAAGTTCATTTTGGATTTATCTCGTTGAAATGCAAGAGTTGAACTATTTCAGTAGTATTTTGTCGTGGTTTACCTTGTCACAGCTACATTCTCTTGATTTTTCAAAGTTCATTTTGGATTTCATTCGTCGAAATGCAAGAGTTGGAATATTTCAGTAGTGTTTTGTCATGGTTTACCTTGTCACTGTTACATTCTCTTGATTTTTCAAAGTTCATTTTGAATTTCTTTCGTTGAAAAGCAAGAGTTGGAATATTTCAGTAGTGTTTTTTTCGTGGTTTACCTTGTCAAAGTTACATTCTCTTGATTTTTCAAAGTTCATTTTGAGTTTCTTTCATTGAAATGCAAGAGTTGGAATGTTACAGTAATGTTTGGTTGTGGTTTACCTTGTCACAGTTACATTTTCTTGATTTTTCAAAGTTCATTTTGGATTTCTTTCCTTGAAAAGCAAGAGTTGGAATATTTCAGTAGCGTTTTGTCATGGTTTAACTTGTCACAGTTACATTCTCTTGATTTTTGAAAGTTCATTTTGAATTTCTTTTGTTGTAAAGCAAGAGTGGAATTATTTCAGTAGTGTCTTGTTGTGGTTTACCATGTCACAGTTACATTCTCTTGATTTTTCAAAGTTCATTTTGGATTTCATTCGTCGAAATGCAAGAGTTGGAATATTTCAGTAGTGTTTTGTCGTGGTTTACCTTGTCACAGTTACATTCTCTTAATTTTTCAAAGTTCATTTTCAATTTCATTCATTGAAATGCAAGAGTTGGAATATTTCAGTAGTGTTTTGTTGTGGTTTATCTTGTCACAGCTACATTCTCTTGATTTTTCAAAGTTCATTTTGAATTTCATTCATTGAAATGCAAGAGTTGGAATATTTCAGTAGTGTTTTGTCGTGGTTTACCTTGTCACAGTTACATTCCCTTGATTTTACAAAGTTCATTTTCAATTTCTTTCATTGAAATGCAAGAGTTGGAATATTTCAGTAGTGTTTTGTTGTGGTTTACCTTGTCACAGTTACATTTTCTTGATTTTTCAAAGTTCATTTCGGTTTTCTTTCATTGAAATGCAAGACTGGGATTATTTCAGTAGTGTTTTGTCGTGGTTTACCTTGTCACAGTTACATTCCCTTGATTTTTCAAAGTTCATTTTGGATTTCTTTAGTTGAAATGCAAGAGTTGGAATATTTCAGTAGTGTTTTGTTGTGGTTTACTTTGTCACACTTACATTCTCTTGATTTTTCAAAGTTCATTTTGAATTTCTTTCGTTTAAATGAAAGAGTTGGATTATTTCAGTAGGGTTTTCTTATGGTTTACTTTGTCACAGTTACATTCTCTTGATTTTTCAAAGTTCATTTTGGATTTATCACGTTGAAATGCAAGAGTTGGAATATTTCAGTAGTGTTTTCTTATGGTTTACTTTGTCACAGTTACATTCTCTTGATTTTTCAAAGTTCATTTTGGATTTATCATGTTGAAATGCAAGAGCTGGAATTTTTCAGTAGTGTTTTGTTATGGTTTACCTTATCACAGTTACATTTTCTTGATTTTTCAAAATTCATTTTGAATTTCTATCGTTGAAATGCAAGAGCTGGAATATTTCAGTAGTGTTTTGTCGTGGTTTACCTTGTCAGAGTTACATTCTCTTGATTTTTCAAAGTTCATTTTGAATTTCTTTTATTGAAATGCAAGAGTTGGAATATTTCAGTAGTGTTTTCTTGTGGTTTACCTTGTCAGAGTTACATTTTCTTGATTTTTCAAAATTCATTTTGAATTTCTATCGTTGAAATGCAAGAGCTGGAATATTTCAGTAGTGTTTTGTCGTGGTTTACCTTGTCAGAGTTATATTCTCTTGATTTTTCAAAGTTCATTTTGAATTTCTTTTATTGAAATGCAAGAGTTGGAATATTTCAGTAGTGTTTTGTTATGGTTTACCTTGTCACAGTTACATTCTCTTGATTTTTAAAAGTTCATTTCGGTTTCCTTTCGTTGAAATGCAAGAGTTGGAATATTTCAGTAGTGTTTTGTCGTGGTTTACCTTGTCACAGTTACATTCTCTTGATTTTTCGAAGTTCATTTTGAATTTCTTTCGTTGAAATGCAACAGTTGGAATATTTAAGTAGTGTTTTGTTATGGTTTACCTTGTCACAGTTACATTCTCTTGATTTTTCAAAGTTCATTTTGAATTTCTTTCATTGAAATGCAAGAATTGGAATATTTCAATAGTGTTTTGTCGTGGTTTACCTTGTCACAGTTACATTCTCTTGATTTTTCAAAGTTCATTTTGAATTTCTTTCATTGAAATGCGAGAGTTGGATTATTTCAGTAGTGTTTTGTCGTGGTTTACCTTGTCAAAGTTACATTCTCTTGATTTTTCAAAGTTCATTTTGAATTTCTTTCGTTGAAATGCAAGAGTTGCAATATTTCAGTAGTGTTTGGTTGTGGTTTACCTTGTCACAGTTACATTCTCTTGATTTTTCAAAGTTCCTTTTGGATTTCTTTCATTGAAATGCAAGAGTTGGAATATTTCACTAGTGTTTTCTCGTGGTTTACCTTACCACACTTACATTCTCTTGATTTTTCAAAGATCATTTTGGATTTATTTCGTTGAAATGCAAGAGTTGGAATATTTCAGTAGTGTTTTGCCGTGGTTTACTTTGTCAAAGTTACATTCTCTTAATTTTTCAAAGTTCATTTTGGATTTCTTTCGTTGAAATGCAAGAGTTGGAATATTTCAGTAGTGTTTTGTCGTGGTTTACTTTGTCACAGTTACTTTCTCTTGATTTTTCAAAGTTCATTATGGATTTCTTTCGTTGACATATGTTTTGTTGTGCTTTACCTTGACACAGTTACATTTTATTGATTTTCGTTAGGTTAGGTTAGGTTAGGCTAGATCAAGTTAGGTTAGGTTAAGTTAGGTTAGGTTAGGTTAGCCTACGTACGCGCGCGTACGTAGGCTAACTGTGACAAGGTAAACCACGACAAAACACTACTGAAATATTCCAACTCTTGCATTTCAATGAATGAAATTCAAAATGAACTTTGAAAAATCAAGAGAATGTAACTGTGACAAGGTAAACCACAACAAAACACTACTGAAATATTCCAACTCTTGCATTTCAATGAAAGAAATTGAAAATGAACTTTGAAAAATTAAGAGAATGTAACTGTGACAAGGTAAACCACGACAAAACACTACTGAAATATTCCAACTCTTGCATTTCAATGAATGAAATTCAAAATGAACTTTGAAAAATCAAGAGAATGTAACTGTGACAAGGTAAACCACGAAAAAACACTACTGAAATATTCCAACTCTTGCTTTTCAACGAAAGAAATTCAAAATGAACTTTGAAAAATCAAGAGAATGTAACAGTGACAAGGTAAACCATGACAAAACACTACTGAAATATTCCAACTCTTGCATTTCAATGAAAGAAACTCAAAATGAACTTTGAAAAATCAAGAGAATGTAACTGTGACAAGGTAAACCACGAAAAAACACTACTGAAATAATTCAACTCTTGCATTTCAATGAGATAAATCCAAAATGAACTTTGAAAAATAAAGAGAATGTAACTGTGACAAGGTAAACCATGACAAAACACTACTGAAATATTCCAACTCTTGCATTTCAACGAATGAAATCCAAAATGAACTTTGAAAAATCAAGAGAATGTAACTGTGACAAGGTAAACCACGACAAAATACTACTGAAATAATTCAACTCTTGCATTTCAATGAGATAAATCCAAAATGAACTTTGAAAAATCATGAGAATGTAAGTGTGACAAGGTAAACCACAACAAAACACTACTGAAATATCCCAACTCTTGCATTTCAATGAAAGAAATTCAAATGAACTTTGAAAAATCAAGAGAATGTAAGTGTGACAAGGTAAACCACGACAAAACACTACTGAAATATTCCAACTCTTGCATTTCAATGAAAGAAATCCAAAATGAACTTTGAAAAATCAAGTGAATGTAAGTGTGACATGGTAAACCACGACAAAACACTACTGAAATAATCCCACTCTTGCATTTCAATGAAAGAAATTCAAGATGAACTTTGAAAAATCAAGAGAATGTAACTGTGACAAGGTAAACCACGACAAAACGCTACTGAAATATTCCAACTGTTGCATTTCAACGAAAGAAATTCAAAATGAACTTTGAAAAATCAAGAGAATGTAACTGTGAAAAGGTAAACCATAAAAAAACACTACTGAAATATTCCAACTGTTGCATTTCAACGAAAGAAATTCAAAATGAACTTTGAAAAATCAAAAGAATGTAACTGTGACAAGGTAAACCACGACAAAACACTACTGAAATATTCCAACTCTTGCATTTCAACGAAAGAAAACCGAAATGAACTTTTAAAAATCAAGAGAATGTAACTGTGACAAGGTAAACCATAACAAAACACTACTGAAATATTCCAACTCTTGCATTTCAACGAAAGAAATTCAAAATGAATTTTAAAAAATCAAGAAAATGTAACTCTGACAAGGTAAACCACAAGAAAACACTACCGAAATATTCCAACTCTTGCATTTCAATAAAATAAATTCAAAATGAACTTTGAAAAATCAAGAGAATGTAACTCTGACAAGGTAAACCACGACAAAACACTACTGAAATATTCCAGCTCTTGCATTTCAACGATAGAAATTCAAAATGAATTTTGAAAAATCAAGAAAATGTAACTGTGATAAGGTAAACCATAACAAAACACTACTGAAATATTCCAGCTCTTGCATTTCAACATGATAAATCCAAAATGAACTTTGAAAAATCAAGAGAATGTAACTGTGACAAGGTAAACCACGACAAAACACTACTGAAATATTCCAACTCTTGCATTTCAACGTGATAAATCGAGAATGAACTTTGAAAAATCAAGAAAATGTAAGTGTGACAAGGTAAACCACGACAAAACACTACTGAAATATTCCAATTCTTGCATTTCAATAAAAGAAATTCAAATGAACTTTGAAAAATCAAGAGAATGTAACTGTGATAAGGTAAACCAACAACAAAACACTACTGAAATATTCCAGCTCTTGCATTTCAACGATAGAAATTCAAAATGAATTTTGAAAAATCAAGGGAATGCAACTGTGATAAGGTAAACCACACCAAAACACTACTGCAATATTCCAGCTCTTGCATTTCAATGAAGGAAATCGAAAATGAACTTACTGAAATATTCCAACTCTTGCATTTCAATGAAAGAAAACCAAAATGAACTTTGAAAAATCAAGAAAATGTAACTGTGACAAGGTAAACCACAACCAAACACTACTGAAATAATCCAACTCTTGCATTTCAACGAAAGAAATTCAAAATGAACTTTGAAAAATCAAGAGAATGTAACTTTGACAAGGTAAACCACAACCAAACATTACTGAAATAATCCAACTCTTGCATTTCAACAAAAGAAATTCAAAATGAACTTTGAAAAATCAAGGGAATGTAACTGTGACAAGGTAAACCACGACAAAACAATACTGAAATATTCCAACTCGTGCATTTCAATGAAAGAAATTCAAAATGAACTTTAAAAAATCAAGAGAATGTAACTGTGATAATGTAAACCACATCAAAACGCTACTGAAATATTCCAACTCTTGCATTTCAACGAAAGAAATCCAAAATGATCTTTGAAAAATCAAGAGAATGTAACTGTGACAAGGTAAACCACGACAAAACACTACTGAAATATTCCAACTCTTGCATTTCAATGAATGAAATTCAAAATGAACTTTGAAAAATCAAGAGAATGTAACTGTGACACTGTAAACCACATCAAAACACTACTGAAATATTCCAACTCTTGCATTTCAACGAAAGAAATCCAAAATGATCTTTGAAAAATCAAGAGAATGTAACTGTGACAAGGTAAACCACGACAAAACACTACTGAAATATTCCAACTCTTGCATTTCAATGAAAGAAATTCAAAATGATCTTTGAAAAATCAAGAGAATGTAACTGTGACAAGGTAAACCACGACAAAACACTACTGAAATATTCCAACTCTTGCATTTTAATGAAAGAAATTCAAAATGAACTTTGAAAAATCAAGAAAATGTAACTGTGACATGGTAAACCACGACAACACACTACTGCAATATTCCAACTCTTGCATTTCAACGAAAGAAATCTAAAATGAATTTTGAAAAATCAAGAGAATGGGGAAGGGGAAGGTGAGGAGGGGGGAGGAGAGGGAGGGAGAGGGAGGGGAGGGGGCCCTTTGGGGGCCAAGGGGGGAGGGGCCCTTTGGGGTTGGGGACCTCACAACACTGTTCAAATGGAACTTGTTTATTATAACGACCACAGAGTTTCACCCTCAAATCCTATTCTAAAATCATCTTTTAAATCATCTTTTGAAATGTCTCGAACCGTTTCGCCGAAATAATTCCATAAAACGGTTTCGCCCAAATAATCCCTAAACGTAATTTCAGCGTGTTCCTTTTGTTTTGGCATCTCTGTGCTGTCACATTTCAAATTACTAAGAAACCTGATTCCCGCGCTAAAACAATTCATCGCTAAGATGTTTCTTGGAGAATTGTTTCCATGGCAATGTTTATTAATATCTTTTGGAGTTCGACCAGTAGAGTTGTTTCCGAGGCAAAGACATTAATGACTTGGATCTATTCCTGGAGAATCGTTTCTAGGCGAAAATTTTTAAGGTCTGACAGATGATGTCATTGGTTGATTGATCTGTCAAGAAAGGGGAATTAATTTGTTGTTTCTAATGGGAATTATTTGCCTCGAGCATGTACATGTCCAAAACATCAACAAGATCTTGAAGGAAGTGTCATTGACCTGTCCCCATTAGACTCAATAATCCATCAAAGTGAGAAAGTTCCTGTTTTTCCATTCTCACTGACAAAAACCATAAAACAGACATAAATCGATGTTGACATCCATGAAAAACATCAAATAAATTGACCAACACACATAACCGTCCATGAAACAACCATCAATGTGAGAAAATTCCTGTTTTTTCAAGTGAGAAAAATACTGTTTTTCCATTCTCACTGACAAAAACCATAAAACAGACATAAATTACTATTGACATACATGAAAAACATCAAATAAATTGACCAACACACATAACCGTCCAAGAAAACATCCATGAAAGTGAGAAAATTCCTGTTTTTTCATTCTCACTGACAACAAACAGACATAAATTATGTAAAAAAAAGTTGTAGGTGGCAGCAGGGGTGAGGGTCAGGACCTTTAGGGTCATCTCTACTGACGGGCTACTCAGTGGCAGGGGCGAACCTCCAGCATTTTTATTGGGGGGTGGGCAAGAGGGGTCCATATCCAGATAGTCAAGGGGCATAGGATATATGGTAATTTTTTTGCCACAATATTGGGGGGCAACTGGCCCCCTTGCCCCCCCCCAAAAAAAAAAAAAAACAACAACAAAAAAAAAAAAAAAAAAACGACGCCCCTGCTCAGTGGGTCTCTTTCTCTGAATAGCTGGCCGGCGAACCTTCAGCATTAACGGAGCGAGGTTTAGTGATCCTCAGTACTGTGTAAGAATAAAACGCGTATTTCCCATGACAAGCGTAATCAACTGAAAACCATATCAAACAGTTCGTGGTAACGAACTGTAAGTAAGGAGCGACCCGGCTCAATAGTAACCGACACTCTAAAAAACGGAACTTTGATACCAATAGATATATCAAAAGAATTGGCTTTTTATGCTGATTAAAAATATATAAATGATTTCATTAAATTTAGTCTTACCCATCAATGATTACTAGCCTGAGAAAATTTTCCTGATTTTCGAAAAAAGGAGGAAATAGCCCCTAAAAGTCAAGTGATCTCAATGAAAATCACACCATCAGATTCAGCGTATCAGAGAACCCTACTATGCTGGTTTCAAGCTCCTATCTGGAAAAATGTGGAATTTTGTATTTTTTGCCAGAAGAAAGATCACGGATGCTTGTTTATTTGTTTGTTTGTTTTGTTGTTGTTTTTTTCCAGGGGTGATCATATTGATCCAGTTGTCCTAGAACATCGGGAGAGGGCTCATTCGAACGAAAATTATAAGTTCTACTGCCCTTTTTAAGTGACCAAAAACTTTGGAGGTCAACTAGGCCCCTCCCCCACCACTTTTTCTCAAAATCATCTGATCAAAATTTTTAGATAGCAATTTTGTTCATCATAGTTGAAAGGCCCGATAACTATTCCCTTGGGTATAACATAACCCCCCCCCCCAGCTCTAGGGGAAAGGTCTTTAATTTATTAAATTTGCCCATTGTTTGCACATAGTATTTGTTATTGGGATGTAGGCATACATTTTTGGGTGGGGAAAGGAATTTTCTGCTGGGGGTTTTCCACGGGAGAATTTTCCATGGGAAGGGAAGTTTCCACGAAGTGAAATTGTCAGAGGAAATTATAAACTTGGGGAATTCGCCAGAATTCTTATACGAAATTCTTTTTATATGTGTTGCTTTCTCTTTCCCGTCTCAATTTTAAGTGCAGAGGGGTTAAGAGTAATTTTCCGGGGTAAGTTTTTACCGGGATTGAATTGTCTAGAGGATATTTCCGTGGGGAGGGGATTTCTCCGTGGAGGCGGGGCTAGATTTCCTGGCATTATTTAAAAAACGATCAGAAATTAAAAAAGAAAAACACGCTTTTTCAACTGAAAGTAAGGAGCAACATTAAAACTTAAATCGAACAAAAATTATTACGCATATAAACGGCTTGCCCCCTCCTCAACGCCTCGCTCTGTACGCTAAAGTTTGAATTTTGTCCCAATTCATTAATAATGACTTCGGAAACACAAGGGTCGTTTAATTAGAACAATAAGACGCTTTTTTGAAAGTACTAAAAAACTTTAGCGTAAAGAGCGAGGTGTTGAGAAGGGGGCAACCCCCCTTATATAAGTAATAATTTCTGCTCGTTTTAATTTAAAATGTTGCTCCTTACTTGCAGTAGAAAAAATTTGTTTTTTTATTTATTAACAAAAAGAATCAAAACCATTCAGCTAAACAATAAGATAATTGCACAATCTTCTTATTTGAATTCTTAGTAAAATCCTAATGAATTTCCATTAACTTAACTGATTTTAAGGTACAATGCTGAAAATGGATAGATTTCATGTTTTGTCAAAGAAAAAATACAAACAAATTATTTTCCCTGGTGTATTAGTTATTTCCATTTCATTTTAATTTCTATGAATTTTATTTTATTTTTTTTTTACATAATACAGTTTCTTTTATCTTTCTAGAACGATCAAAGACTTCATCAGCATTTTCAAAATATTTTGAAGCCCGGATTTGACAATAGTTCAAGATTGACGCTTATCAACTCAGCAAAAATTGCGTTGGACGAGATCAGTCAAAAAATAGAAAAGAATTCAAATTCGATTTATAATGGGAATTTTAGTTGCATATTTGAACAACCTGTAGAAACTTCTATTAAAGTAAGTGTGTAAAGGTTTTTTTCATTAATTTTAGGCTAAATCGTGCCTTTTTTGGACAAAAAGAAAGCTTTAAAATGTCTCCTTGAGGTAAGAAAAATTTGTAAATACACCCGGCTTCTATTTGTACGATTTGTTCCATATCCAATTTTTCAGTGTTTCCTGAGCATTTGAGGATGATTGGAAAAATCTCAAGTTAGTCCAGTACGTGTGCGTGTAGGGTGGTTATAAAAGTATCTGACCTCATCGTAAAGATAGTAGTCCTCGTCAATAAAAGACAGAGCATGTAGTTGTGCCTCTTTTAACGAATACTCACCAAATTTTCAGCCATTTTGGACTCGCAGTTGTTATTTGACATACGTTTGAGTGAGTCGATAAGAGTATTTTTCAGAAAACGGGTAAAATCGAGTACCAAGCTGTCATCAAACATTTTCTTTTTACAGGTAACACACCTACGCAAATCTAAGATGAGTTAGACTCTGTTTACGGCGACTCTGAACCATCATTTACCACGGTGAAATTTTGGGCTGCCGAATTTAAACGTGAACGTAAGAGCTTAGGACATAATGAACTTTCGGGATGTTAAAAAACTGCAACCACTGACAGTACTATTGCTAAGTTTCACTGAATGTTGCTAGGGGATCGTCGAATTAAGGCGAGGGAGATAACAGAGGCTATGAAAATGTCCAAGGAACGTGTTTGTCATATATTAACCAAGGTTTAGGCATGAGAAAACTGTCCGCTCGTTGGGTTTCGCTTTTACTGACGTTAGGTTGAAAAGATGTTCAAAACAACATTTCGATTGCTTTGTTGGCGCAGTTTAGGCGCAATAAATCCCAGCTTCGGCACCGATTAGTTACTATAGATGAAGCTTGGACGCACGATTATGCAGTAAAAACAGTGGGCTGCAAAGGGGGAGCCGGTTCCAAAAAAAAAAAAAAAAATTAAAAACTGTTTTTGTGCTGGGAAAGTGATGGCGACTGTTTTTGGAATAGTCATGGAGTGTTCTTAATCCATTTTTTTTCTTTTCAAAAAAGGAAAACCATTACAGGAGTATTTTACACATCATTAGAGGATAAGCTAAAGGCAGGAACTGTGGGAGAAAAAAAAAAATCCTGTTTTGTGAAGACAACGCACCATCTCACACCCCAGCGGTTGCAATGGTGAAAATCCACGAATTGTGGTTTGAATTGCTTGACTATTTTACCTAACACACCAGATCTTGCCCCAAGCAACTTTTTTCTGTTCTCTCAGCTAAAAATTATGCTCAGAGAACAAAGGTTTTGGTCAAATGAGGAGGCAATCACTTTCGTGAATAATTATTTTGTAGAGAAGAACGCCGAGTACTAATTTGATCGGTTGAAGGGATGGGTATCGCTGGTCGAAGTTTTTAGAATTACGAGGAGACTGTAAATAAATAAAACAAACGAAAAAAATAAAATAAATGATTTTTATCGTTGTTAGGTCGGAAATTTTGCAGATCATCCTCGCAACGCCGAGTACTATTTTGATCGGTCGAAGGGATGGGAGTATCGCTGGTGGAAGTTTTTAGAATACAAGGAGACTCTGTAAATAAATAAGACAAATAACAATGAAAAAAGTAAAATAAATGATTTGTATTGTTGTTAGGTCGGAAATTTTGCAGACCACCTTAGTATGGAAGATGCGGAATTCAGAACTTTTGAAAAGGCTCATTTGACGGGAAAGTGAAATTTCTAATGCCGTTTTCAGGGCAAATTTGATTGGAAGGTAGTCAGACTTCTTCCCATTCCCTTTACATGCCCACCTTGTAGCCCACGTGATATTGGCTCAAAATTTTGAGGTATGTTCAGAAACGTCGTAGGGTCTAATAAATATACCTCTGTGGTTGACATTACCCCAGGGATAATGACCCTAAATCATGTTAATTACTCATTGTTCTCAGGCAGATTTTAATAGAAAAAGTGTTCATTTATACTCTTGGTTGTCCGATCAGGTAGGAGCCCTTTAGGATCATTTGCTAGGTCATGATTTGAAAAGCCTCTAATGGGTATATTCTTGAAACGATACATGTACTTAAGTAAATCAAAAGACGCTATGTTCACCACAGTTTTCAAATTATTTGCAGTATCTTGAAAACAGCTTGGGGGATGAAGTTGAAATTCTTAGGTACAGTTTGAGAAAGTAAGGGGGAGGGTGCGGCATGAGCCCTTAAAACATTGTGTTGGGAGGGGAAGTGGTTAAACTCTTGTCTCAGATCCACCGAAACGTTTTTTGCGCTGCAAGCTCTTATAAGACTTTAATGTATGCACAATTAGGTAGCAAGGTAAATCAAAAGACGTTATGTGTTACCAAATTATCAAAATGGCGTATCTGGAATACCTTAGGAACAGCCTGGGGTATCAGGCTGAAACTTTATTTAGTTATATTTATCAAATTTTTAAATTGATAAAGTTGAAACATTGAGTTTTGAGGGAAGGGGGTTGTTAAATTATGATTTGGGGGAGATGGCAGAGCTAAATCAAAAAACTCTAAGGGCGTTCTGGCTATCAAAACACCATATATACCAAATCTCGGGAATGTGTAGGGTGTTAGAGTTGAAACTTTTAGGTAGTGTGGACGGGGCAGGGTAACTTCAAAATCAGTGACAGGGGAGAGGCATGGAAACAGCAAATTATTTCCTGGGGGAGCGACTAAACACATTTTATCTTTATGCAACCTAAACACTTTTGTACTATAAGCTGTCATGGCACGTAGAATCTATTCCTGGTTAAATAGCGATCTTAATCAAAGCTTCAAAATCTTGAAGCTCAAAGCTTCAATGTCAGAGCTTCAATCAAAAATAAAGAAATCAAACCTTGAAAAATGTTTTAGAAGACACGGAGAAAGTGCACCACCCTGCCTGCAACCACTATATGACTTTTTTCGAACCTGTCGTTTCTGTTTTTTCTTCTTTTTTCGAAGGAAAAAAAATTAATTCACAAAAAAAAAGTTCTGGAGTCGGGGTGAGAAAAGGGAGGAGTTGGAAGAAGGGTACAAACGGCAAAAATCACCCTTAATGGCTGTCCTAGGCGAAAGAACATGAAGTCTAATTGTGTCAAACAGGGGTTAGAAGTGGGTTATATGCTTCAATAGTGAGTAGAATTCAATGACTGAAGAAAGCCGTTATCTCTACTTTCAAAATAAAACAAAATTGAAAGACACTTACTCCTCAAAAAGCAATTTTTTTTTGTTCCGTAATCAAAGCGCATCAAATCAAAATATCTACGACCATTGCGCGAAGTCGCCTCATGAATGAATCTAATATCTTTTAATTTTGTCCTTAGGCATGTTTATAGACATCAGAAACAACGCTATAGCGTTGCCTATAGTAAAATTCATACGGCTCTAATGTTTTATTATTATTTATTATGTTTTTTTCCAGAGGCCCTTCACATGGAAAGGGTCGTCGTATAAACTTTAAAGGGGGCTCATTCGATTGGAAATCAAGAGTTCTAGTGCCCTTTCTAAGGGTCAAAACTGATTGGAAGGCAACTAACGCTCCTTTACGCCCACCATTTCCCCGAACACATCCAATCAGAATTTTGAGATAGCCATTTTGTTCTACGTAGTTGATTTCCAGCTAGAAATTATGTTTTTGAGGAGGACACTCCCCCACAGCCTTCAGGGCACGGGTTGTAAATCATGCCCTGGGGGCATATAAGGTTTTGTAGAAAGTTTTGTCGTAGAAACTTCAAAAAGGACTCATTCGATTGGAAATTTCAAGGGTTAGTGCCCTTTTTCATAGTCGAAAGGGATTGGAGGGCAACTAACCTCCCTCTCACGCCCAGCTTTTCCCCAAAAACATCCAATCAAAATTTTAAAATAGCCATTTTGTTAAACGTAGTTGAAAATTCTGGAAATTATAACTTTGAGGATGACACCCCCCCCCTCCACATCCCTCAGGACAAGGGTTGTAAGTTATGCCCTGGGGGCATATCAGGTTTTTATAGAAAGTGTTGTCGTAAAAACTTAAAAAGAACTGATTCGATTGGAAATTTAAATGGATAGTGCCCTATTTAATAGTCGAAAGTGATTGGAAGGCAACTAACACCCCTTCCACGCCCACCATTTCTCCAAACACTTCCAATAAAAATTTTGAGATAGCCGTTCAACGTAGTTGAAAGTGCTGGAAATTATATCTTTGAGCAGGATACTCCCCCCACAGTCTTTAGGGCAAGGGATATAAGTTATGCACTGGGGGCCTATATCATTCTTATGGAAGGAATGCTCGTATAAACTTCAGATAGGGCTCATTGGATTGGAAATTGAAAGTTCTAGTTCACTTTTTAAGCGTCAAAAGATATTGGAGGGTAACCTGCCCCCCTCCCCCCACAACATTTTCCCCCAAATGCATCCGATATAAATTTTGAGATAGCTATTTTGTTGAAAATAGTTCAAAGATCATATAACAAAAACTCCGGTGTCGACACAACCCCCCAGGACCCGAGGGCAGGCTTTGTAAGCTATGCCCCGGGGGAATATATGGTTCTTATGGAAGGGATGCTCTTATAAACTTCAAAGAGGGCTAGTTTGAGCGGAAATTGAAAGTTCTAGTTCACTTTTTAAGAGTCAAAAGAGATTGGAGGTCACCTAGCCCCCCTCCCATCTACGCCCTTTTTCCCTCAAACCCATCCGATAAGAACTTTTTGATAAATTTTTTTTTTTAAATAGTTCAAAGACCATATATTGAAAACTCCGGGGTCGACACAGCCCTCAGGGCTCGAGGGCAGGCGTTGTAAGTTATGTCCTGTGGGAATATATGGTTCTTATGGAAGGGATATTCGTAAAAACTTCAGAAAGGGCTCATTTGATTTGAAATGGAAAGTTCTAGTTCAGTTTTTGAAAGACAAAAGAGATTGGAGGGCAGCTAGCCCCTCCGCCATTCCTTTTTCCCCAAATGCATCCGACAAAAATTTGAGACAACCATTAAGTTGAAAATTGTTCAAAATTCAGATAACAAAAACTCAGGTGTCGACACAACCCGGAAGGGCCCAGGGGCAGGCGTTGTAAGTTATGCCCTGGGTAACATATGGTTCTCATGAAAGGGATGCTCGTATAAACTTTAGAGATGGCTCATTTGATTGGAAATTGAAAGTTTGAGCACACATTTTAATAGTCAAAAGAGATCCGAGAGCAACCAGCCCCCCCCCCCCAACGCCTTCTTATTCAAACCCATTAGATGAAAATTTTGAGATAGAAATTTTGTAAAAATAGTTCAAAGGTCGGATAAGAAAAACTCCGGTGTCAATATAACCCCCAGGGCCCGGGGGAAGCTGTTCTAAGTTGTGCCCTAAAGGCATGTGTGGTTTTTATGAAGGGATGCTCGTATAAACTTCATAGGGGGCTAATTTGATTGGAAATTGAAAGTTCTAGTTCACTTTTTAAGAGTCTAGAGATTTAAGGGCAATTAGCGCCCCTCCACGCCCTTTTTTCCCCAAACCTATCCGCTACAAATTTTTAGATTGCCAGTTTTTTGTAAATTGTTCAAACATTAGATAACAAAAACTCCGGTGTCAACACAAACCCCAAGGACCCGGGGGGTAGGCGTTGTAAGTGTTGTCCTGGGGGCGTATATGGTTCTTATGAAAGGGATGCTCGTATAAACTTCAGAGAAAGCTCATTTGACTTGAAATTGAAAGTTCTAGTTCACTTTTTAAGAGGCAAAAGATATCATAGGGCAACTAGCCCCCCCCTCCACACACCCTTTTTTCCCCAGGCCTATCCGATAAAATTTTAAAATTGCCACTTCATTAAAAATAGTTCAAAGGTCAGATAAGAAAAACTCATGTGTCGACGCAACCCCCAGGGACCGGAGGCAGGCGTGGTACGTAATGCTCTGGAGGCATATATAGTTCTTAAGGAAAGGATGCTCGTGTAAACTTCGGAGAGGGCTCATTCGATTGGAAATTGAAAGTTGTAATTCGCTTTTTAAGAGTCAAAAGTTATCGGAGGGCAGCTAGCCTCCCCCAAACTCCATTTGTTTTTTCCATGAGGGACTTAATATAGAAGGTGTCGTCGTGTAAACTTCAAAGGGGGCTCATTCGATTCAAAATCGAGAGTTTTAGTGCCCTTTTTAAGAGTCAAAAGTGGTCGGAGGTCAACTAGCCCATCGACCCAAGCCCTTTTTCTCCAAATATATCTGATGAAAGTTTGAGGTAGCCATTTTACTAAAAATAGTTCAAATATCATCAACAAAAACTCCTTTACGTACGGTCATTTCGTTAAAAATAGTTCAAAAGTCAGATAAGAAAAACTCATGCGTCGATGCAAGCCCCCAGGGCCCGGAGGCAGGCGTTGTATGTATTGCTCTGGGGGCATATATGGTTCTTATGGAAGGTGTGCTCGTATAAACTTCGGAGAGGGCTCATTTGATTTGAAATTGAAAGTTTTAGTTCACTTTTAAAGAGTCAAAAGATATCGGGGGGCAAATAGCCCCCCCCCACTCATGCTCTTTTTTCCTCAAACCCACCCGATAAGAACTTTGAGATAGCCATTGTTTAAAAATAGTTCAAAGATCATATAATGAAAATTCCGGGGTCGACACAGCCCCCCAGGGCCCGGAGGTAGGCGTTGTAACTAATGCTCTGGGGGCTTATCTAGTTTTTATGGAAGGGATACTCGTATAGGCTTCGGAGAGGGCTCACATGATTGGAAATTGAAAGTTCTCGTTCACTTTTTAAGAGTCAAAAGAGATTGGAGGGCAAATATCCCCCCTCTCTACGCCCTATTTTCCTCAAACCCATCCGATAAGAACTTTGAGAGAGGCATTTTTTTCAAGAAGTCCAAAGATCATATAACAATAACTCTGGAGTTGACACAATCCTTCAAGACCCGGAAAAGGCGTTGTAAGTAATGTCTGGGGGGTATATACAGCTGTTGTGGCAGGGATGCTCGTATAAACTTCAGAGAGGGACCATTTGATTCTAAATTGAAATTTCTAGATCAATTTTTAAGAGTCAAAAGAGATCAGAGGGCAACTATCCCCCTCAGGCCCCTTTTCCCCAAATGCATCCGACAAAAATTTTGAGATAGCCATTTTGTTAAAAAATAGTTCAAAGGTCAGATAAGTTGTCAGCGTTTTGAGATAACCATTAATTTGGAAATTGTTCATAGGTCAGATAACAAAAACTCAGGTGTCGACACAACCCGCCAGGGCCCGGGGGCAGCTGTTGTAAGTTATGCCCTGGGGCATATATGGTTATTATGAAAGGGATGCTCGTATAAACTTCAGAGAGGGACCATTTGATTGTAAATCGGAATTTCTAGATCAATTTTTAAGAGTCAAAAGGGATCAGAGGTCAACTATCCCCATCTTGCCCCTTTTCCCCAAATGCATCCGACAAAAATTTTGAGATAGCCTTTTTGTTAAAAATAGTTCAAAGGTCAGATAAAAAAAACTCCGGTGTCGACAGAACCACCCAGGGCCCGGGGGGCAGGCGTCGCAAGTTATGCCCTGAGGGCATATATGGTTCTTTTGGAAGGGATGCTCGTATAAACTTAAGCGATGGCTGATTTGAATGGAAGTTGAAAGTTTTAGTTCAATTTTAAGGGTCAAATGAGATTTGAGGGCCCCTAGCCCCCCGGGCCTTTTTCCCCCAAACCTATCCGATACAAGCTTTGAGATAGCCGTTTTTTTTTAATAGTTCAAAGATCAGATAGCAGAAACAACGGTGTCGACACAACCCCCAGGGTCCGGGGGCAGGCATTGTAAGCTATCTCCTGGGGCCGTATATGGTTCTTATGAAAGGGATGCTCGTATAAACTTCAGAAAGGTTTATTTGACTGGAAATTAAAAATTAAGTTCATTTCCTCAGAGTAGAAAAAGATCGGAAGGCAACTAGCTCCTCCCGCCCTCCACGCCGTTGGATTTATCGGATGGATAAACCCATCCGATTAAAATTTGAAGTGACATTTCGTTAAAAATAGTTCAAACATCAGATATTAAAACTCCGGGGTCAAAACAGCCCCCCCCAGGGTCCAGGGACAGGCGCTGTAAGTTAAACTCTGGGGGTATATATGGTTTTTATAGAAGGGATGCTTGTATAAACTTCAGAGGGGGTTCATTTTACTGAAAATAGAAAGTTCTAGTTCACTTTTAAAGAGTCAAAAGAGACCTATAGGCAATTAGCCACACCCCCCCCCCATGCCCTTGTTTCCCCATACCCATCCGATAAAAATTTTGAGATAGCCATTTTGTTAAAAATAGTTCAAACATCAGATAATAAAAACTCCGAGGTTGACACAAACCCAATTTTTCACTTTGATATTGTTAGGTTACTTTGATACCTGTTTTGATACTTTGATGAACATTTTTTTTTTTAAAGTTTGATTTTGAAATAAGAAATTTTTAAAAAACTTGAAACTTTTCGCACTCAAAAACGAACAAAAATTAATTAAAAAAAAAACTTTCCGAAAAATAAGATTTTCAACGAAAAGTAAAGGCCATTTTAAACTTAAGCTCAGCAGATGCAAATACCTGTTAAAATTCAAACTCAAAACGACCAGAAATTACTATTAAAAAATAAATCAAACTCGAAACGAACAGAAATTAAATAAACAATCATAGCAAAAAAACATACATGAAGTAATAATATAAATGAATAAATAGATCTTAAAGCGAGTAATGCTTAGATTGAATATGAAAACCAAGCTTAAAACGAAAAAAAAATATTTTGCTATTGAAGTTTAAATGAAACTTAAAACGAACAGAAATTAAATAAATAATCAATGCATACAAACATACAATAGATATTAATGCAAATGAATAAATAAATCTTAAAATGAGTTAAACTTAAATTGAATATGTAAACCAGGCTTGAAACGAACAAAAATCACTACAAACAAGAGTTTGGGTATCGCCTCCTTCTCTCACTGTAAAAGTCTAAAACCTACTGCGTCATTTGCGCTTTACCGAAAACTATATGCGTCTTGAACAGTCTTGGAAAGTATAAACAACAACAAAATGAATATTTGATATATAACGTTATTAATTGTTGAAAAATCCATCAGTTCAAGAATTTATTTCACTGTAATTTTATTTTTATTTTCAATGCTGTAAGAACTGGAAAAGAAAATATTTGTAATATAATTCGTTTTCAGTTAAGCGCCAATGACGCAGTAGGCTTTTGGTTTGTATTTACAGTTAAAGAAGGGGGCAGTATCCAAACTCTTGTTTGTAGTGAAACTGTATTCGTTTTGAACAAATTTAGAAAGAACTAATAAATTAAACTGAATATTTGATATATAATGATATTAATTGCTCAAAGCTCATCAGTTCAAAATTTTACTATATTTTTCATGTTTATTTTCAATATTAAGTACAAAAGACAATATTTGTACTAAAATTGGTTTTCAGAAAAGTGCCAATGATGCACTAGGTTTTAGACTTTTACCGTGAGAGAGGGAGGCGATACCCAAACTCTTGTTTGTAGTGATTTTTGTTCGTTTCAAGCTTGATTTGCATATTCAATTTAAGTTTCACTCGTTTTAAGATTTATTTGTTCATTTACATTAATATCTATTGTATGTTTGTTTGCATTGATTGTTTTTTTAATTTTTGTTCATTTTAAGTTTCATTTATGCTTCAATAGCAAAATATTTTTTTCCGTTTTTAGCTTGATTTTCATATTTAATCGAAGCATTACTCGCTTTGAGATCTATTTATTCATTTATATTATTACTTGTTGCATGTTTTTTGCTATGATTGTTTATTTAATTTCTGTTCGTTTTGGGTTTCATTTATTCTTTAGTAGTAATAACTCATCGTTTTGAGTTTGAGTTTTAACAGGTATTTATTTCTGCTGAGCTTAAGTTTAAAATAGCCTTTACTTTTTCTTTAAAAATTTATTTTTCGGAAGGTTTTTTTTAAATTAATTATGTATCACAACCATGCCATAACTAATATATGGTGAAAAACCATCAACGAGACAATCTAAGTCAGGGAGCCACTTTTTTTATCAATGAATGAAGGGGTGAATAGTATTGAATTACCTCAGATGATTAATTTTAATCTTTACTCCGAACCTGTTTACAGCTGACATTCCCTAAAAAGAATAAAAGCCAGATCTCACATTGTCACATTGCCCTGTTCAATCTGCTACATATATGTGTTTTTGTGACTTCATTTGTATAACATATAACAATATAATCTGGCTAGTCCTTTTAATTATTACTTTTTTGAAACAGTTAATTTCTTGTTTTACCTTTTTTATTATTATTATTTACAATATTTTCCTTTACTGTTTTTGAAAGATTGCGAATTTTCCTGGAAAAGGTTCCATTTTCTTTGTGACTTGAGCTATATATATAGTCTTGCATCAAGATCTCAATTCAACTTCAATAAAAGAAAAATCCATGTTTTTTTTACCGTCGCTTTCATGCTGTCAATAATATTGTCCTTGGAATTATACTTTTTGTACATCTCAAATTCCATGGCTTCACTTCGATCTACACAATTGGATGAGGTTTTGTAGAGACAACTTTTTGATAGATTTCTGTCTAGTTCAAACTTTCTAAATTAACTAGAGCACTATGTGTATAGGTTGTATGGAGGAAGGACCGAGGTACTAACAGTAAAATGGGTATACGAACTGGAGGCACCGATTCTTTATTTAATTTTTTGAATTGGCTAGTAGAACTTGAGTAAATTCCAGCTGCTTCGTAAAAAGCACTGTAGATAAATAATCAAACAGTTCGTGGTAACGAACTGTAAGTAAGGAGCGACCTGGTTTAATGGTAGCCGAAACTCTAAAAACGGGATTTTGATACCAATAGATACATCAAAACAATCAAATTTTAATGCTGATTTCAAATACATAAATCTAATCAAGTTTAGTCTTACCCATCAAAAGTTACGCGCCTGAGAAAATTTGGCTGATTTTAGAAAAAAGGGGGAAAGACCCTCTAAAAATTATAGAACCTTAATGAAAATCACACCATCATATTCAGCGTATCAGAGAACCCTACTGTAGAGGTTTCAAGGACCTATCTACAAAAATGTGGAATTTTGCATTTTTTGCGAGAAGAAAGATCACGGATGCGTGTTTATTTTTATTTTATTTTTTTTCCAGGGGTGATCGTATCGACCCAGTGGTCCTAGAATATCGTGGGAGGGCCCGTTGGAATGGAAATTAAAAGTTCTAGTGCCCTTTTTAAGTGAATAAAAAAAATGGAGGGCAACTAGGCCCCCTCCCACGCTCATGTTTTCCCAAAGTCACCCTATCAAAATTTTGAGATAGCCATTTTGTTCAGAATGGTCGAAAATATGATAACTATGTCTTTTAGGATGATTTAATCCCTCGAAATCCCTGGGGGGAGGGCTGAAAGTTATGAACTTTACCCAATGTTAACACATAGTATTGGTTATTGGGAAGTATACAGACGTTTTCAGGGGTGATTTTTTCTGGTAGGTGGGTGGGGGGTGGGTGGGTCGGGGGTTATATGGGAGGATCATTCCATGAAGGAAGTTTTCATGGGGGAAGGGACATCGCTATGAAGGGGGCGCCGGATTTCCCAGCATTATTAAAGAAAAGGATCAACATCAATTAAATTAAAAAAAACTAGTTTTTCAACTGAAAATAAGGAGCAACATCAAAACTTAAAACGAATAGAAAATATTACGTATATGATTGGGTTCACCCCACAGTCAATACCTCTCTCTTTAAGCCAAAGATTTTTTAGTACTTTCATAAGAGCTATTTATTCTAATTAACGGCCTTTGTGATTAAGGGGTCATTTTTGAAGAATTGGAACAAAATTCGAACTTTAGCTTAAAGAGCAAGGTACTGACCAGGGGGTGAACCTCCTAATATACGTATTAAAACTCTATGAATACAGAAGTTCGTTACGTAAGTTATTCGTAAGTTACGTATATTTATTACTAGTAAAAACGTTCGTAAATAAAATTAAACAAGTTTCGAGAAAGCCATTTAACCCAATAAAAGTAAAATTAATATGCAAATTTTGTTTTAATTATTCATGTAGCCTACGGTGAGCCAAAATCAAAACCTGCATTAATTCAAAAACGTTCAAAAATAAAATAAAAAAACAAGTTTTTTTAACTGAAAGTAAGGAACGACGTTAAAACTTAAAACGAACAGAGATTATTCCGTATATGAAAGGGGCTGTCCCCTCCTCAACGTCTTGCTCTTTACGCTAAAGTTTGACTTTTTCACAACTCTATTTTTTTTTAACAATAAAAAACTTTAGCGTAAAGAGCAAGGCGTTGAGGAGGGGACAGCCCCTTTCATATACGGAATAATTTCTGTTCGTTTTAAGTTATAACGTCGTTCCTTACTTTCAGTTAAAAAAAACTTGTTTTTTTTCATTTAATATACAGTAGGATCACTTCTCAGCAATATTGTTTGGCTACTACAGACTTGGTGTATATAAAAGCTCCGCCCATACACTCGTACGTCCTCGTCCATTGGATCGCTGATGACAGATCAAATGAGAACCCTGGAACACGTATTTTCGCAAAAACTTTCTCAAAATGCCTTTGAAACCAACTCGAGACTTCGAAACCTACTTGTAATTTCTAAAAACATCTAATAATAACATTGCACTTTTAATTACCGATTTTTATATATGTATTGGAATGAATTAGTTTAAAATTAGATTCTTTGAAATTTAGTGTTACAAAGGCGAAGCCAAGTTTCGCGTTCAAGAGAAATCTAACTTGTCTACCCGTGAAAAAATTTAATGTCGCTTATCTTTATGCGTTCTCCGGAGCACTTGCATCTCGGTCGGGCTTTGTATAATGGTTGAGATAGCGAATGATTATACTGTATATTATTTATATACAGTTGTAAACAGTGAGTAAAGTCTTCAGGCTGGCTAATAAAGTTGGCAGTCAGCGCATTTTCAAGAATCCCTTTGAGAAAAAAAAATTATGTAACATCCTAGGGAATAAATGTCTTTGCTTCGATCAGAAATTCACTACCCTAAATATTTATAATTAAACCAGTCTGGGATCAATATTCTCACCCGTTCACAGCTTTTGGCATGACTTGCCATGTTTTTGGAATTACTTCCCAATTTTGGTTTTTTGTGAGCAAGACCGAAAATATTTTCCGGGGAAATTCCAGGGACTTTTTTTAAAGTAGAATTATTATTTTGTTTGATTTTTGTTTTAGTGGTGCATAAGAGAATTAATGTATGAGATGTATTGTTAGCCCTTCGCTGGGGTTGTTGTTTTGTTTTTGTTTATTTATATAGATGCATGTGTTTGAGGTTGAAGTTGGCCTAATGAACCGAAAGGTTCGCTGGCTTTTATTTTCCTTAATTTATCTGTATATAAAATGATAGTCCCGAAAAAAAGACTCAAAGTTGGAACTGGAGGAATAAGATTTAGAACTAGAACAGAAATCCATGTATATCAATAATAGACAGTGTGAGCTTCACTCTTGGAAAAAATGGCACAGGAATATCTCAAAAGAGATTTCTTATTTGTTGCTTTTCCCAATAGGATCCATATTAAATGGGTCTGTCCTAAATACTGTTTTTTTTATTTTCAAAAACTCATACGGTTTTATGTCCATTTAATAGTTAAAGGAACAAGGAAACCTGCCTATTACCTGATAAAGATATTTGTTCAAGTCTGATGGAGAATTTAATGCAGCCATTAAATTAAGACGCCAAGTGGTTATGAAGTTTCAAATATAAAATTTATCCAGGCGATTTCGGTGCCTAGGACACTTTTTCATCCTTGCCAAATTTGATTATACATTCAGGATAACAAACAATTGTATGGATTCTTGGCCTTGGCCATGACAAAAAAGGGAATGATGTATTTTAACTTGCTAAATTATTGTGCAATTTTTATAGGAGTATTTCAATAGAAATTCCGTTAAAAAATAATTAAAACAACAATACATTGCAAGCTTCTTGCTCCTTACTAAGGCAGCAATAGTGCGCTGCCTCTGATTGAACATTTACTGAGCAAAAGGTTGCCTACAGCAAGTTGATAATGTAATAAGATTTACTTGATCTAAAAATTAAGGGGGGGGGGTCGAAACAGATGTTCTAAATGAATCCAGACATTGACAGCGATAGTGAGAACTCAGCAACTAGACAAAGAGGCGTCTCTTGTGAAGAATCGATTCTGGGAGCAGCACTGGTAAACATTCCAAAGCTAGTTTGAATCCGGAAGGTGTCTTTCACATCCCACGGCCTTTTTGATGCTATTAGAAAGACATATAATCTTAATCAATCCATTACAAAGTACATGAACGTTCCATGGAACTGCACCCTTACCATGACAGAAATGTATATTGCCCGGAAAAAGCCACTACGCGACTTTTTCAACCGAAACCTTTGTGACGCTAAAACCAAAGAGTTTGAACTTCACAGCAATGAGTGGTTCATCATGGAAGCTATCATTAAGGTTCTTCGCCAGTTCAAACAGGCAACGGTGATAGATAGTGGGTGTAATTATGTTTTGGCAAGCAATGTTTTGCTGATAATTAAAGGACTTCAGTTGTTTTGTCAGACTCCAGATACTAATACCATGGATGAATCAGTCAATTGCCTGAAAAAATTATTAGCTCTTGAGCTCAGGAGGTATTTTTCAGCCAGTCCTAAATTTGATATGCTACTCATTACAAAAACTGGCTTTTTGGATCCTGCACTTAAAAAAAAGAAAAAAAAAAAAAAAAAAAAAAAAAAAAAAAGCGATAGAGACAAAGATCCAATATCACAAAGTCACTCAATGTCCTCGCTAATTAAGCACTTCAATTCCGAGCAGAGAAATACAGAAGAATTCGCTCAAATATAACTGAGATCAACTGAAATCATTTTCAGTTGAAGTCGCTCTTATCAAGATAGGAACTAACCAAACTATATCACCGACTCCAGATCAAGAAGATATCTTGCTTGCTAAGTTTCTCAGTACAACGGGGCTTCGGATGAACTTATCAAGTCAAAATCCTAACAATATAGGCACTGTCCTCGTAGCAGCAAATGTTATCAGGGCATATGAGGAAAGAGTTCCAATCTTCTTGAGCGAGAGACGAAGATCAGGAAAAAATAATTTTCGACTGACTATTTCTACACTTACCCGTAGTTAAGTTAAATTTCATGTATGCATCCCGCAGTGCTTATAACTTTTATGCCCAGTGACAGTGTCATGGTTGCCAACTTTTTGGTCAATGAATATGTCCCTTGAGCATCCAGAAATGTGTCCTTTTTAGCCAAATTATGTCCATATTTTGTCTATAATATGTCCATAATATGTCCATCTTGAAATCTCAGAAACTAGTTTTTTTACGACTTGTAAACCTCGTTCAAAGTGATCAGTTAATATCAAATATAATGAAAACGAAAAAGATTCATTTAGTTCATCCATAAAAAATGAACTAGTGTGAAAGCACAAAAGTCATAAAAACATGTAAACAGTAAAAAACTAATTAACAGTAAAAAACAACAAGAGTTCAGCTTGACAGGTATGGTCGGCATGAGGGCCAGCATTTTCACTTCGTTTGGTAGCTTTTTGCCAATCAGAGTATTTCTTGCACGTGTCATAAGGTACAATCCAGAAGTCAACATTGCGGAGCGCTAGGTAAGCTGGCTTGCCCTTCAATCAGGGAGATGACATCCCCAAAGGCATAATTACTGGACCTTTGAACAATGCTCAACAAAATAGATGTCTACAACTTCTGATTGGATGCTGGTTTTCGGAACTGATAGGCGCGGGGGGGGGGGGTTGCCCTCAAATCACTTTAGACTCCTATAAAGGGCGCTAAGGTTCAATCAAATGAGCACCATCTGAAGTTTATACGATACCAAGTCCATAAAACCTTATATGCCCCTCGGGTATAACTTACAACCCTAGCCCCAGGGTTCTAATGGGTTGTGTAAACAATAAGGGCATTTTATATGTTCCATGGACCATTTTTAACAAAATTCCTATCTCAAATTTCTGTTGGACGCATCTAAGGAAAAGAATACGTGTGTGGAGGAGGGTGTTTCTACCCCTCTCTACCAAGAGTGGAGGGGGGGGGGCTTACTCCAAGCATGGCAAGGCCCTTGTGTTTCAAGAATCGTTCTTAAAAAAAAAAGTCGACAAAAGGTCAAACATTAGCGTAGAGAGGGGGCTATTGAGGAGGGAGTGGCCCCTGTCATATACGGAATAACTTCTGTACGTTTTAAGTTTTAATGTCACTCCTTACTTTCGGTAGAAAAAACTAGTTTTTTTTTATTTCTGATCGTTTTTCAGATAATCCCAGGAAATCCATCCCCTCTGTGGAAAATTTCCCAAATTTTAAAATTAAAATTCTTTGACTTTTATGGGGTTTCACCTTTTTCGAAAATTTGGCAAATTTTCTCAGGCCCACTAATGGGTAACATTGTACTTACAAAATATATATTTGGAATCAGCACAATAAGCTAATTTTTTGGTACATCTTTTGATATCAAAACTTATTCCAGATCATCAAGAATCTATTTTTTTTCTTTTGCTAACTTTTCATTTTCAGTTAATAATTCTTGATAAAAAGATGTTTTTGCCTGACTATTGGAAGCCAAAAGCGATTGTTAACTAAAAAGGTGCCTGCTTGCCCATTATCTTGAATGTAGCGTAAAAGCAAGGAGAAATAAAATCGTTTATAGATGAAAGAATACAAACTTGTAAAGAATTTCAAGAGTATTTGCAAACAGTTGTCTGCGGGAAAGAGCAAGCAACTCCGAAAAATAATAAAGTTTGTAAAAAAATTAGTAGAAAATAAGTAGTTAAGTAAATTTAGTGCTAGATAAGTATCTTTAATACTGATTTGGTGAAAAATTATTTTTTTTTTTTTTACAAAAATATGTATCCAGCGGGGAAATATTCTATTTAATGTCATAAATTTGTAAAATATGTCCCTTTTATGTCCCAACTTTCTAAAATATGTCTCTTTTTCGCCCGATTATGTCATTGTGTCCCGGCACACAGGAACATGTCCATTGGACATAAAATATGTCCAGTTGACAACCCTGGACAATGTATTTAGTATTGGACTATTGGTGTGTACTTTACGCGAAAGAGAGCTCACCAATGACTGCGAAGTCGCTTAAACTTCAAACGTTTTTAAGTGATAAATTGCAATTTTTGTAGTCTTTTTATATGTTTAATCTTTTTGTATGTTTGGCATTTTCTTTTAATCTATCGTAAATGTTCACTTTCCTCTGATAAACCTAAAACAACTGGAAAAGGCAGAAACATCTGTTGAAACAGCCTTTTTTTAGTATAAACTGGTCTTTCTATTTTTGGTAAATAGAGGGAAAAATAAGAACGGTTTTCCTTCTTTTTTCTTTGTGTTTCTGCTTCTATTCCGTTTTTCAATTGCTGTTTTTTACTGTTTCCGTTTTAGTCAAAAACCAAAACGGTGCCGACCCAGAGTTTGTAAAAAAATTTTGCCGATTTGAATATTCGTTTATTGTAGCAGCTCCGCGGTCCTTGTATTATAGGTCTGTTAAATAAAAGGCCCGTTAAATAGTTATTGTCAGTCTCATTATTGATTGTCGCTAATGTCATTGTCGTTATTGCCTTGGCGAATCATCAAGAGTAAAAGGAAGAGAAAGAAAAAGTCAAATTCAATGTCAAATAATCCATAAAAATACAATTTATATTTTCAATTACGATAAAATTAAATACAAAGTAGTCTAGACGTTCACTACTGTTTTTGTCTATTAATTCTTTTTGGCGTATAAAACCCCCTGCAATGATAAAGAAAAATTTGAACATTTATCTTTTTTTTATTTCTTGTCGGCTCTCTAAAATGTGATTTACTGCTCGACTCAAACGAAAAGTCCCTTATCATATTTCGCTTAGTATTAAACTTTTTAATGACGAATAAATCTTGTTTCATTTGCGAGCAATCTTGGGATGAATCACTATACTATCCTAATGAAACTTTAATATTCGATAAAGGACGAGTGTGCATCCGTGTGTTAAAATTATAGAAAAAGAGCTCATATTTCTTACAATACGTGTTTTATTAAAGATTTGTTGTTCTAGAATTTTGTGGTTGTTCTGCGCGACCCGTTTTTGTAACATAGTCAAAAAACTTTATATGAAAAACCAGTTGTCCGGCTAGCGTCGAAATACGAATTATAGGTTTTATAAGAATATACAATTATATGCCCTACTAGCGTTAATCTACAATAGCTGAAAAAATTCAGTCGTCATGCTAAAGTAGAGCATATCCTTGAGAATTTATTTGGGGAGGAGGGGGAGATTAAAAACGCGATTTATATAACTAATAAGAAATATGAGGTAAATTTTAACATTTAGGAGGCTTTAAGTTCCCTCCTCTGCGTGTTTGCCTTAATGTGGTTGTACTGTATTTCCAGACAATCCGAAGGTCTATGTTCGTTGTGCAAGTTTCCGGTGTTTTAATTTCCTGCTGCTCCAAGGTTTTAATGTTTTGACGTCAGGTCGAGATTTCAAGTTTATTTAATAGTTGAAATCCATTTTTATCCACCTACCGAATAAAATTTTTGAACTTTGCTCGGATCACCCTATTGGATTGAAAAATGCGTTGAAAGGTCTTCAGAAACATGCAAAATTAGGAAACATTTTCCTATTCTTTAAGGAACTTTAGATTATTTCCATACAGTTCTTGGTAACGAACTGTAGATAAGGAGCGACTCAGGCCAATAGTATACGAAACTCCAAAAAAAGTAAATTTTAAAAACAATTAATGCATCAAAAGAATTAGCTTTTTATACCATAATTCTGGTTCGGTGAGTAGATAGATATGAAATAAATGAGTCTGATGGTAGAAGCATTTTGTTCTGTCCATGTAAGTTACACCAGTAGGCTTACTGTAATTCCGTACGTTTTTTAGGAAATATAAACCTTCAGAAATTTGATATAAATATTTCTGATATGATATGGCTCGATTTTTTAAGAGCAGGCCTACTTGTTATTTCAAATCGACTGGCATGTACCTAAAAAGGTGGTTAGAATACCATTTAGAGGTGGCGAATCACCAGCCAAAAAAACAAAGACGGAAAACTACTAAGAATAGAAATATGATTCAACAACATTTATTTGATAGTCGAATAGTCGAATCCATATCAGCATGTAGTGATTTATTTACTGGTGGTTAAGCATATATCTAATCTAATTGTCCGCGAAGACAACTAGGAATGTATTTACCTGAGATTTGTCTTGATTTTCTTTTGTTAAATAAAATATATAATATATCCTATAGTTTTAGCAAGAACAGAAACGCTACTTTTGTCCTTTGAGTCATTAAAAATAGATAGTAAAAAGAGGTAGTTATATTTCACAGACCATTTAAAGCGAAATACCTAGTATAAACTTCGTGCCTAGTGAAAAATGTCGTGCATGTTAGACAGTTTTTCTGCTCTGTGTATCTGCATGCAAAATAAAACTTTATTTCTTTTTCAAAAACATCTAATGGAATGTCACTATATCATAGGTAGGCCTACCTGATTCGTAATTCGCGTGTTTCCATTTACGTTCTTTTTCTTTTAGGCAGTTTCTTGGATTGTTTCTTTAATCCCTTTAATCCCAGGAATTCTTTTCTAAGCAACAAAGCATTGCTGGGTGCGCCTGCAACCTCACCCCACTCAACTCAACTCCGATCAACTCAATTCTTGTAACTCAACCTTCGTTCAGCTCCCCCATTTAAGCCAACCCCCATTAAATTCTAATCCCTACAATTTTAAAACCCTGTTTAAACCAAACACCAATCTTACTCAACCCTATGCAAATAAAGCTCATTTCTCAACCCCATGCAGTTCAGTCCCTTTGACCTCAACTTTCATCCAACTCGATGCCCGCGCCCCTCATCCCTATTTACCCTCCTCTCCCTCGTGCAACTCAACTCTATCCAATTTAATCCCATTCAACTCAGCCCGGTTCAATTCAATCCCTTTTTTATTCAAGCCTAAGCAGCTCAAACCATATATAACGCAACCCTCATTCAAACCATTCCAGTCAATCCAACCCCATCCAACTAATTTTTTTTTAAACAAATAACTTGAGCACTTGTTTGCTGGAAGCTATGACCGGCCATTGAATAAGTTTTAACCAGTATCAGTTATACCCTCATAAATTGTCTCTTTGCACCTTAGGATCAGACCTGACGTTTTAATAATTGTTCAGCTTCAAGTGGAATTAAGTTTTTTTTATGGTTTTTCTGGCAACATCTTTTTGTACAAGATTTAGATGAGAAAAAAATTAAGTAAAACTTGGAATCAAAAAGTATTAAGTCGACACATTTGCTTCAATTCTCGGAAATTTGGAGGGGCAAAATGTATCTGCAAAACCTAAGGTAGGCTAATTTGTCTTCTTTTTTAATTTTTCAATGAAAATACAAAAAAAGGGAATTTCATGAAAAATACCCCGCGAAAAATGGTGTTTTTCAAAATCTAGGAGGGGGATATTTTGGGGACACAAGTCCTTCCCTACCCCTACCCCCTAACTTACGCCACTGAGTCGTCAATTGGAATTAGTATACTGGAATAACTTTATCGCACACATTGAGCGTTAAAATATAAATTTTTATCCTTCAAAGAAAAAAAACTATTTGGGCTACGTGTGTATTATGTGTTCATCTTCACAACACACTTTCTCTTTCTTTGGATACTGATTTTCTTGACACGCTCCTGTACCTACATTTTTCATTGCATGTTTATTATGGTTGCAGCAGTAGCTGAAACTTAGTAAAGAGCGAACTACAGCCCATAGTAATCAAAATTTGAAAAACGCATTTTGGAAAAAAACGTCTAGTGAGAAAACATTGCCATCTAACCCTGAACCAGGAATGGTAACTATTGTTTCGGTTAATCTTAAAAGTAAAAGTTTTTGCGAAAACAAATTTATGAGGATTTCGAAAAAGAGCCTGAAGCCCCTTGAAAATGGCGTCGGATCAAAAAAAAAGTGTTCTATTGGAATCAGTATGGTCGGAAACCTAGTGTAAGGTAATTTCAGTCCTCCACCTTGAACACCAAGGAAAATCACTTTTTTGCTGGGGTAGCACTGATGTGTCTCCTTTTTTCTCTTTTTTTTTGCCAGGGCTAGCGAATAACCAGAACATCATAGAGAGCTGTTTAATGGCTCATTCGAATGAAAATTTCCCTAATAATAATAATATAAAATCAACTTTTCGATAATCGGACCCCTTACGAATTATCTCATGGACCCTCAACCACTTACGAAGAAAAAAAAAAACAAAAAAAAAAAACAGGGTACCCCAAACTTCGTACACAGAGAACAATTGAGTATTTTTGACTTGTGATTATTAGGGAATGGACCTGAGTTATTATTTGTTATTTATCGAAAATTTAGTGCACTAACAAATTGAAATACAATATGAAATTCGTATATATTTAATGTTGGTTTTACCGACCCTTTGGGGCTTGTGATAGTAGTTTTTTAAAATAAATATCTTGTCTTACAAAAGTGCAATTTTTGCTGGGAATAAAGAATCTACTAGTTGTGTGCTAATGCTCTGCCCCTAACTAGCCATAGCTCTTCTGGACTCCTGTCACGACAGGAAAGAATGCAGGAACTTGCTTCGGAAGATGGGGCACAACTAGGAATAAAATATGCTGAAACAGATTAATAGTATGGAGAATCTGAGAAACTATGAAACAAATCTTAAGACTTAGGGGAGGGGAAGCAGTCTTGAAAGCATACTTGCCTTTATGACAACTAACATCATGGCTCCAACACTGGTATGTTGACTGCATTGACCTTGACTGTGACTACGGGCACTACTACTACTTAAACAAACTTCACTTTTACTACTAAATAATTTCATAGACCACACTGCTTTTTCATTTACGAAAAATTAAGCAAGAAAAATACGTTTTAATTTTATTAAAGCAGGGAATACATAACTACAAAATAAACACTTAATTAAAAAACACTCCGAATATTTCGGCCCCATGTTTTGGAGCCTTTTTCAACGGAAAAAAAAGAGAAAACCAAAAATAAATGTTCTTTAAAAAATAATATACATCGAAATACAGCAAAACTAACACACGAAGAGAGAAAAAAAAGAAAAGAAATATAAATAAATAAATAGGAATTAAACTCACATCTTAAACAACACTTCCATTCACTGACAAAAACGAATGTCTATAAGGATACTATTCGTCTCCTCACAAATCAATGGAAATCTACCAATAAATGGAGAATATATTTATACTTGAGGAAAACAATAAAGGTCACCTAATCCCCGGCCCATAACCCCTAATTAAATCTCACAAGTTCATCAACCAATTTATGAATTATAAATTGAATAGATTCTTTTGGTTGCAAGCCTAGCTGCAGTTCGTTTACTTTTCCCAATATTTAAACCGTTCTGACCTTTGTTCGTAAGGTCATCATTCGTTTCAGAACAATTATCAAAAACAGTACTGGTTGAATATTTTACCTGCTGTTTAATTAAACTATTATAAATTGAAATGATCCTAAATTCCCCTTCATCTCTATTGATACTAATACCCCCATAGATTATCTTTTTTATTTCTATAATTTCTCTGAAACTTTGTAAAAGTCGTACCGACGTATCTACCATTTTTGTCTGAGCAAATAAAATACTGTGATGAGGAAAATTATATACAAGTTCTGTAACAGCTGACTCAAACGTTTCCAGTTTTTTATTATGTTTTAGAGAGCAATCTATGGCATTCTTGTGTTGCTGTAGCTAGACCCCGGCGCCGCGCCGATGAGAGAAGACCGGTGGCGGCGGGGCAAAAAACAGCGCACCGCGCCGCCGGCGCGATCAATATTGACCGCAAACATTAATGTTTTCATCAGTCTTTCTCAAATCACAGCTTAAATTTACAACAGATTTGAGCCTATTCATGAGTTCAAAACTTCACAAGTCGCTGGCTGGAAGCTGGTCTTCTTTGTTATTCATCAAGAGAAGTAGAAATCTGGTAGAAGCGAAATGGCTGTGGCGTTTCAGAACCCTTGCGTAATAGTTGAAGTATCTATTAGCTATGTATTCTTAACATAAATAATTATCAAAATTAATAGTTTTTTTCATCAAGCATTACTGCATACAAAACTTCAAATACCGTATCACAAAATTCGTCAGTTATCTGGTTAAAAACTTTGAATATCTTTTGAACTTAGAAGCTTAATTTTTTCATAATGCCCTTTGCCAATATCTGCTTTGTTACCTTTAAAACAGTTGAAATGGGCGACTTTGATATTGCTCGTTTTTTTTGCTCTTTTAGATTCCTAAAAAGCCTTCCTTAGTAGAGTGCTAGGTACTATTTTGCTTACTGCCATAGGAATTCCCATGCTATTTGCTTACTGCCATAGGAAAAACATTTCCAGAGCATGTACTTATGGATTTGCTTACCCTATGTTCCTTGGCATCTTTCCAGAGCAGATTACCAGACTGGTTATTGCTATTCATATCAATTGCACATGAAAAAACGTGTTTGGGGAGATTACGTTCCTTGGCACCTATTCAGAGCATGTACTTATGGATACCTTTCCAAGCAACGTGATTAAACACGCTTTTACAATCGGAATTGTTTGATTGACATTTGCAAAAAGGGATAAGGAATTCGCAAATTGGACACTATGAACGATATTAATTAATGTTTGAATAATAGGAGTGTGATTGATTCTAATTAGTGATTGGATAATTTTTTAACAAGAAATCTCTGAATAAAATATTTTTGGAGGGATGGGAGAGAGTTTTGCTTGCCTTTCATTGGTACCTTTCCAAGCGAGCGGGGATTCCCCTCCGGTTCCTAAACATTGCAAAAAAAGATAACAGTATGAGCGGGGATTCCCCACACAATTTTTGTTTCAACTCCAAGTTTTTCAACCAGACTGTTTTTTTAGCTAACATCCGTTTTTTAGGAGCCAATCAGAGACATCGGAGCTTGGAAGATGGAAAAAAAAAGTTGAAAAAAAAAAGTTTTTTTTTTGCGTTTGTAAGTTTTTTTTGTGTGTGTAAGTTTTTATGTGTGTGTAAGTTTTTGTGTGCGTGTAAATTTTTGTGTGTGTGTGTAAGTTTTTGTGTGTGTGTAAGTTTTTGTATGTGTGTAAGTTTTTGTGTGTGTGTAAGTTTTTTTGTGTGTGTGTGTAAGGTTTTATGTGTGTGTAAGTTTCTGTGTGTGTGTAAGTTTTTGTGTGTGTGTAAGTTTTTGTGTGTGTGTAAGTTTTGTTGTGTGTGTGTAAGTTATTGTGTGTGTGTGTGTGTAAGTTTTTGTGCGTGTGTAAGTTTTTATGTGTGTTTAAGTTTTTGTGTGTGTGTAAGTTTTTTTGTGTGTGTGTGTGTAAGTTTTTGTGTGTTTATGTGTAATTTTTTTTGTGTGTGTGTGTAAGTTTTTGTGTAAATTTGTGTGTGTGTAAGTTTTTGCGCGCACATTATCAAACTTTTATACCTTCGCTCAAGGTTGCATGGAGTTATGGCTAGGAGGATGACTCCTAAAACCATCTGAATTCATTGTGGGGAGGAGCCATAACCCCCCCCCCCCAAACGCCACCTAGCGGATAACAATAAAGAACACCTTCCTTCAGAAACAGACCGTCAAAAATTTTCAACAGCCAAGACACAAAATTGTTATCTGTCACTCCCCCTGGCACGGAACTCTTTTCCGCCCTGTCGACTTCTGGCACGGAACTCTTTTCCGCCCTGTCGACTATTTTTCTCTCTGGCACAGAACTCTTTTCCGCCCTGTCGACTTCTGGCACGCTCTTTTTCGCCCTGTCGACTATTTGCCATGGTAGGAAACCTGCAGGGTTTTCGAGGTTCGGTGATCCACCGCCTACCTCTCTCTTCGCCCATGGGAGCTCAGACCTTCCTTTCCCAGGATCCTCTGAACCCGTTAACCGCTCAGACCTTCCTTTCTCAGGATCCTCTGAACCCGTTAACCGCTGGTCCGTCGGTCGACCCTCGTCCGCCCCTTCACCAGCCTCATCTCTCTCGACACAACGCCTCATTACGTTGGTTCCTAATAAATTCTCAGTTATCTGGTCCCTCGGTCAACCATAGTTCGCCCCTTCACCAGCCTCATCTCTTTACACCACGCCTCATTACGTCGGTTCCTAATAATAAATATCTCGTCTCTCTTGATAATACACCTTTCTAGATCAATGCCTTATAAAAAATTCTCAGTTTCTCGTCATAATTTTTTTTTGTCCTAAAAATTTCTGCTTAAATTCCTAATATGACCCCTACATCCTGCACTAAAAAAAAACCTACCTATCCCCCTGGTCACGTTTTACGTCAGGCCAGTTCTTACGGAGTCCTTCCTTCTGTCCTGTCCAACAAAATTCAGTATCTACGGTTGCTGAAAAAATTCCTGCTTTTCTTCATCAATTGCGTTTTCAATAGTTTTAAAACGCTACGCTTCATAATCAGAATCATAATCATTATGGTATTCTAATAAATATATTTTAGTATTTAGGCTCGACCCTTCAATAAAATAATCCAGGCCTATACTATCAGAAAAACCTACTAATCCGCCATACCCAGATCGATATGATTTTTTAGCAATCTCCACCCTCTTATAAAACTGATACACTGTTTCATTGGATTTTTGCCTCAATTCAGCTAAATCTTTGAATTTCTTTCCAGCTGTCTTTCCTGGTAAATATGCCTGCGTCATTTCCTTTTCAAGTTCCTATAAATTTATAATATTGGAGGAATCTCTATCCTCAAAAAAATTAAGTAATGGCCCTGTTACTCGAAGCGGTACTGCATCTATCACCTGCGAGTCTGACCAGCCTAGCAATGTTTTTACCCTTCTCAATTGGCTAAAAAAAGGTTTTATAAATTTTGCATTTTCAAGAACTGGAATATTTCCCAGGGGATCCATTACTGACCCAATTACTCTTTGATTCAAATTCTCCTTTTTGCTCTTATCCTCAATAGGTTTATCTGTTATATCATCCTCAGAATTATCCCCCATATTTACACTACTTCTTACCGTGGCATTTTCTTTGGCCATTAAAATACCCACAGTAGTCAAAAATTTTACGATTAAAGTGGGATTATAATCCCGACTTGAAGAATAAAAATTCAAAGGGATATTTAAACCTTTACTTCTTATTTCTTTGAAAAAGGATGAAGCAATATCTTTGTCAAATTCAGGATCTGAAGGATCTAAAATTGGAATTGCGCTCATTTTAAACGAGAAAAAAAAATATTAGTAAAACAAATTAATTAAGTCAACGCTCTAAAATCAAGGAAAAATCGTTATTCAACACTCCTAACAGATTTCCTACTCGCGTGCGAACTTAAAATGCATGACTTACTTTCGTAAATTGTCCTTCGACGTTCTTCACTTTTTTTCAAAAACTGGAATCTGGAGCGGGAACCTTAAATTGAAGCGGGAACCTGGAACCTGGAACTGAAGCTGGAACCTGGAACTGAAGCTGGAACCTGGAACTGAACTGGAACCTGGAACTGAACTGGAACCTGGAACTGAAGCTGGAACGACGATACTGTAGGTGACGGGCCTCAAAATAAAATGTTTACTGCAATCTTGTAGGTGACGGGCCTCAAAAGAAAATGTTAACTGCAATCCTCTCCGGCAAAAACCGCTGCACCACTTTGTAAACTTTCTTTGTTCACTTCTCTGTGAATTATCTACTTCTCTGTACAGTGAGACTTCTTCTCTTTAGGGCCTTATGGTAGCGTTGGCCTATTATCTGGGTTCTACCGGTGGAGGTATCTAGAACCTCTAACCATCACATAGATTATGTTTAGAGCATAAAATGTTTATTTATACATATAATACAGTGAATGTACATATGGCGAGGACAGATAGAGAATTCGAACTGACTCAAATAATCTAAATTGGTAACTTATATTCAGGACAATCTGCAGATACACATACGGGCATTTGACAGAACTGTAAAATTCTGATAAAGAGAATTCGGGTTGGGTTATTGACCATTGAGTTTCTTCCAGATAGGAAATATTATTGCTTTATTCTAAGAAGTGGGGTTGTTGATTGTTGATAATTTACAATGTTTGTATTTTAGATAGTGGGGTTATTCTGGGTTCAAGTGACCTTGGGAAGAATTATACATATGAATTTCTGACATATACTTAGAATTTTAATTATTGGTTTTAACCAAGAAAAACCTATTTCCCAAGTTTACAGATTTTCCCCGGGGTTTTCAAAATCTTTTTTTTCCAAAAAAAACGATTTTCTATCCTCAAACAAAGGTACACTTAACAAGAACATAAAATAAAATACTGACACTAAAACTGAATCAACAAGACACAAGAAAATATTTTCCCAATTGGCACTTTCATTTCACTTTATATTGTCATGCTAAGTTCGCATAAAATTCGCATAGCTACACCTAATATAAAAATTTGCACATCGTCAGAATATCTTTTAAAAGAACTTAAATTTGAACAGAACACTTAATAAAAATAATAATCTTCAACAGAAACACAATGAGATTTTCTTTTACTTTTCTGTTACCAAAGCTTTAATTCATTTTTTTTTCAAATTATTCGGTTCCTTTACTATTTATAAGATATCAAAAGGAAGTAAATACATCATTTGAGAAATGTTGGTCAAACATCTTTCGCTTGTCATTTTTATCTTTCTATTCTTCCTATTTCAAAGAAAGAATTTCTCCTGTCCAGTGAATCAGCATAAAAGCTAGCTACTTCCTCATTTTGACATCAATTCCCAACACCGTTTATACTGCAATAAGATACTAATCTCTATAATCATCTTATTCTACTTATCTCAATAATTGTTTCAATACTCTCTATAATAAGCTATCCTTAAACTAAGTCCCCTTCTCGAAAAACTGGTTGTTCTACAGCGTTTTTATTATATTGTACTCTTTGAGATTTTCTCTGTTTTCCTATCATGAGCCAGTTTTGTTGCCGAATCTACTAGGACACTTGGCAAGACTATTTTAGCTGTTCTAGGGATCCCTTTGTTCTTGCCAACGCCTCCTAGCGGATAACAATAAAGAACACCTTCCTTCAGAAACAGACCGTCAAAAATTTTCAACAGCCAAAACACAAAATTGTTATCTGTCACTCCCCCTGGCACGGAACTCTTTTCCGCCCTGTCGACTATTTTTCTCTCTGGCACGGAACTCTTTTCCGCCCTGTCGACTTCTGCCACGCTCTTTTTCGCCCTGTCGACTATTTTCCATGGTACGAAACCTGCAGGGTTTTCGAAGTTCGGTGATCCACCGCCTACCTCTCTCTTCGCCCATGGGAGCTCAGATCTTCCTTTCCCAGGATCCTCTGAACCCGTTAACCGCTCAGACCTTCCTTTCTCAGGATCATCTGAACCCGTTAACCGCTGGTCCGTCGGTCGACCGTCGTCCGCCCCTTCACCAGCCTCATCTCTCTCGACACAACGCCTCATTACGTTGGTTCCTAATAAATTCTCAGTTATCTGGTCCCTCGGTCAACCATAGTTCACCCCTTCACCAGCCTCATCTCTTTACACCACGCCTCATTACGTCGGTTCCTAATAATAAATTTCTCGTCTCTCTTGATAATACACCTTTCTAGATCAATGCCTTATAAAAAATTCTCAGTTTCTCGTCATAATTTTTTTTTGTCCTAAAATTTCTGCTTAAATTCCTAATATGACCCCTACATCCTGCACTAAAAAAAATCTACCTATCCCCCTGGTCACGTTTTACGTCAGGCCAGTTCTGACGGAGTCCTTCCTTCTGTCATGTCCAACAAAATTCAGTATCTACTGTTGCTGAAAAAATTCCTGCTTTTCTTCACCAATTGCGTTTTCAATTGTTTTAAAACGCTACGCTTCATAATCAGAATCATAATCATTATGGTATTCTAATAAATATCTTTTAGTATTTAGTCTCGACCCTTCAATAAAACAATCCAGGCCTATACTATCAGAAAAACCTACTACTCCGCCATACCCAGATCGATATGATTTTGTAGCAATCTCCACCCTCTTATAAAACTGATACACCGTTTCATTGGATGATTGCCTCAATTCAGCTAAATCTTTGAATTTCTTTCCAGCTGTCTTTCCTGGTAAATATGCCTGCGTCATTTCCTTTTCAAGTTCCTCTAAATTTATAATATTGGAGGAATCTCTATCCTCAAAAAAATTAAGTAATGGCCCTGTTACTCTAAGCGGTACTGCATCTATCACCTGCGAGTCTGACCAGCCTAGCAATGTTTTTACCCTTCTCAATTGGCTAAAAAAAGGTTTTATAAATTTTGCATTTTCCAGAACTGGAATATTTCCCAGGGGATCCATTACTGACCCAATTACTCTTTGATTCAAATTCTCCTTTTTGCTCTTATCCTCAATAGGTAGATCTGTTATATCATCCTCAGAATTATCCCCCATATTTACACTACTTCTTACCGTGGCATTTTCTTTGGCCATTAAATTACCCACAGTAGTCAAAAATTTTACGATTAAAGTGGGATTATAATCCCGACTTGAAGAATCAAAATTCAAAGGGATTTAAAAACCTTTACTTCTTATTTCTTTGAAAAAGGATGAAGCAATATCTTTGTCAAATTCAGGATCTGAAGGATCTAAAATTGGAATTGCGCTCATTTCAAACGAGAAAAAAAAATATTAGTAAAACAAATTAATTAAGTCAACGCTCTAAAAACAAGGAAAAATCGTTATTCAACACTCCTAACAGATTTCCTACTCGCGTGCGAACTTAAAATACATGACTTACTTTCGTAAATTGTCCTTCGACGTTCTTCACTTTTTTTCAAAAACTGGAATCTGGAGCGGGTACCTTAAATTGAAGCGGGAACCTGGAACCTGGAACTGAAGCTGGAACCTGGAACTGAAGCTGGAACCTGGAACTGAACTGGAACCTGGAACTGAAGCTGGAACCTGGAACTGAACTGGAACCTGGAACTGAAGCTGGAACGACGACACTGTAGGTGACGGACCTCAAAATAAAATGTTTACTGCAATCTTGTAGGTGACGGGCCTCAAAAGAAAATGTTAACTGCAATCCTCTCCGGCAAAAACCGCTGCACCACTTTGTAAACTTTCTTTGTTCACTTCTCTGTGAATTATCTACTTCTCTGTACAGTGAGACTTCTTCTCTTTAGGGCCTTATGGTAGCGTTGGCCTATTATCTGGGTTCTACCGGCGGAGGATGTCTAGAACCTCTAACCATCACATAGATTATGTTTAGAGTATAAAATGTTTATTTATACATATAATACAGTGAATGTACATATGGCGAGGACAGATACAGAATTCGAACTGACTCAAATAATCTAAATTGGTAACTTATACTCAGCACAATCTGCAGATACACATCCGGGCATTTGACAGAACTGTAAACTTCTGATAAAGAGAATTCGGGTTGGGTTATTGACCATTGAGTTTCTTCCAGATAGGAAATATTATTGCTTTATTCTAAGAAGTGGGGTTGTTGATTGTTGATAATTTACAATGTTTGTATTTTAGATAGTGGGGTTATTCTGGGTTCAAGTGACCTTGGGAAGAATTATACATATGAATTTCTGACATATACTTAGAATTTTAATTATTGGTTTTAACCAAGAAAAACCTATTTCCAAAGTTTACACCTCTCTGACCAATGAAAATCTCAAAAATTCCTCTGGTCTTGATTTCACCCCTTAACTTAAACAACGAGGCATTCAATAGTCGTTCTTTTCAAAGCTATTAAAAAAGTGTACCATTGTTGCATCTCTGACCAATGAAAAATCTCAAAAATTCCTCTGGTCTTGATTTTACCTCTTAAATTAAACAACGAGGCATTCAATAGTCGTTCTTTTCAAAGCTATTAAAAAAGTGTACCATTGTTGCATCTCTGACCAATGAGAAATCTCAAAAATTCCTCTGGTCTTGATTTCACCTCTTAAATTAAACAACGAGGCATTCAATACTCGTTCTTTTCCAAGCTATTAAAAAACTGTACCATTGCTGTATCTCCGACCAATGAAAAATCTCAAAAATTCCTCTGGTCGAAAAATAAATAAATAAAATTGAATAATTTCGAAGTTTAAAAAAAAAATAGTTTGTTTTTATGAAAAAAAATAAATAAAGTTGAATAATTTCGAAGTTTAAAAAAAATAGTTTGTTTTTATGAAAAAAAATAAATAAAGTTGAATAATTTCGAAGTTAAAAAAAATAGATTGTTTTTATGAAAAAAAATGAATTAGAACCATCAGTCCTCATTATTATGAGTATCCAAAACTGGACTTAAGTTTCACATTTGAACCAGAGAATGGACCTAAGTTTCACATTTGAACGAGAGAATTGTATTTTCCATAATTTTCTTACAGGAAACTAGAGTTTATGGTCAAAAACCCTTATTAGCTCAGATTCTATAGAAATAGTTTATTTTTCGATCTAAAAATGGACTTAAGTTTCACATTTGAACCAGAGAATTGTATTTTCCATAATTTTCTTACAAAAAACTAGAGTTTACGGTCAAAAACCCTTATTAGCTTAGATTTTACGGAAATAGTTTTATTTTTCGATCCATAAATGGACTTAAGTTTCACATTTGAACCAGAGAATGGACCTAAGTTTCACTTTTGAACGAGAGAATTGTATTTTCCATAATTTTCTTACAGGAAACTAGAGTTTATGGTCAAAAATCCTTATTAGCTCAGATTCTACAGAAATAGCTTATTTTTCGATCCAAAAAGGGACTTAAGTTTCACATTTGAACCAGAGAAATGTAATTTCCATAATTTTCTTACAAAAAACTAGAGTTTACGGTCAAAAACCTTTATTAGCTCAGATTTTACAGAAATAGTTTATTTTTTCGATCCAAAAATGGACTGAAGTTTCACATTTGAACCAGAGAATTGTATTTTCCATAATTTTCTTACAAAAAACTATAGTTTACGGTCAAAAACCCTAATTAGCTCAGATTTTACGGAAATTGTTTTATTTTTCGATCCATAAATGGACTTAAGTTTCACATTTGAAGCAGAGAATTGTATTTTCCATAATTTTCTTACAAAAAAAACTAGAGTTTACGGTCAAAAACCCTCATTATCTCAGATTTTACGGAAATAGTTTTATTTTTCGATCCATAAATGGACTTAAGTTTCACATTTGAATCAGAGAATTGTATTTTCCATAATTTTCTTACAACAAACTAGAGTTTACGGTCAAAAACCCTTATTAGCTCAGATTTTACAGAAATAGTTTATTTTTTCGATCCAAAAATGGACTTAAGTTTCACATTTGAACCAGAGAATTGTATTTTCCATAATTTTCTTACAAAAAACTATAGTTAACGATCGAAAACTCTTATTAACTTAGATTTTACAGAAATAGTTTATTTTTCGATCCAAAAATGGACTTAAGTTTTACATTTGAAAGCGACGATCGTAATGAATGATACTTGTTATCAGAAAAAATGTCAATTGCCAAAAAAAAATTAAAAAAAAAATTAAAAAAAATGGGGGGAGGGGGCCCAAAACGTTGGAGGGAGGGGGCGCCCTTCGAGTTTTGGGATAGGGGACTTATGGAGGGTTGATGTCTCTACTGGTTAGGGTCATTGGTGCTTATGATCCTTGATGGTTCGTACTCACATACACCTTACTACTTGATTTGCAAGGATTTCTATGGTTTGTTCTGAATTTCTTTATTAAAATTATTTTCTTGCCATCTACATCTCTCTTAGTATCAACTTTTTAGTATACTATAACGTGGGACCCTATTTTAAACTGACAACACTGTTCAAACGCCACTTGTGTATTATACAGAACACATCAAAGAAGTGAAGCTAGGTCAAGTCATAAGACCATTTTACCATCGTTAACCATTTTCATAGATTGATATTGCTCCAAATTTATAATAAATAAGGTATGAATTAACATGCTCTTAAGGGTTACCTTAACTGCTAATCACTTTAACCCTTTTTTTTCTCCATCTTCCAAGCTCCGATGTCTCTGATTGGCTCCTAAAAAACGGATGTTAGCTAAAAAAAAACAGTCTGGTTGAAAAACTTGGAGTTGAAACAAAACTTGTGTGGGGAATCCCCGCTCATACTGTTATCTTTTTTGCAATGTTTAGGAACCGGAGGGGAATCCCCGCTCGCTTGGAAAGGTACCAATGAAAGGCAAGCAAAACTCTCTCCCATCCCTCCAAAAATATTTTATTCAGAGATTTCTTGTTAAAAAATTATCCAATCACTAATTAGAATCAATCACACTCCAATTATTCAAACATTAATGAATATCGTTCATAGTGTCCAATTTGCGAATTCCTTATCCCTTTTTGCAAATGTCAATCAAACAATTCCGATTGTAAAAGCGTGTTTAATCACAATGCTTGGAAAGGTATCCATAGGTACATGCTCTGAAAAGGTGCCAAGGAACGTAATCTCCCCAAACACGTTTTTTTCATGTGCAATTGATATCAATAGCAATAACCAGTCTGGTAATCTGCTCTGGAAAGATACCAATGAACATAGGGTAAGCAAATCCATAAGTACATGCTCTGGAAATGTTTTTCCTATGGCAGTAAGCAAATAGCATGGGAATTCGTATGGCAGTAAGCAAAATAGTACCTAGCCCTCTACTTTCCTTGTATTAAAAACGGGTTTTAATAACAATTAAAAAAAAATACATCAAGTATAACTCACGACAATCTTGTTAGTTTTTAAATTATCATAGGGGTTGGACAGAGATGTTGTACGGAGTATTTTTGCTTGGCTTCTTCCTTCTTTAATTTACATGTGTTGATTCATATTTCAAAACATTATCCAACTGTCGAAATATACCATAAATAAAACATAAAACAATATTTACATTACACAAAAGAACATACAATTGCAAGCAGAAATATATGTAAAACACAAAAACACATCAACCTGTCCTACCAATTTTTTCCACAATCATTTATGATCATTTTGAATAGGATAACTTAAAATTTCACCTTAAAAAATAATCAAGCATCAGTTCCCAATGACGAAATGTGGATGACCCACCTCTGTACTGGAAGGAAAATGGAAGTTAATTTCCAATCAATGTGTCAGTCAACCAATTAGCTTGGTCGAACTTAAATGAATTTATATAATGGACGATATCAGAAAATTGAACAGCTTTTCGAAGAGCATGCATAGCAATTCAACGTAATCTTGTATGATTCGAATATGTTTCTCAATTATAATTAAACTAAAATGAAAACATTATGACGTTAGAAACTTTTAACTAAGACAGTGAACGTTTAGAATTTTTTCTTAGGGGTATTCTCATTGAATTTCCTTTCTTTTAAGATCGTGGCAACGCGTGACGGGTAAGCTGGTATGCTAATGGAAGTCGAAATATTAGTATGTGTAAAAAAAAGGTATTTCTCAAAATAGTGTGGAGGGACAAAAAATCTAGGGGTTAACTGGTCGAAAAAAATTCCTTCAGTCAAACATGGAAGTCTATTCTAACTGCGGGATGTGGCTATAATTGTCATGAATAAGAATCAACTTATCCACTTTGTGTGGACTGAGGCTGCTTTCAATAAGAAAATTCAAGATATTATGATTTGAATATAATAATTCCCTACCCCCCCTCCTTTGGACACCACCTTGATAGGATACCGTCTCTGCTTTGAATTAAAAAAAAATAACTTTTGGGCATCTCTGCTTTCAATATAAAAAATGAGGTAATATTATTTAAAAATGATAGCCTCCTATCCCCCCCCCCCTATAGGCAATAACTTACAATTTTTTTATGAATAATATTTTTGGGGTAACTTCCGTTTCAATCTTTAATTCCCCAACCTTGTACATATCTTAGTCTATAGCTAAATTTTGTTTCAATAGAAGGCTTTTTTATTGGGGGGGGGGGGGGAAATATTTTCAGACATGATAATGGTAATAAGCTTACCTAAGCTATGGATGTCAGGTATTGTGTTATCTTGGAACGATAATTTCGACAGGACCTGTGCCTGTCATCATCAGGTTCAAATTCAAGACTCTTGCCAGAATATAAAATCACTAAATAAAATAAAACTAAAATCACTGAACAACACTAATAATAAGTCGAACCTGGAATTATTGTTGTAATATGGCCCGGATTTTGGTAGAGGCATTGATGGCCGCTATCCTAGTTGTTGGGTCTATAGAAGTAGGGTGGAGTTTTTGCGAGTTCTTGGCCTATGGGTAATGGGTTCCCAAATTTCACTGATGCGGAACTCTCCATTGTCTTTATTAATGGCTGGTTTGTTTTTAGCAATTTCCAGAGCTTCTCTGAATTTCTGCTTTAAGAGTTGTGGAACAATAGCAATAAGTTGAGCCTGGTCAAAATCAAGGGAGTGAGAAGGGTTTTCAAAAATATGATGGGCCAGTGCAGAAAAAGTATCTTCCTCCTTAAGCTTTGTCTTTTTAAGGCAGGCATCAATGGAATCAGCATGTTCTTTTAATCGGTGATGTAGAGATCTCATGGTACAACCTATATAGGTATCACCACAACTGCAAGGAATCTCATATACTCCTGGTGGATCTGAAGTGATCTTATCTTTGCCTTTGTTTAAGAAGGAGGAGACGGTCATTCCAGAAGGAAAAAACACCTTAAAGCCTAGCTTAGTGAGTTTGGAGCTTAAAATGTCAGTAATCCCCTTAATATAAGGTAATGACAAAAAGGGTTTATCTTCTTCAGTCTTAGGGGAGCTCTTGGTTTTTGTGCTAATCTTTCTCCTGGAGATAACCTTGTCAATGACTTGTTGGGGGTAGCCATTGCCTATAAGAACATCTTTTATATGATCAAGTTCAGCCTTCAGCTCCAAATCAGACAAACACACTATAAACGCTCTATCAACCAGCGAATAGACTACAGAATTTTTAATTATTGGGTGGTTATAAGAGTCATATCTCAGATATCTATCACTATAAGTTGGCTTTCTATATACACTCAAGTCAAACCTACTTTCCCGTTTGGTAATGAGAACATCTAAGAAGGGTAAACTGTGGTTATTTTCAAGTTCAATGGTGAACTTTATATCTGGATCCTGCTGGTTAAAGTATTGAGAAAGGATCTTACTTTGTCTTCTGTCCCATTCCAAATTATTAAGCAATCATCTACATATCTCATATAGAGTTGGAGATCCTTGAAGTCCTGCTTGAAGATATTATTTTCGATATATTGTAGAAACACCTCACTAAGAACTCTTGCCAAGGCTGATCCCATTGGTATGCCCCACTTCTGTTTGTAGGTTTGATGCCTGAAAGTGAAGTAAGCATTGTTCAGACATAAAGACGTGAGAATAATGACGTCTGTGGTGTCTAAACTGGTCAGTTCTTTCCAGGAATCATCATTTTCCAAAGCTGATTGTAAAGCTGGTATAAGTCGGGGCAAGAGTATGCTAGTAAACAGAGATACAACATCGAAACTGCACATTGTGGTATTCTCCAAGATGTTGATGCTTTTTAGCCTTTCAACTGCTTCTTTGGTATTTCTTATTGTGTGTTGGCTGCTAAGAGTTATGGATCTTAAAATACCAGCCAAATACCTTTCCAACTTTTGTGTAGCTGAACCTATTGTTGACACAATAGGTCTAAGGGGAATATCTGGTTTGTGAATTTTGGGTGCACCATAAAATCTAGGAATGACCGGTCTGACAGGAATGAGTTTCCGATAAAGTTGATCATTAATCCTATTTGTGAGACTAAGATTATCCAAAGCTTTTTTGACATTATCATAAGCAACCTTTACAGCATTGACATTAACTTTTTCATATACTTTGTTGCTATTCAGGAGGTTTAATGATTTGCTGACGTACTCGGTCTCATTGAGGATTACTATTGTATTACCTTTATCAGCTTTGGTAATTATGATGTTGGTATCTTTCTTGAGATCTGTGAGGACCTTCGTTTCATCTCTTGTTAGATTCTCCTCAATATGTTTCTTTTTGGACAAAGCTTTTCTGAGGGTATTAGAAACCAAGCTTCTAATATCTTGTGAATCAACATTGATTGTTTTCTTGTTTAGAATTAAAGCTGACTCTACATTGGAGATGATTTCTTCTACTGGTAAATGTTTGGGGGGATAGAAAATTTCCATCCTTTTGAAAGAATGTCTAATTTCTTTTGGTCAAATTATTTGAAAAAAACTACGTTTTCTAAAGAGTTAAAGAGGCTGAGTTACAAGGTCGAACCTTAAAACGTACAGGGATTAGGAGGCACAGTTGGGGGGCTGCCGCCCCCCAAACCCCCCGCTTTCGCAGCCTTTAAATAAAAAAAAACAAAGTTTTTTAAACTGAAAGTAAGGAGCGACATTAAATCTTAAAACGAACAGAAATTATTCCGTATATGAAAGAGGCTGTGCCCTCCTCAACGCCTCGCTCTTTACGCTAAAGTTTTTATTGTTTAAAAAAAGAGTTGTGAGAAAGTCAAACTTTAGCGTAAAGAGCGAGGCGTTGAGGAGGGCACGAATGAAATTGGATTCGAAATGATTTAAACTCATTTCATAAAGACGATACTTTTTTTGTCAACATATTAAGAACTATGTATATTGCAATATTTGCAATGCAATTGCATATTGCATCTGTATGGTTTTTATGCAAAGTAACAAGAGACGAAAATTTACGAACCAGAAAGTAGTGAAGAATTATGGTATGCAAAGTAATATTTGGCAGGGAAAGTCACTGGTGATAAATCGCTAGGGGTGGCACCGTGATTGTGTGATTTTCGGGGATTCGGGGAACCAAATTTTTTTCGGGGTGACGCATAGATTTTTTGGGAAATACTCGAAAATTCAGGGATAGTTCAAGCCCTGCTTGATTTTAATCTGGAAAATCGAAATACTAAACCACACGAGAAGGAAAAGCTCCGACTTTGCGGTTGACGCAATAAAGAATTGCCTCAAAATTAATTTAAAGTCGACCGAACGCCACCGCCTTTGCCGGTGGCGGCGCGCCTGTGGTGTGACGGCGGCGTTGCGTCACTTCGGCGGCGTTCGACCGGGCATCTTGTCGGCGGCGTTCGGTTGATCTGCAGGCGTGGCGCCGGGGTCTCGCTGTAGCCTATTTTCTAAAATCAGCTGTGTTCTTCCCACATGAAATTTACCAAAAGAGCATGGAATTTTGTATACACCCTTTTGCATATTTCTCAGTACCTTGTGTTTTCCATTATTTAGCAAAGATATTATAGTTTGTCCTGATTTAAATGCTGTTTTTATAGTATGTTTTTTTTAATTCTCTTCTTAATTTTTGTGACAATATTGGGATATAAGGCAAAGTTCTGTAATTTGTTTCTTGATTTGACTCATCTTCTTCTAATATTTCAGTTTCCATTAACTTTTTTTTTTCCTTTTTTCAATTATTTGAGAAATCATATTTTCCGGATAGCTAGTACCTACTAGAATATCCTTAATAACATTTAGTTCATTACTCACGTATTCTGGTGATGCTAATTTGAATACCCAATCAACTAAGAAATAACCACACCCCTTTTTACTTGAATCGGATGATTTGATGCGAAAGACAAATAACGGTTGTTATTAGTCGGTTTACTGTAAATTTAAAACGCTAGTTCATTGTTATTTCTATGGATCAAAATATCTAGAAACGGTAACTTATTCCCTGTTTCTTTTTCAATTAAAAAAATTTATTCTCCTCCCAAATTATTTAAATGTACCGAAAAACCTTCAATTTGTGATTTCCCATAATTCCAAATAGCTAAAACATCGTCCATATATCTGCCCCAAATTTAGGTTTTAAAATATGATGTTTCTATAGCTGAACTTTCTACATACTCTACATAAATATTTGCTAACAACGGACTTAAGGGCCCATGGGTGCCCATAAGGGGGAAGGGGGCAAGTGGGGGTGCCAGCCCCCTCCTGTCTGAATAATGCTGCCTTATTTTTCTATTTTGGTTTTGAGATTTCTATTATATAGCATTAAAAGCGCCAATTAGACCAGGCAAGCCCCACTGGAATTCTGCTTATGGGCGCCCATGTAAGCCCCCCCCCCATTGCTAGTCACCCTAATTTGATGGTAAAAGTTATCTCTAAACGTGAAATAATTAGTATACCTACTAGTTATTTTAACCAAATTTAATATAGTTTTCATTTCGATTCCCGCAGATAATTCTTCTTTCTCATTTTTTGTTCCTCAAGTTTTTGGATAAGATACTAAAAGGTTCATCAAAAGGTATATACGTATACATTGATTTTATATCAAAACTAAACGATCTAGATTCATCTGATATTCTAATATTTATAAGTTTATCTTATAAGAATTCCGAGTTTCTTATATACGAATATTGGAGATACAATAAAGGTTTAAGTGTCAATGCTACCCATTTTTCGATTTTTACCGTTGGTGAATTGGTTGTTGAAACTATAGGTCTTAAAGAGATACCTATTTTATGTATTTTTCTTTCGCCTGGGAAAGAACTTGTAATACATCTGTGGTGTGATACTTCCATTTGTTTTAAGGTCTTCTAAGTCCTTTCTTAATTTTTTCTATACACAGCAATACGGTAGTAATCCTAGAAAAAGATGATTATGATTGTAAAATAGAAACAATTCTAAAGGATACTTCAACATATTAGAAACTTAACTCAGACCCAACTGAATTGTATATACTTAACTTATATACTTAACTTTAGTGGCTTGCGGTCTATTTTCAAATCGCACTTTTGCTATTTGCCGAAGTCTAAATAAGCTATAGAGCCCATAAGAGATACTAATGAACTGTCGAGGAATCTTTGGACAACAAGGAAGAAACCCTAGTGCGGACTATCATATTAGGTTTCTACTTTTTTTCCATTCTTCAAATTACAATTAACTTACTTTCATTTCGAAACTTGCACATTGTCAAATATATATCACGATAGTACCGTAGGGAAGCTCGGGGTTGACCTGGACGATTTTTTTCTTTCTCAAAAATCAATTTAAAGACATATCTCGTCGTTTCAAGCAACCCAATGTGTATTCAGAAATTCCGCATGTTCAAGCAACCCAATGTGTATTCAGAAATTCCGCATGTGTGAGAATTTCTCCCAGTTTTTATCTTTGCAGGTTTTCTCAGAAAGGGCTTAAAAACCAAACAATGATCGTCAGAAACAACCCCAGAGTATAGGGTTGTTTTGGACATGCCACGGGTTGCTTTGAACACCTTGTAATATAGTTAAAAAAGATTCAATTATTATTAAACATCTTAATACAAAACTTGTTTCGCCAATACTAAACTTGGAGTAATCGAGGTTGAAGCTGGGAGCTTTCGCAGCTCTCTTTGTACCACCTGTCGAAACTGGGCAAGGACGCTTCAGTATAATATCATCTTTTGAAACTGAAGCCTGGTCAACGGGATCAAGAAAGACGAACTTTGTCCCATTTTTTTTAGAAACATCACCATCACCACCATCACCATCATCATCATCATCACCAATTTCTGCTACACTTCCAACATAAAACACTCTTCCTTTTCCGACGACGAATTTCAAGACGAATTTCAAGAACCCAAAGTCATTAGTGGCTAGGACATTTACATCAAACAAATCATCAAATTCCGTTCCTCTGAGATATAGAGATTCATTGGAGCTATCATCCATGAATAGGAATTCTTGTAACTCATCCTTACTATTATTTCCCCCATCAGCCAACCTCGAGTTGTTGCATTCTTTGGAAGGATGGCGACAAGTTTCTTCTGGGATCTTCTTCTATTTTCTACAATTCGCTCTATTTCTCAATTTTCCGGTGTTTCTGTATGTATTCTAGTTTTTTTCTCTTCGCTTTACTCCTCTACTCTCGGTAGTTGTAGGTGGCACAAGGGGAAATGGTTTTAGTTGCTGGGGGTCATGGACAAAACTAAAGAACGCTCATGAGTTTCATCAATACCTTGGTCTGGCTCATGTGGATCTGGCAAAGCAAGTTGAGAATGCCTGTCTACCAATTGACGATTTGTAGCCGAAGCAGCAGAAAAGTCGGCACGGCAGAAAGTGTTGCGGTCGAATGGCTAGAGTCCGGGCTCTCTGAAGCCAGCCACAATGTTACTCATGCTGAACTTCGCGAGGTATGGAACATGGCTGAGCTCTGCTACCTCAAATATAGAGATACGTTGGCATGGATGAAGATTCAACCACTCATTAAAACTGCTTCTGAACAGTGCTTTTGAATGGTCCACAGACCGAAGCATCTAAAGCTTGCAAGCGGTGCGAGCAGTGAGGTGGGAAGGTAAGTAAGATTAAACATTTTCTTTGCAATAGTTGTCTACTTTGATGTCCAGGTGACTGTCATAATTGTCCAGTAACAGTAAAGTTTTGTTTTCTTTTAATAATCTTGTATGCTTCTCAAAATATTTCATTGTCTCCAAGAAGGTGCCAGAGTTATTCCAATCACCTAGGTGAGCTAGTCCCGAGGCACCAAAGGGCCCATCTTTCAGCATCCGTGATTATAAATTAACCCTTAGAAAAAAGAAAACCGAAGGTACTTGGTTACCTGTCACTCTAACAGAACAGATACGGCTTGAACCAACGTTGACAAAATCAAGAATCAATAAACGTATGGGAAGTATATAATACGGGATATATATTTGGGTAAGGTTTGGAAGGTTAGGCTATGTTAAAATTGAATTCGTGACAAAAGCGACTATTATATTCGAAAATAGTGCTAAAAAAAGGGTTGAGTAGTATGTTCACTTTATTCGTAGGTCAAAAATGTAGACTGCTCCATATTGACCTAAATAGCAAAGCCGTAGCCTATATCGTTGCGCTAAACACAAATGCAATGCAGCGGATAGTATAATGGCCTTTGTATCTCTCCTTGCCCTTGTCTATCCCCTCCTGGGGTTAATTTGAAAAAAAACAGGGTTGTTTCGGATACTTTCAAAAAGTTGTCCGAACCAACCCGACTATGGCATCCGAATCAACCCCACATAGATCATTTCTAAAAAATGGTTTCTAAAAAAAAAAATAAGGTGAATCCAACTTGTGACTAGCTGTAGCTAGAAACAAAATAAGGTTTAGTACTTGTCAAGACTCAACTATGTACTCACGTAAATAACAAAGCTTTAAAGCCCGGCGCACGCTAATGGAAATAAAAAGGATACCTTAAAAAGTGGTTCAAAGGAAATATCTTTGAAACCCGTTTTCGGGAACTTTTAAAACTGTTGTGCAATGTCAATCACTCTTCAATATTTAATCTTGATTTTTGGCAGAACTTTCGTGCAAAGCTGGATTTTATAATGACAGTGTCTGAACCAACCCCGAGCTCTTTAAAGGAAAGAGAAGACACATTTATATCAATACAAAATGAGAAATGAAAGTTAAGTCCTTCAGCCATAGTGTTAAAAACAAATTGATCAACAGAAAGCATATTATAGTACCTACTGGTTGATTATTTACTTAACTAAAAAAAAAACTCGAAATATGCTTGAAGCTATGAGATCATCTTCTATGTCATTAAAATTTTGTTCAGACTAAGCTATCTTATTCTAATAGTTGTTTGGTAATGAGACTTCCAATCAGCCGAAATTTCTAGGATAATATTTTCATGTTAGTTAACTTTGAATTTTTTCCCCTTTTACTTATTCATTTTAAGCAGATAAGAAACTGTTTTCCTTATATTACAGATAGCTGAACTAAAAGGAGTAGAATTGAAAGACAGTACGTGTAAGTTTGAACTCTCTGTTTTGGAGAAACCAGTTAAAGAAGGGGACAATTTTGAACTAACTTGTCGGGCTCCTTTTTCACCAAATAGAAGATTTGTCTGGACTAAGTATGACGGAAAGTCAATTTTTCCGAATAACTCTATCAGGTAAGAATTACTTTTGATTAATCCTATTTTGACAAAGCTGTGTTATTGGGAATTTCAGTTTCAATCTTCTAGCATTTTTGTTCGGTTTCAAAATCTTTTTCTAATTCCCAAAAATGTTTTCATTGTTAACTCTTACTGTTAAAATAAACATAAAACAGGTTTTATTTTTGAATATACTTGAAATAATTTTTTTTCTGGGTACTCTTTTTTCTTTTAACTTGCTAGAGGGAATTGGAGGATGAGTGTTTAAGAGGGGAAGTCTGAAAATCTGGTAAGGGTTTTCGATCTTTGAGATTTCAATGGTACATTGTATACAGATCTAGCCCTTCTATTCTAGAAGTGACACATACAATTCTGTTTTTGGTGCCATATATCACTTTAAAATGGCACTATCAAGACTAATTCATACATAGTACATGTAGGTAAGTATTATATTTCAAATTAGTATTAGACAGCTCTATATAATATTTGAAGTGTTCTTTTAGTGCTTGAGAAACAAGCACTAAAAGTGCTTGAGTACAAGAGACTCCACCTCGTAACATGGCGTTCCAACGACGGCGTAACAACAGCTCAGATTGACCACATCTTAGTCAGCAGAAGATGGAAGAGCTCCTGCACAGATGCCCGGGTATACAGAGGAGAATACACAGGATCTTTAAATGGATCTGATCACTATCTCCTAACTTGCTAAGTCCGTGACCGCCTTAGTAGACAGAAGCGACAGAAGGCAGGGAAGCGCTTCGATGTGTCGAAACTAAGATGCCCGGAAATTAAAGCCGACTTCGAGTTAAAGCTAAGCAACCGGTTCGAAGCCTTGAACCGTCTTTCACACGTCGACGATGAATGGACGCAAATAAAAATTGCGACACAAGACGTAGCTGAGGAGGTGCTTGGTCACACAAAACGAAAACAACGAGTCTGAATCTCTGACCATACCATAGAACTAGTCAAGAAGACGCGGCCCCTCGTGGGAGGTGCAAAAGAACCCTTAAAAGTAGCCCGCAAAGCAGTTAAACAGTCACTGAAACGGGACAGAGAAAAGTACTGGTCAGATCTGGCGAATGAATTGGAACAAGCGTCCAAGAACCACAACAGCAGGAAAATGTTCAAACTCCTGAAAGCGGCGACAGGAAAAGTTCCTGTAGCGGTTGACACACTGAAAGATAAGTCCGGAGAACTCATCCGAACAGAAGAAGGACGCATGGAACGCTGGCGAGAGCATTTTTCTGAGCTACTGAACCCTGTCAAACCCCCGTGCGATCTACCTACCTTCTTGAGTGCTGATAGAGTGTCCTACGCAATAAACCTCGATCCACCAAGTATTGCGGACGTACAAAAAGCGCTGAAGTGTATGAGAAACAATAAAACTTCAGGAGAGGATGAGATCCCTTCTGAAATGTCCAAGTCCTCACCAACGCTACTATGCCACCTAACCGACCTGTTTATCCAGGTATGGATGACGAAGACCTTCCCAAAAGACTGGAAAGTATCAGTCCTTATTCCGCTGTACAAAAAAGGAGATAAGGCCACTTGTGGAAACTATAGAGGTATCTCCCTGATCGACCATGCCATGAAGATCTTCTGCGTCATTCTTCTGAATCGATTCAAAGATGCATGTGACAAGTTAACCCTCCTGAACAATTAGGCTTCAGACCAGGCAGAGGCTGTCCAGAACATATATTGAAGATTCGTCTCATCCTTCAGCAGTACAACAGGTTTCGTCTACCCCTTCTCATTGCCTTTACTGACTTTGTAGCTGCCTTTGATTTCCTCACCAGAGAGGAACTATGGAGAATTATGGCTGAAGACGGTACGCCACAAGATATCATTGATATACTCCGAAGTGCGTATAAGGACGCCGAGACTTGCATCCGTTTTTCCGGCAATTACACCCCTAAGTTTCCAGTCGAGTTTGGGGTACAGCAGGGATGCCCCCTTTCACCTATATTATTCAACTACGCGATAGACTGGATCATGAATAATGCAATGAGAAATAGCTGGTTTCCTCCATTCCTGACCGATTTGGACTTCGCAGACGACGTTGCTGAGCTCGAAACCACCGCCGACAGCTTGCAAGGCATAATCGACGATACCTCTGAGGTCTCAAAGCGCATCGGACTGACCATCAGTGGCGCAAAGACTAAAGTACGGGCTCTCAACCAACCCACTCCTTGCCAGGTTACCCTTGACGGCGAGCCAATAGAAAACGTCGAGGAATTCAAGTATCTTGGCTCTATCATAACAGCAGATGGCAGAGCTGAAAGGGATATCTCTGCCCGCATAGCAAAAGGCTGGGGAGTCTTTACTAGTCTGAAAAAAACACTATGGACCAGATGGGAGATCTCAACCAAAACAAAAGTCAGAATCTATGTTGCAACTGTTCGAGCAGTACTACTTTATGCTTGCGAGACATGGCCGATCAAGGCTGAAGACGCGAGAGCTTTGGATGTCTTCAACCACCGCTGCCTTCGTTATATCCTCCGCATTAAGGGACAGGACAGGATTCCCAATAGTGAAGTAAGGAGTCGCTGCGGCCAATCAGAAGAGCTATTACTTATCATTAAAAAGCGTCGCCTGAAGCTCCTCGGCCATACATTGCGCCGTCCCGAAGGCACAATATGTCGAGACGTCTTTGCCTGCGAACCAGCCCCCTCCTGGAAACGTAAACCAGGAGGAAAAAAGAAGAACCAGTGGCAAAAATACAAGGAGGACCTGGAACCGTGGGGAGGACTCAGGAGACACGGTCGGAGATGGGACAAAGACTGGCTGAAGATCGCCGGAGAAGCTGTCGCCGACAGGTCCAAGTGGTCGTCAGAAGTCATTCCAAGATCCTTTGGTGCCGGGCAGGACAGTTCATCGTCTGGTTCCCGCCGAAAGTAAAGTAAGTAAGTTGAGAAATGAAAAAGGAACGTAAATATAAGTATTACCTTTCAAATGAGTCCTTACAAAGATCTTTACGATGTTTCTGTGTCCCACTGGCGCAATAGAAGTAAAAGAGGAACGTCGGTGACACATAGGCTAAAAATAGATTTTCATTGGATATTAAAAATGGATGGAGGACTGAAAATCCAAGAATAAAGATTTTTGACCATGGTGATTCTAAAGGTGAACTTTGTTGGGGTTCCACCCCTGTTTCTTTTCCTTTCAGATAAATGACCTGTTTTCGTTTTCTTAATTACATTTGCTTATATTATAATTTCAAAAGACAGGTTAAATTCCGTTACTAAGCGATAGTGGTTTTGCAATAAGTAGGCTTTGAACCAAGTTCTATTTTTGTACTTCCTGGTTTGGGAGTCATTGAAAGATAAATCTAAGATGTTGAATTGGGTTTGAATGAGGATGTAGTTGATTGGCTGGGCCAAGCGACGGTCCACCCATATGAACAGTTCTGTGAAATTTATTGTTTTTTTAGTCTGCATTTTGACCCTGTTAGGAGAAGGATATTTGTGTTGTTATATGTGACCCTTTTTTGGAAGAATACAAGTAAGGTATTTTCTACAAACTGTGTACTAGTTTCTGTAACCCAGGCAGGGTAGGAATAGAGCTACGAGGTACCGTCATTATTATATTGACAGGGAGGTTTGTTACCTCCAAGGAGAGAGTTAGAGATTTTCTAGCCGTAACCCAAGGCGGGTAAACTTGGCTTTAGAAAGTGGCCATTTGACCACTCGATCGCGTTATCATACCCTGGGACAGGGTATACTGTAAATCAGGTAGTACCAAATCCAATATTTACGGAAGCGTTGGGGTAAGAGCGGGAATCTCACTAACATTTGGGCCGACAAGGGGTTCTCCCCTTCGAATAAGTGGCATAGCAACCTTTTTGCGCCATTTTTGCATCAATAAGTGGTGACCCCCCTACCCTTCCCCCCAATAAGTGGTGGCAGCAAGAAACGGAGCTATCAACATCACTGATAGTAAAAAGAATTCCGCGTTTTCGAAGAGACAAGTAATTTAGCCTACAAAAGTAGCCTATTGTGGTTACATATATAAAAAATCGCGAAGAGAATTTTTTTTATCTGAGCTGTGCCTAGTCGGATAATAATAAGTAATAAAATTTAAGAATCAATAGATCACGCGAATAATTAACTTGTAAGACAAGGGAGGCTGCGCCGCCCACGTAGAATCGGCAAATTTTTCACGAAAGGATAAAAAGAGACATTGATAAAAGGATTTTCATTCGGACGGAAGACGTTAAGTAAACCTTGAAATAATGGCGGACAAACGGAGAATTCAGACAAGATCTACCGCGATAAAACGAAAATTGTATTCAGACACACAATTGTATGCGACTCCCGCTGGAAATACCGTAAGAAAAACACCATCAGATAGAACCATATATCACTCAACAGGTGAAATAGACATTTCTGAGACGGGTGAAGAGGAAATCTTCAAAACAAAATCAGTAATAGAGCGATCCCCGGTACGAACCAGGGAAGAAGAAAAAAGTCTAAGGCAACTTGAGATAGAATTACACCCAGAAAGAGAAACCCAGACAAAAGAAACAGTGGCAATAATACATGAAGAAAACTCACTATATGAAAGGACGAATAAAAGAAAACCAACTCACCCTTCAGATGAAGTACAAAATGTAGGAGAGTTGAGGGTAAAAGAAAATATAATTATAGAACGAATAGAATCAGAAAACGAATTAAGAGGATATAAAAACAGAGAGAATCATAGTAGGCCAATTAGCACCAGTAGTAGAAGTTCAATTTCCAGCAGGGGCTCGCGAAAGAGTACTCAAATAGATACAACACAACAAATATTAAATTTCATGAGAGAAAGAGAGGTAGCCATAGAAAAAAAGGAGGAGGAAGATAGAAAAGAAAGAGAGAAAGATAGACAAGAAAGAGAGATAGAGAGGATAGCCAGAGAGCGAAAGGAGGAGGAAGATAGAGAAAAAAGAGAAAGAGATAGAGTAGCCAAAGAAAAAAAGGAGGAGGCAGACAGAGAGGAAAGAAAATACATAATGGAAATGATTGCAGGGAGAAATTCCCAAGAGCCTCAGAAATCATCTACAATAGAGATAATGCGGGCAGTAAACCTTCAACCAATGAAAGAAAATGAAGATGTACATTTATACATATACAATTTTGAAAAAACGGCGGAATTAAGCGGATTACCGAGAGAAAATTGGGTGACAAGAATACAGCCCCTCCTTAACTACAAAGCACACATTGCATATAAAGCATTACCAATGGACTACTCAAAAGATTTTGAAAGACTAAAACAAGCCATTTTTGAAAAGTTTCAACTCTCCCCCGAGCACTTTCAAAGGAGATTTAGAAGCAAAAGAAAACGAGACAACGAAACATATAAAGAATTCGGATACAAATTGAAAGTTATGTGTCTAAAATGGCTAGAGTTAGGAAATTATAGAATGTATGGAGACCCGGAAGAGATAAAAGAAAAATTAACGGAAGTGGTAAATAAAATAGTAATATAACAATTCTTAGAAAATACCCATCCAAGTATGAGAATGTACCTAAGAGAGAAAAACCCACAAACAATTGAAGAAATGTCCGAATTAGCAGACAGGCACACCGAAATTAGGAGGAGACATTCCCACCAAGAACAAGGCTAGGAGGTAAGGGTAGGAAAGAATACTCGTACACAGAAAATAAAAAGAATGCTAGCCAAATATGGCAAACACAAGGAGAAGTAAAATGCTACCACTGTAACTTGGGCGGCCACTATAGCACAAATTGCCCGAATAAAGACGGTAGAAAATATGGCCAAAGACAGGAAGAGTATGACGTTACCTGTTATAACTGTAATAAACGAGGACATTATGCCTCAGATTGCCGTAGCGCAAAAAAAAGATTACGACAATAATTACAGAACAAGGGACGATGGGGCAAACGGAAGACAGGACAATTCGAGAAACGATCGGTCCCGAGAGAATTGAAAAAGTCTCAAACGTATAAGAGAACCGCATGGGTTAAAAGCCCGGAGAATATGAAAACTTGCGCATTTGCAGAATCCCACAGAGTATGTGGCGAACAAAATGGTAAATCGGTAGAAATAGCTATTGATTCCTGCAGCGACCAAACCTATGTACGGGAAGACTTGATAAAGAAAAATGACATAAATTACAAAAATAAAGTGGCAGCGCTATGCTACTATGGAGCAGAACATAAATGTCCGACGGCTCAGGTCATAATAAAAATAGCCAATAAAGAGGGAAATACGGTTAAAAAGGAATTAAAAGTAGGGGTTGTACCTACTCTTTCTGTAGACGTTTTATTAGGGGGAGATTTTGGCAATATCGAAAACTTTCTCGCACTAAAAGCAAACTCCATGATTAAAAAAGTAAATGCGGTGACACGAAACCGAGAAAAAAAGAAAAGGGAGGCTGTGCCGCCCAGTAATGAAAATGATGATCAAAATATACAAAACCCATTTCAATTTAACGACGAGATGTTCATAAGAAATGCGAAACTAAGAAAACCGAAAAGCCAAAAAAGGGCAGACAAAAAGGAATATAACCATAAACAAGAGAAATTACTGACCGTAGAAAGAGAAGCAGAGGAAACCAAAGATGAACTAACAGAAATACTCGGGGTAACCGCCGAAAAATTCGCGGAATTACAAACAAATGATAGAGAGTGCAGAAAAATAAAAGTAGCACTAACGAATCAAAAGAATCCACAATCTAAACAGCTTTCCAATAATGGAAATCTACTTTACAAAATCATGGAGACTGGGGAAAACCCTAGAAAATTACAACTTTTGGTACCAAATGAACTAAGAAAAGCGGTAAAAAAGTTGGCTCACTCAAGCCCAACGGGGGGATACATGGGATCCCAAAGAAAAAGAGATAGAGTCTTGCAGCGTTTTTGGTGGAAAGGATTAAGAAGGGATATTATCAACTTTTGTAAAAGATGCAAAGATTGTCAATTAGTCGCATACAAAAAACCAAATGACAAAGTTCCAATGAAAAATGCCCATTTTCGGCAAACCATTTGAGAGAATTTCAATGGACATTGTAGGTCCACTTCCGAAATCTAGCGCGGGAAACAGATTCATTCTAGTTATTAATGATCTGGCTACGAGATACCCAGAAGCTATGCCAATGCGAATAGTAAAATCACCAAAAATCGCAGAAGAATTAGCGAAATATGTCTCACGTCACGGAATCCCGAAGGGAATTTTAACAGATAATGGAACCAATTTTATATCGACATACATCCGAAAATTATACAAAATTCTCGGCATTAAACAAGTATTAACTACTCCATTCCATCCTCAGACAAAAGGAGTGACAGAAAGATTTAACGGAACCCTAATTAGTATGTTGAGACGTTTTGTAAGAGATGATGTAAACCAATGGGACAAAATGCTTCCTTATGTCCCCTTTTGCATACAGAGAAACCATACCATACCAAGCTACAGGGTTCTCGCCATTTGAATTACTATATGGGACAAACCCGAGGGGGGTGTTAGACATTTTAAAGGAATCATGGGAGAATGAGGAGAAAAATGAAGAAACAGTGATAACCCACTTGCTATCACTACGATAAAAACTGCATAAATACCATGAAATTGCCAAGCAAGCACAGGGGGAATATGCAGAAAAAACGAAAATATGGTACGATAAATCCGCCCGAATGCACGAAATCACGGAAGGGTATGAAGTCCTCATATTGCTACCGGACGGAAATAATAAATTGGAAGTAAGATGGAAAGGACCATTTAAGGTGAAAAAGAAATGAATTATGTAAATTATATGATAGAACTAGATGGAGCAAGGAAAAAGGAAGAAGTTTATCATGTGAATTTATTGAGGAAATTTAACAGGGAGAATGAAAGGGGAAACCACAAAGATCCGCAGAAGCGCTGCCTCACAATTTCGACCTCAGAAAATGACGAGGAAAGTGCCCCTTTGGGTACAATAGACCCGGCGGAAACACATATAAATGCCATTGAAAGAGTTTCATCGGAAACACATCTGAGCCGAGCTCAGAAAGACCAATTAAAAAATTTATTCATGGAATTTGCAGACGTATTAACAGACCGAATCGGAAAAACAAAAAATGTGGTACATAAAATATCAGTAAAAAACAACAAACCAATAAAACAATACCCGTACAGAATACCAGAAGCCAAAAGGAAAGAAATGAAAAAAGAAATAGACTGAATGCTCGATTTAGGGGTTATAGAACCATCAAATTCAGAATATGCAGCGCCCTTCGTATTAGTCCCTAAGAAGGATGGTTCCATTCGGTTTTGCGTAGACTACAGAAAACTGAATAATTTTCCGAATTAGACGCGTACCCAATACCAAGAATGGATGAAATTCTAGAGTCAGTTTGCTCCACAACATTTATATCAATTTTAGACTTGAGAAGGGGATATTGGCAAGGAAAGATGCACCCAGAAGATTCAGCAAAAACAGCTTTTATTACGCCTTTTGGGTTATACCAGTTTAGGTATATGCCTTTTGGACTAAAAGGGGCACCAGCAACATTCCAAAGACTAGTAGATTGTATCTTAAAGTCATTACCATATACAAAATGACAATATACTTGGATGACATTATAGTATTTTCAAACTCGTTCAATGAACATATAACTCATATGGAACAAGTATTGACCAGGCTGAGGAGAGCAGGATTAACTCTGAATGTAGAAAAATGTAAATTGGTACAGTCAGAGACAGGACACAAAATAGGAAACGGTATAATAACCCCATTAAGGGAAAAAACAGAAAAAATTAAGAGTGCAGCAGTCCCGAATACAAAAAAAAAAGTTCGGTCATTTTTGGGGTTGGCAGGATATTACCTAAAATTCATACCAAATTTTGCAACGATTGCTTCACCTTTGACGGAGTTAACAAGGAAGGGGGCTGTAGACCCCGTTAAATGGTCAGAAATTGAACAAAATGCATTTGATACACTGAAAGATGCTCTTTGTAACTAAAGGATACTGAGAAGTCCAGATTTTTCCTTACCATTTGTGCTACAAACTGACAGTTCAGATTACGGATTAGGGGCAGTTTTATATCAAGATTTTGAAGATGGGGAACATCCAATCATATTTATATCCAGAAAATTGTCAAAAGCAGAATTAAATTATAGCACGATTGAAAAAGAATGTCTTGCGATAATAAACGCAGTCAAAAAACTCGACTATTATGTATATGGACGAAAATTTACAATAGTGACAGATTACAACCCATTGAGATAGCTAAATATAATGAAGCCAGATAACCGAAGATTGGTACGATGGGCCCTGTGCCTAAAAGAATACGACTTCTAAATAAAGTCAAGACCGGGGACAGATAACGGGAACGCTGACGGCATGTCCCGATTGGAATAAAGAGATATGTAAATAATAGGGAGAAAAATAAAATGTTGGATGGGCTGTGCCTTGAAAACATAAATAATAGAATAAGAATTTTGGATGGGCTGTGCCTTGATAACATAAATAATAAGGGGGAAAAATAGGTCAAAGACCCATGGGGAATAAAACAAGATGGTTACAAAATAAACATGAATGACCTACAATGGGTTAGGGGAAAGTTGGGAGACATTGAATGTCGAGTCGGATTGGAAAAATTTGGGAAGGAATCTGATATTGGTCTGATCAACTCAAAAGAGGGTTTGTTCCTTTATGAGGGGGAGGAAATCTTTCACGATCAAACTGATTCTCTGCTTCTCTCAAATGTAAATTCGTGAGAGCGAGAAAATTTTTTGTTTTTGATTGTGCTGCGCACAATCCTTATCTACGAATCTTGAAGATTTCATCTTTCAAAATTTAATGCGGATACTATACGATTTAGACCATGGTGGTCCTACAGTAGAGACGTGTCGAGGACGACCGATCCAGAGCCAAGCGGTGGAAGTAGTAGCACAGACACTGGTGGAAGAGAGAAGGCAAATAGATTTTGTAAAGTTGGTTATGTGTTTATGTTTGTAAGGGTGGACCAGGGTAGCGCGTGGGCGGTTATTTATCTTACGGGGGGAGGTGTTGGGGTTCCACCCCTGTTTCTTTTCCTTTCAGATAAATAACCTGTTTTTGTTTTCTTAATTACATTTGCTTACAGTATAATTTCAAAAGACAGGCTAAATTCCGTTACTAAGCGATAGTGGTTTTGCAATAAGTAGGCTTTGAACCAAGTTCTATTTTTGTACTTCCTGGTTTGGGAGTAATTGAAAGATAAATCTAAGAGGTTGAATTGGGTTTGAATGAGGATGTAGCTGATTGGCTGGGCCAAGCGACGGTCCACACATATGAACAGTTGTGTGAAATTCATTTTTTTTTTTAGTCTGCATTTTGACCCCGTTAGGGGAAGGATATTTGTGTTGTTTTATGTGACCCTTTTTTGGAAGAATACAAGTAAGGTATTTTCTACAAACTTTGTACTAGTTTCCGTAACCCAGGCAGGGTAGGAATAGAGCTACGAGGTACCGTCATTATTATATTGACAGGGAGGTTTGTTACCTCCACGGAGAGAGTTAAAGATTTTCTATCCGTAACCCAAGGCGGGTAAACTTGGCTTTAGAAAGTGGCCATTTGACCACTTGATCGCGTTATCATACCCTGGGACAGGGTATACTGTAAATCGGGTAGTACCAAACCCGATATTTACGGAACCGTTGGGGTAAGAGCGGGAATCCCACTAACATTTGGGCCGACAAGGGGTTCTCCCCTTCGAGTAAGTGGCATAGCAACCTTTTTGCGCCATTTTTGCATCAATAAGTGGTGACTCCCTTACACTTCCTCCCAATAAACTTTATTTCTATTCACTGCCATTTTAGAGAGATTTGACACTCTTCTTCGATATTCCCACAGATTCATTTTCGCAATAAACTTTTACTTTTAAGTTCGAAGCACTCATAATTAAACTAAGTATAGAATTAAAACCCGCTTAAAGTAGTAAAGAATAAGTGAGATCTCCTAGTAAAAAATGCTAAAAATATTTATTTCTTTTTTTTAAATATTAAATTCACATGTACCATCGTTTTTAACTTATTTATTTTTGACGGGATACTTCCAGATTTGTCTTTTTTAGTTTGTTATTTTATTTGTACATAATTAGAATTTCTTTTTTGTATATGCATCTATTACTATTCAATTTTTTATTTAAGAGGAAAATAAAAGCGCAATAATATTGATCAACCGGACTAATAGTGGCATTCCTGAATCAGCATTAAAATCAAATTGTTTTCACTACACAGCTTTTTTCCAGGACGCTTTTATGAACTTTCGATTACCATGAGCTGCAGTTCGCTCTTTGCAAAGTTGCAGATATTGCTGCAAGCCTAATTCTGTGTAAATTTTTGGAACGCTAGGAAGGTAAACTAAATTGCAGGTGTTCTTTTTTAGAAACTTTTATAGATCAGGGATTTCGGATTAAATAGATTGCTTAATCTTTGACTGGTTTTGAAGTTTCCATTTCAACAACACTTTTTGTTTTTTATAGAGCCGCTCAAAAAATGAGACAACTAGTTCATTAGTGCTTACTAGTTCACATAATTTTTTTTATGGAAAAGATAATTTTACCCTGAGCACCATCAGCCCTGGGAATAGCCATGATATTAATTATGTATGATTGTATTTTAAAAGTCCAATGAAAGTGAAGAGCAATATTAAACATAGAAACAAAGGAGCTTACCTTATAAAGAAGGGGAAGTACCACCCTTCAACCCCCCACTTTTTATATTTAAATTTGTCTAGTGTTTTAGTGAAAACATCTTAAAGTATGAAAACATGGGTAGTTGGTAAATTTAACTGTTCCACATACCAATTTGCTTTCAGACTATTTGAAATGAGGTTTTTTTTTAAGTAATTGCAAGTAAATAACCCCTTTCATTCCTGTGTTAAAGCATTCGTTCTTGACGAAGTCGTGAAGATATGTCTAACTTTGGTGTAAGGAGTCAGGAGTTAAGGGGCTGTAGACTCCTCCCCCATTTATAGGATCGATTTCTGTGTTGTTTGTTGCCAATAGAGCGTCACATGTTCAAATTCTGCAAACATTGAGAAATGTAATGAGTTAGTTTAATTGAGCTAGTTTTCTAGACATATGTTGCCCAGGCAGTGAATAATTTTTTATTTTTTTCGTTTTAAGTGTTAGCTTTGTTCTTATGTCTGACCAAAAAATTCTTTCGTAAACAAAAGTAATTACCCCAAAGTTTGCAAAATTACCTAGGAGAAATATTAATTGACTCGGGTGAAAAATCATCAAAGATAGTATTCTTGCCTATAAGAGAACATGATATTGTATGAAATACTTAAATATTTAATCCTGGCTGATTATAATCTATTGCTCTTGGTATTCCCCCGAAAGAATCAGTTCACGAATGAAATTTGGTATATGATCCACACGTAACTGCGGTTCAACTACCTGACATGAGAAAACGTCTGCTCATCTCCAAGTATTTCTGTTTCTTTCTTAATGCTTTCACTAGCTTCTGTTCTCTCCTTGTTTTACCCCCGAACTTCAAAGCTGTTTCAGCACGTTAATAGTTCTAGGATATATTCAAGTCGGGTACGTGCGTGGGATTCCGTTTAAGGGGATATTCTGCATTTTGAAGGGGCTTGTAGGACTTTGATAATATGGCCAACATGTGTGAAAGTTATGGGAATCAAACAAATATTGAAATTTGAATACGATGATTTTACGATTTTTTCAAGCCGCAAACCTCAGGAAATAAACAAGTATCCAAAATAAATGGTTTGTATTGCTAGTATACTATTTGATGGTAGACTCACTGTTTGCTGTATGTCGTTAACTTATTTAATGAGTCATATAGCAACAAAATATGCTGAAAAGTATATTATAGTATGTAAAATACATTGAAAGTACAGTTAATAAAGTACACTGTATAGTTAGAATGCTATTTTTATGGTAGATTCATCGTTTACTGCCAGTCGTAAACCTATTTAATGGATCATATGGAGATAAGATAGGTTAAAAAAGTACATCATCTACCTTTAGAAACATGTTCTTGACTTCATAAAAAGTTAAAAAATCCGTTTCATTGCCTGTTCTCTCTTAAAAATGGTGGCTGCATTCGAAAGAGTTGTTGTTAGACAATTTGTTGCATAAATGTGCCCTCCTTCATCTGTTCATGAATTATTTTAGCTCAGAAATGGAATATATCGACGAGCTAATGTTCTTTCTTAATGTCGTAATATTATATAATAATCGTTGTCATAACCTAAATAGTATTTGGGCACCTATTCAATGGTAAATATTTTACTAGACTTGGCGATTCTTCTTCAACACAGAAAATGGTTTTTGATTCTTGCCTATAACTTATTAGCACATGCTCGCAAACAACAATCTTTTAGTCAAACGTGGATTACGCTCAGAATTCGAACTCAATTGTTAGAATACCAAAATTTATGGTCAACCAATAATAAAATAAGAATTATCTTACCGATGCAACCAGATACTGAAAAAGTCACACTGAATCAGAGGCAACGCTATAGCGTTATTGTTTTACTATTACGGCTCCATTGTTTTACTATTTATTTATTTATTTTTTCCCCAGAGGCACTTCATATGGAAGGGGTAGTCGTATGAACTTCAAAGGGGGCTCATTCGATTGGAAATCAAGAGATCTAGTGCTGTTTTTAAGGGTCAAAAGTGATTGCAAGGCAGCTAACAACCCTTCTACACCCACCATTTCCCAAAACACATCCAATCAATATATTGAGATAGCCATTTCCTTCTACGTAGTTGATTTCCAGATATAAATTATGTTTTTGAGGAGGACACTCCTCCACAGCCCTCAGGGCAAGGGTTGTAAGTTATGCCCTGGGGGTATATAAGGTTTTTTATAGAAAGCTTTGTCATAGAAACTTCAAAAAGGGCTCATTAGAATGGAAATTCAAAGGGCTAGTGCCTTTTTAATAGTTGAAAGTGACTAACCCCCTCTCACACCCATATTTTCCCCAAACACATCCAATCAAAATTTGAGCTAGCCATTTTGTTCAACGTAGTTGAAAATTCTGGAAAATAGGTCTTTAAGGATGACAACACCCTCCCCACGGCCCTCAAGGCAAGGGTTGTAAGTTTTGCGTAGGGGACATATATGGTTTTTATGGAGAGCGGTGTCGTAGAAACTTCAAAAAGGGCTCATTCGATTGGAAATTTAAATGGCTAGTGCCCTTTTTAATAGTCGAAAGTGATTAGGAGGCAACTAACACCCCTTCCACGCCCACCATTTCCCCAAAAACATCCAATCAAAATTTTGATATAGCCATTTTGTTCAACGTAGTTGAAAATTCTGGAAATCATAACTTTGAACAGGGCACTCCGCCCACAGTCTTCAGGGCAAGGGTTATAAATTATGCCCTGGGGTTATATATGGTTATTATGGAAGGAATGCTCGTATAAACTTCAGAGAGAGCTCATTTGATTGGAAATTGAACGTTCTAGTTCCCTTTTTAAGCGTCAAAAGATATTGGAGGGTAACCAGGCCCCCTCACGTCCTTTTTTCCCAGATGCGTCCGATAAAAATTTTGAGATAGCTATTTCGTTAATCATAGTTTAAAGATTATATAACAAAAACTCCGGTGTTGACACAACCCCCAGGGTCCGGGGGCAGGCGTTGTAAATTACGCCCTGAGGGCATATATCGTTTTTATGGAAGGGATGCTCGTATATACCTCAAACAGGGCTCATTTGATTGGAAATTGAAAGTTCTAGTTCACTTTTTAAGAGTCAAAAGAGATTGGAGGGCACCTACCCCCCCCTCCTTGAGTAAGACATTTTGTTGAAAAAAAAATAGTTCAAAGGTCAGATAAGAAAAACTCCGGTGTCAAAACAACCCCCCAGGGCCCGGGGGAAGGTGGTTCTAAGTTATGCTCTAAAGGTACGTATGGTTCTTATGAAAGGGGTGCTCGTATCAACTTCGTAGAGGGTGTATTTGATTGGAAATTGAAAGTCCTCGTTCACATTTTAAGGGTCAAAAGGTATCCGAGGGCAACTAGCCCCCCTCCCCCACAAAAACCCTTTTTCCCCCAAGCCTTTCCGATAAAATTTTTAAACTAACTATTTTATTAAAATAGTTCAAAGGTTAGATAAGAAAAACTCCTGTGTTGACGCAACTCCCCAAGGGTCGGAGGCATGCGTTGTAAGTAATACTTTGGGGGCATATATAGTTCTTAGAGAAGTGATGCTCGTTTAAACTTAGGAGAGGGTTCATTTGATTGGAAATTGAAAGTTCTCGTTCAGTTTTTAAGAATCAAAAGAGATCGGAGGACAACTAGCCCCCCCCCCTCCACGCCCTAAATGCATCAGATAAAAATTTTGAGGTAGATATATTGTTAAAAATAGTTCAAAGTTCAGACAACTAAACCTCCGGTGTCGACACAGCCCCCCAGGGCCCAGCAGTAGGTGTTGTAAGTTATGCCCTGGGGTATATATGGTTGTTATGGAAGGGATGCTCATATAAACGTCAAATAGGGCTCATTTGATTGGAAATTGAAAGTTGGAATTCACTTTTAAGAGTAAAAAGGGATAGAGGGGCAGCTAGCCTCCCCCCACACTCCATTTATGTTTTCCCATAGGCACTCCATATAGAAGGGGTCGTCGTATGAACTTCAGAGGTGGCTCGCTCGATTGGAAATCGAGAGTTCTAATGCTCTTTTTAAGAGTCAAAGGTAATCGAAGGGCAACTAGCCTTCCTCCCAAGCCCTTTTTCACAAAATATATCCGATAGAAAATTTGAGGTGGTCATTGCATCAGATAAAATTTTTAAGATAGCCATTTTGTTAAAAATAGTTCAAAGGTCAGATAAGAAAACTCTGATGTCGACACAACCCCAAGGGCCCGGGGACAGGCGTTTTAAGTTATGACCTGGGGGCATATAAGGTTCTTACGGAAGGGTGCTCGTCTAAACTTCAAAGAGGGCTAATTTGATTGGCAATTGAAAGTTTTAGTTCACTTTTTACAAATCAAAAGTAATCGGACGGCAGCTAGCCCCCCCCCCCCCCTGCCTCTTTTCCCCAAATGAATCAGATAAAAATTTTGAGATAAACATTTTGTTAAAAATAGTTCAAAGATAACAGAAAATCCCGTGTCGGCACAGCCCCACAGGGCCACGGGGTGGCATTGTAAGTTATGCCCCGGGGGCATATAAGGTTCTATTGGAAGGGATACTCATATAAACATCAAAGGGGACTCATTTGATTGGAAGTTGAAAGTTCCAGTTCACTTTTTATAAGTCAAAAGTGATCGATAATAACTTTCAGATCGCCATTTTGTTAAAAATAGTTCAAAGGTCAGATAAAAAAAACTCCGGTGTCAACACAACCACCCAAGGCCTAGGGGCACGGGTTGCAAGATATGCCCTTGGGGCATATATGGTTCTTATGGAAGGGACGCTCGTATAAACTTCAGAGAGGGCTCATTTGAATGGAAATCGAAAGTTGTAGTTCAATTTTTAAGAGTCAAAAGAGATCGGAGGGCCCCTAGGCCCTCCACACCCTTTTTTCCCCAAAACCATCCGATACAAATTTTGAGATAGCCAATTTTTAAAACAGTTCAAAGGTCAGATAACAAAAACTCCGGTGTTGACACATCCACCCAGGGCCCGGGGGGTAGTCATTGTAAGCTGTGTCCTGGGGGCATATAAGATTCTTATGGAAGGGATGCTCGCATGAACTTCAAAGTGGGCTCATTTGATTGGAAATTGAAAGTTCTAGTTCACTTTTTATAGGTCATAAGTGATCGATAAAAATTTTTGATTTGAATGGAAATTGAAAGTTCTAGTTCAATTTTTAAGAGTCAAAAGAGATCGGAGGGCCCCTGGCCCCCCCCCCACGCCCTTTTTTCCAAAACCATCCGATACAAATTTTTAGATAGCCATTTTAAAAACAGTTCAAATGTCAGATAACAAAAACTCCCGTGTTGCCACAACCACCCAGGGCCTGGGGGGCAATCATTGTAAGCTATGTCCTGGGGCCGTATATGGTTCTTAATAAAGGGATGCTCATATGAACCTCAGAGAGGGTTCATTTGATTGGAAGTTGAAAGATGTAATTCACTTTTTAAGAGTAAAAAGTGATCGGAGGGCAGCTAGCCCCTCCCGCTCTCCACGCCTTTGGGTTTACTGGATTGATAAGCCAATCCGATAAAAATTTCGGGTGACCATTTTGTTAAAAATAGTTAATAGTTCGAACATCAGATATTAAAACTCCAGGGTCGACACAACCCCCAGGGCCCAGGGAAAGGCGTTGTAATTTATACTCTGGGGGTGTATAAGGTTATTATAGAAGGGAGGCTCGTATAAACTTCAGAGAGGGCTCATTTGATTGAATATGGAAAATTCTAGTTCAATTTTAAAGAGTGAAAAGAGACCGGAGGGAAATTAGGTCCCTCACGCCCTTTTTTCCCCAAACCCATCCGATTGAAATTTGAGATTGCCATTTTGTTAAAAATAGTTCAAATATCAGATAATAAAAACTCCGAGGTTAAGACAAACCCATTTTTTCACTTTGATATTGTTACTTTGATACCAGTTTTGATTCTTTTATGAACATTAGATTTTTTTTTTTTAAAGTTCGATTTTCAAACAAGGAATTTTTTAAAACTTGTAACTTTTTTGGAATCAAAAACGAACAAAAATTAATTAAAAAAAAAAACCTTATGCAAAATAAGTTTTTCAAAGAAAAGTAAAGGTCATTTTAAACTTGAGCTTAGGAAACACAAATACCTGTTAAAATTCAAACTCAAAACGACCAGAAATTACTATTAAAGAATAAATGAAACACGAAACGAACAGAAATTAAATAACCAATCATAGCAGAAAACATTCAACAAGTAATTATATAAATGAATAAATAGATCTTAAAGCGAGTAATGCTTGGATTTAATATGAAAATCAAGCTTAAAACGAAAAAAAAATTTGCTATTGAAGTAGAAATGAAACTTAAAACGAACAGAAATTAAATAAACAATCAATGCAAACAAACGTACTATAGATATTAATGTAATGAATAAATAAATCTTAAAACAATTGAAACTCAAACTAAATATGCAAATCAAGCTTGAAACGAACAAAAATCACCACAAATAAGAGTATGGGTATTACCTCCTTCTCTCACTGTAAAAGTCTAGAACCTATTGCGTCATTGGCGATTTACTGAAAACTATATGCGTCTTGAATAGTCTTGGAAAGTATAAACAACATCAAAATGAATATTTGATATATAACGATATTAATTGTTGAAAGAATCATCAGTTAAGAATTTATTTCACTGTAATTTTATTTTTATTTTCAATGCTTTAAGAACTGGAAAATAAAATATTTGTAATATAATTCGTTTTCAGTTAAGCGCCAATGACGCAGTTGGCTTTTGGTTTTTATTTACAGTTAAGGAAGGGGGCAGTATCCAAACTCTTGTTTGTAGTGAAACTATATTCGTCTTGAACAACTTTAGAAAGAACTAATAAATTAAACTGAATATTTGATGTATAATGATATTAATTGCTGAAAGTTCATCAGTTATAAATTTTACTACAATTTTAATGTAAATTTTCAATAATAAGTACAAAAGAAAATATTTGTAATATAATTGGCTTTCGGTAAAGCGCCAATGACGCAGTAGGTTCTAGACTTCTACAGTGAGAGAAGGAGGCGATATCCAAACTCTTGTTTATAATGATTTTTGTTCGTTTTAAGTTTGATTTTCATATTCAATCTAAGCATTACTCACTTTAAGATCTATTTATTCATTTATATAATTACTTGTTGTATGTTTTTTGCTATGATTGGTTATTTAATTTCTGTTCGTTTTGGGTTTCATTTATTCTTTAATAGTAATTTCTGGTCGTTTTGAGTTTGAATTTTAACAGGTATTTGTATCTGCCGAGCTTAAGTTTAAAATGGCCTTTACTTTTCTTTGAAAAACTTATTTTTCTGAAAGTTTTTTTTTTTAATTAGTATAAGAAAAAGTCGAAAGAAGAATAATAAAATGACTCTGTAATCCTATTTATCAAGAAAATGGGATTAGAATGAAACCGCCAGCTTCTATTGATTTCTGCCCTTTAACTTGTTATTATTATCCTCTTTCTTGGGACAAACTTGACAGAAGTCTTTCTTGATTTTCATGTTTTTTTTTTCTTTTTTTCTGCCTTTCAAATTTTTTCATTACGAGCCAAGAACATCCAAAAAACTTGCAAAGACTTAAATCAAACTAGAAACATTAGGCGATATAAACACCTTTTCACAATTGCGATCCACTTTAATGATCTAATAGATTTATGTATTCTGTCGGTAGAGTCCATAGAGACTCTCTAGGATTTCGGCCAATTGAAATGGAAAGTCTTGTGGTATTAAGGTTATTAATACAATATCATCCATATTATTGCTGTTTTTCATCATCCTTATTGTTGTCCTCTAACGATGCGGACCTTGCTGAATGGTTTGACTTAAAGTCTCGTGTTCACCCAGGATATATTTTGTATCTGGTATCCTAATATTTATGTATCTGGTATCCTTATTGTTGTCCTCTAACGATGCGGACCTTGCTGAATGGTTTGACTTAAAGTCTCGTGTTCACCCAGGATATATTTTGTATCTGGTATCCTAATATTTATGTATCTGGTATCCTTATTGTTGTCCTCTAACGATGCGGACCTTGCTGAATGGTTTGACTTAAAGTCTCGTGTTCACCCAGGATATATTTTGTATCTGGTATCCTAATATTTACTAGTCTCATAAATATATTCTTCTAACCTTCACATTTTAATGTTGGAATCCAGTTTAACCTAAGTCACACTATTATGTGACGACAATTTTGCTGACGACATGGCGGCAGATCTGACAGAAGTTATGTTTCAAAATATCAAACACTCTGAAACAAGAAAACAGTAATTATCTATTACGGAGTCAATAAAGTACCTGTATCATAGGCAGCGCAATAGCGCTGCCTAAGTAAAGAACGATGTTGGCACAATGTATTATTGATTTTTTTTTTTTTTTCATAATAGGGCACTTCGTATCGAAGGACTTGTCGTAGAAACTTGGAAAAGGGCTCAGTCGATTGAAATTGGATCAGCTAGTGCCCTTTTTAATAGTCGAAAGTGATTGGAAGTCAACTAAAACCTCTTCCACGCCCACCCTTTCCCCAAACACATCCAATCAAAATTTTGAGATAGTCATTTTGTTCAGCGCAGTCGATTTCCAGAGAGAAATTGTATTTTTGAGGAGGACACTCCCCCACAGCCCTCAGGGCAAGGGTTTCAAGTTATGCCCTGGGGGCATATAAGAACGATGTTGGAACAATGTATTATTTATTTTTTTTTTCCCTTTAGACCAGGGCACTTTGTATCGAAGAAGTTGTCGTAGAAAATTTGAAAAGGGCTCATTCAGTTGGAAATTGGAGTTTCTTGTGCCCTTTTTAATAGTCAAAAGTGACCGGAAGGCAACTAATACCCCTTCCACGCCCATCATTTCCCGAAACACATCCAATCAAAATTTTCAAATAGCCATTTTGTTCAGCGTAGTTGATTTCGAGATAGAAATTATGTTTGTGAGGAGGACACTCCCCCACAGCCTTCAGGGTAAGGGTTGTAAGTTATGCCCTGGGGGCATATAAGGTTTTTATAGAAGGCGTTGTCGTAGAAACTTCAAAAAAAGCTCATTTGATTGGAAACCCAAAGGGCTAGTGCCCTTTTTGATAGTCGAAAGTGATTGGAGGGCAACTAACCCTCCTCTCACGCCAACCTTTTCCCCAAACACATCCAATCAAAATTTTGAGATAGTCATTTTGTTCAACGAAGTTGAAAGTTCTGGAAATTAGGTGTTTGAGGATGACAACCCCCCCCCCCACATTCCTCTGAGCAAGGGTTGTAAGCTATTCCCTGGGGACATATAAGGTTTATATAGAAAGCGTTGTTGTAGAAACTGGATGGCATATAAGGCTTTTATAGAAAGTTTTGTCGTAGAAACTTCAAAAGGGTTCATTTGATTGGAAATTGAAAGGGCATTTGCCCTTTTAATAGTAAAAAGTTATTGAAGGGCAACTAACCCTCCTCTCACACCCAGCATTTCCCCAAACACATCCAATCAAAATTTTGAGATAGTCATTTTGTTTAACGTAGTTGAAAGTTCTGGAAATTAGGTCTTTCAGAATGACAACCCCCTCACAGCCCTCAAGGCAAGGATTGTAAGTTATAACCTATAGGCATATAAGGTGTTTATATAAAGCGTTGTCGTAGAAACTCAAAAAGGGCTAATGCGATTGGAAATTGAAAAAATATAAATGAAAAAATACTGAAAAATATACCCTTTACTAATAAATATAACTTTACTCAGTAAACTAATATACTTTACTGAAAAAATATAAATGTTTTTGCTTTCATAACCTTAATAAATCAAATAATATTAACATTTTGATTACTAAATATCATTATAATGTATATTAAACTGGCAATTCACATTCATTTGTATTTTTTTCAGTAAAGTGCAAATTATGTTCTAGCCTTGGGAATGCATAGGGGTTTTGAGCCCTAATCATGCTAATTTCTGCTCGTTTTGAGTTTGACTCAGTTATTTATTGTAATTTCTGTTCGTTTTGGGGTTCATTTATTTATCGATACTGATTTGTGGTAGTCTCACGCTTGGTAGATTATTTGATTTTATTTTTGCTCATTCTTGGCTTAATGGAGTTCTTACTTTTCTCTGAAAAATTTATTTTGTGGAAATTGTTTTTTAATTAATCGTTGGTAGAAAGTGAAGCTGATGTACTAGAAGTCAAAGAGATCAAGTACCTTAGAAACCACAACCGATCTGACGGCTGCTTTGAACGTTATGCTACAATATGGATTATACGTGCTGGAACAGGAAATGTCTTTGATAAACTATGTGACGTGTTAGAACCATAGCCTACTCCTTGAAAATTAACATCCATTTGCTAAATAGTAATGTTACCTCGATAACAGCTGTTTTTGACATATCCATTGGATTGATGAGATTAATGCCCGTGCCACATCATAGTCACATCTATCAATAAAGAAAGCCAAATATCATGAATGGCATGACAATTTTCTTGATTTTAGCGTCATATTTGTATTTAAAAAGCAAAAAATTTAAATTGCAAAAAATTAGTTTAAAGAGTTTGCTCCAACAGTAATTTGTGTCCAACTGTTCTCTGCCAATACTAAGTCTTCTTAGTTTCATCAGGTTCCTCTTCCAGATAGAAAATCCGCTGTTCTAAATTTCCGTCTTTTCTAGTTTCAAACAATATGCCTTAAACGTTGCCTCTGATTGGTCAGTCAAAAATTTATGCTTAAAAGTTGAACAATGTTCAACTCGAGAAATTACGAACGGCAAACATAATTGGCGCTGTAGTCGTGCGTAATTTTGATTTTATCGACAAGTGTGACTATAATGTGGCAGGGGCATAACAGCACTACACCTTCTTTCGTGAAAACACTAAAGGGCAAACCTAGAAGTACTCGATGGCGTTGCTAGTGTTACAGATTCCGGATTTCTGAGATACAGCGCACCCCACCCCTCCACAATAAAATGTGATCTTGAATCCCTTCATATCAGACAGATCGTGGTGACGAACTGTAAATAAGGAGTTACCCGGCTCAATAGTGATCGAAACTCTAAAAATCCGAAATTTTGATACCAATAGATACATCAAAAGAATCGAATTTTAATGCTGATTTTAAATATACAAGTTTCATTAAGTTTATCAAGTTTAGTTATTACAAGTTTAGTTTTTCAAATTATTAAGTTTCATCAAGTTTAGTCTTACCCATCAAATATTACGAGCCTGAGAATATTTGCCTTATTCTATAAAAAGGGGAAAGCATCCCCTAAAAGCCATTGAATCTTAATGAAAACCACACCATCAGATTCAGCGTATCAGAAAACCCTACTGTTGAAGTTTCAAGCTCATATCTGCAAAAATGTGGTATTTTGTATTTTTTGCCAGAAGAAAGATCACTGATGAGTGTTTTTTTTTTTTTTTTTTCCCAGGGATGATCGTATCGACCCAGGGGTCCTAGAATATTGCGATCGGGATCATTCGAATGGAAATTAAAACTTCTAGTGCCCTTTTAAAGTGACCAAAACAGGAGGGCAACTAGGCCCCCTCCCACGCTCATTTATTTCCCAAAGTCACCTGATCAAAATTTGAGATAGCTATTTTGTTCAGCATAGTCGAAAAATCTAATAACTATTTCTTTGAGGATGACTTAATCCCCCACTGCCCCGGGGGAAGGGCTGCAAGTTCTGAACTTTGCCCGTTGTTTACATATAGTATTGGTTATTGGGAGGTATACAGATGGTTCCAGAAGGATTTATTCCGGTGGGGGAAGGGGGGGGGGGGTCAGGGGGAGATAGCTACATGGTAGAATCTTTTCGTGGAGGAATTTTTCATGGGAGAAATTATTATGTATATGAGGGGGTTTGCCTCCTCGTCATTACCTGGCTATTTACGCTAAAGTTTTTTTTTAGTTCTTTCATATGATCTATTTATTCTAATTAAACCCTTTGTGATTCAGGGGTCATTCTTAAAGAATTGGAACAAGATTCGAAATTTAGCCTAAGTGAAGAGTGAAGTATTGACGAGGGAGCAAACCCCCTCATATACGTAATAATTTATGTTCGTTTTAAGTTTTAGCGTTGCTCCTTTGTTTCAGTTGAAAAAAATTGTTTTTTTTTTGTTTTTTTTTTTAATTAATAAAGTGTGATGTTGAACCCCTTCATATATCAAGAGACACTAAGGACAAGAAAGTATCCGTCGATAATGTCTTTCGGTGTTCTAACTTTTTTCCTGTCTCTCTTGAGATTTCTTTTATCAGCAACGCTTAAGAGGTTTTTGCAAAGATGTGTCCTTGTGGGCTTACCCGTCAAACGGTAAGGGAACCCTTTGATTTAAGCATGTAAAGATATCAATGTTACACATTTCTAAGAAAGAACAGTTCATCAAACTCTAGAGTTGCTGAGCTTGTCAAATCTAGGAAATATTTTTGTTTTGTAATATGAAAAAAACTTATTAAGCAGCTCTGTTTGACATTGCAAAAAATATGCTGATTAAGTAACTTTTCATACAACAATTATCTTTGACGCACTATATTCCAAGTTAACCCAACTTTGGTGTTTTAAAGCTATCAATTAAGCTTAATCGTAAATAAAAAGACTTCGAAATCCAGATATACATTCTAGCCCTTAGGAGGCCCAAGAGGACGGCAGGCCTTCTATTATTCATTATATTTTGTGTTCTTTTAAATTTGACCTGATTGTGTACCAATATCTGTTGCATTGATGCTAAGACCCGTTTTTACCTAGTTGTATGATGCTGGATTTGAACTTATTTTATTTTTGTTTTTTTTTAACTTATAGTTCTTAATTTTTTTTAAGATTAATGGAGCAAAACCAAAATTTTATTTAATGTATTGAAACAGTTTTCGTATGCTACATGTTTAAGTGAAACAGAATCATGAATACAAACAGTGTCAATAGAAATTTCCAGATAAAATCAATTGTGGATTTGTGGTAGAGAATTGCACTTGTAACTTGTGCGATTATGTGCTTCTTCTGGACAGTCAGCCTAATTGCCCAGCAGTAATCAGCCGCCATGTTCCCAGCCATGTTTTTCTTATGAATTGGACAGTATTTTTGATCCCACTGCTTTTCTTTGGCTCCACAGTCCAACCTTCAAATGAAACATGGACATTTGATGTACCTTCTTTTCTGCCAAGAAGAAAATTTGCTGCTTCGAGGTCAATACAAATAATCCAGTTGTACTCAGGACATTTTACAAATCCCATGATCTTATTAATATTGTAATATTTTTCATTCCTGAGTGTCCCATTAGAGGACTTCTTTAAAAGTTTACACCAATCCAGACTACTCATTAAATAATGAAGAGATAATCTCAAATGTACTGGACCATAATAAGTAACACTCAATCCAGGAAGTATACCTTTGATATCTTGACAATATTCAAATTGAAAGGGCTCTGTGAAAAAAGGAGGGAAGTTCTAGTCTTCATTTCTTTAGAAAGACATTCTTGTGCATCCATCCATTAAGCTTTCTCTTCAACGTTGATGCTCCGTTGCTTTTTTGGAGACCTTAAATTTCGCGTATCAAGTCGTTTAAATCAGGTTGATTAGACTGTTGACATGGGGTCGCACGCTTAAGCTTGAGTTTCATTACAAGTATTGATCTGCCTGACTTAACAGTAAGTAACTACTTTCTTCTGGCTTTTAAAGTTTCTTTAACAAAAAAAAGTTAAACAATAACTCATACTTAGAACGAGCAGGAATTATGGTGCTTGATCATTAAACGTACTCTTTTATATACTGTATATGGAATGTCAAACTGGAGACGCTAGAGCACAGTAGACAGAATATACCAGTAAGCTTATCGCAGATCATTTCTGGTCTTCGTTCTCGGTGCGAACAAAAAGCTCAACCCACTTATTTCTGCATTAGCGGGAATGCGGGTTAGTCTGTTTCCGATTGTTTCAATGCACTTTGATGGAAACAGATGGAAACAGACTAACCTGCATTCCCGCTAATCTGACTTCGCCTGTGTTTATATCTGCAAAAACGTTCTCCGGAGCACTCGCACCCCGGTCCGGGTTTTTATAATGGGTGAGATAGAGAATGATCATACTGGATAATTATATGAACTGTGCGCTAGAGATACCGGGACAGATACCCGCCAGACTGGTTATTTCAATAGACCGCTATTAAAAAATTGGAGTGCAAAGAGTAGTTTTCACTGCGTTTACGATATTTAAACTGTTTTTTTTTTTTTTGGGGGGGGGGGTTTGGGGTGGGGGGGGGAGTTACCCAGGTTAGGTTACGTATTTGATATAGGGTATGCTTTACCCCCCCCCTAATGTGCAAATATCTAGCCCAAATTTGTTTCTAAACTATTATATATTCATCCTATTTTATTTTATTAGCATTAACCAAACAATCAAAAGTTACGCGCCTGAGAAAATTTGGCTGATTTTCGAAAAAAGGGGGAAAGACCCCCTAAAAGTTATAGAACCTTAATGAAAATCACACCATCATATTCCGCGTATCAGAGAATCCTACTGTAGAGGTTTCAAGCTCCTATCTACAAAAATGTGGAATTTTGCATTTTTTGCCAGAAGAAAGATCACGGGTGCGTGTTTATTTTTTTTTTTTCCCAGCGGTGACCGTATCGACCCAGTGGTCCTAGAATATCGTGGGAGGGCTCATTGGAATGAAAATTAAAAGTTCTAGTGCCCTTTTTAAGTGACCAAACAAAAATGGAGGGCAACTAGGCCCCCTCCCACGCTCATTGTTTTCCCAAAGTCACCTGATCAAAATTTTAAGATAGCCATTTTGTTCAGCATGTTCGAAAATATTATAAGTATGTCTTTTAGGATGACTTAATCCCCCAAAGTTCCCGGGAGGAGGGCTGAAAGTTATGAACTTTACCCAATGTTAACATATAGTATTGGTTATTGGGAAGTATACAGTACAGACGTTTTCAGGGGATAATTTTCCTGGTAGTGGGGGGGGGGGGGTAGGGCAGGGACGTACGCAGGGGGGGCCTCCGGTCCCGGGCCCTCCCGAAATCTCACGATTTTTTTCATTTTCCCATAATTTTCTGATTTTTCTCACAGAATAATGGGTTTGAAGGATTTGGCCCCCCGAAACAAATTGCCCCCCTGAAACAAATTCCTGCATACGTTCCTGGGGTCGAGGGTTATGTAGGAGGATCTTTCCATGAAGGAAGTTTTCATGGGGGAAGGGACATTGCTATGAAGGGGACGCCGGACTTCCCAGGATCATTTAAAAAAAGATCAGAAATTAAATATAAAAAAACAAGTTTTTCAACTGCAACAGCAGCAACATCAAAACTTTAAACGAACAGAAAATATTACATATATGATTGGGTTTACCCCTAGTCAATACCTCACTCTTTAAGCCAGAGATTTTTTAGTACTTTCATAAGAGCTATTTATTCTAATTAACGGCCTTTGTGATTAAGCGGTCATTTTTAAAGAATTGGAACAAAATTCGAACTTTCGCTTAAAGAGCAAGGTATTGACTAGGGGGCGAACCCCCTAATATACGTATTAAAAATATATGAATATAGAAGTTCGTTGCGTAAGTTAATTCGTAAGTTACGTATATCTATTACTAATAAAAACGTTCGTAAATAAAATGAAACAAGTTTCGAGAAAGCCATTTAACCAAATAAAAGTAAATTAATACGAAAATTTTGTTTTAACTATTCATGTACTGTGAGCCAAGATCAAAACCTGCATTTATTCAAAAACGTTCAAACATTAAATGAAAAAAAAAACAAGTTTTTTTAACTGAAAGTAAGGAGCGACATTAAAACTTAAAACGAACAGAAATTATTCCGTATATGAAAGGGGCTGTCCCCTCCTCAACGCCTTGCTCTTTACGCTAAAGTTTGACTTTCTCACAAATCTATTTTTTTAAACAATAAAAACTTTAGCGTAAAGAGCGAGGCGTTGAGGAGGGGACAGCCCCTTTCATATACGGAATAATTTCTGTTCGTTTTAAGTTTTAATGTCGCTCCTTACTTTCAGTTAAAAAAACTTGGATTTAGCTGAATGAGATTGTATTGTACGGGGTGAGTTGGGGGATTGAGTTGAGTGGGGTTTATTTAAACAGAGATTTAGTTGTCCGAGGTTGAATTGAAGGGAACTGGGCTGAATCGGGTTTGAGTTTGTAGAGTTATATGGGTTGTCTTGGTTGGGGCGATATTACATGCACAAGTAAAAATAAGAATGTTTATTTATTTTCATGATTGAAAATCCATAAATTATAATAACAAACAATAGTTGAACAATTAGATATATAAGCTTGTCAGGTTTTGAAAAAAAAAAACATTCTTTCACTTTTGATGTAAACAATGAAAAGCAAATTGCAAGAAAACTCGAGTTTCCTGTTGAAAACTGAATGAAATCAGCATGCCAAAACTTTGTTAAACTTTTTAAAATATTTTATGCTACTTAGCAAAAATATATTTTGCTTCCCATTTATTTGCTTTAGTTTTATTTGTTCCAGCTTCAATATTATTCATCTGTGATAATTTTTGTTTTTGTTAAGTTTGACTTGATTATTCATTTTAATTCCTGTTCACTTAAAGTTTCAATTGTTCGGCTATGGTAAAATGTGTTCAATTAAGTTTGATTTGTTATGTGAGTTGATTTCCGCTTCTTTCAGGCTTTAATATTACTCTTTGTTTTCCTTTGAAAAATTTCTGTTCAGAATCGATTTTTTTAAATTAATATCTTAATTTTGGTGTTGATCGTTATGAGGAAATTTATTAATTGCGGGAATATTTATGAAGCTTTCTAGGCTTTTCTGCTGGAGAACTAAGTAGTTGGGATTTCGTAAAAATTTTTGATAATAGCATATTCAGTTAAAACCTCCGATCAGCCGTAGTTTTATGAAATAATGCTTTAATAGTATTTTTGCTTAACTATTCAGGGTAGATAGGGAAGACAATTTTCAAAATATATAATTAAAGTCTGTATATTTTTTTCTCTGTATCTTCCATTGGGCTGGAGCCGTCAAAACCCCATTCTCCCCATACCGTTGAATATAGATGAAGCTTATTCAATCTTTTATTAGAAATCCTTTTCCTGCTCTATTTTGTTGTAACTGATTGTGTGTTTATAAATAAGTTGCTATTTTATATAAGCTATCCGTTTTTTTACAGGATTTGTTTTTTTTAGACAAAATTAAGTTCATGACCTTTTATAATACAATTCACTTTATTTAAAGGTACTTTTTTAATGAAATCTTTAAAGTATCTTTGAGACGAAAATTGTTTATGCCGAAGGTACAACCTTTAAGTATTTTATTACATAATGGGAATTTTAATTTTACCTCCTTTCTTCATCGGAACAAGTTTCTATGTTAAGATTAAACATTTAATTGTTGCAAGGCTATCAACCGTAAAGTGGCATTGGAGGGGAGAAGGTAATCAAGGATTCTCTTTTTGCCTCCAATCATAAGTTAAAATTATAAGGAGATTCAATCACAAGAATAAATACGGGTTGTTGAAGGACTGTTTCGGGCTGAAATCGTAGGCGGCCAAGTTTTTAAGTCAATTGGTGTTACAACAATAGTATGGTGGGCAAAAGTTGAGACTTGAATAATTAGATTGATTTATCTGGGAACAGCCACCTGAGATTGGTAGACACTCTGCTAGCTTCGAAGGAAGTAACCAAAAAGTCTAAAACGTTTATAGTCACTAGAAAGGTAGTACGCAGATGTCTCCAAGATATCAGACTACTGACCTTTACATTCCGGGTGCAAGGATATCTCCGACTTTCGAGACATTAAAGCCTGCTGTTGCTTTGGCTAAGAAAAGACATTGGTTTCATAAAATTTTGGGGAAGTCAACTTGTCTATAGACGTGGGCTTAAAGAATATCACATTAGGTCCTAGTGCTTTCCAGCTGAAATTAGTTGTGTCTTAAAAGTGGTGTACGCCTTAAAAATACAGCCATCTCTTTTCCCTTGCCCTAAAGCTGTTCCTCAATACGATCCAAGCAGATCAGAATGCTTTGTCACATGGTTTCTTGAAGGGTGCCTCTGTAAATCATCAACATCATTTTGCTTAGGCACAAGGTGCTTTCCCCGTTAGTATTAAGCTGGTCAGGGAAGAAACCTTGCCTAGCTTTTTGTGGAAAAACTGATGTGGAGGGAGGGGTTGTGCTAAAGGAGCCAAATATCCCATCTACATCTTCATTTGTAAAGATTGAAAATGTCGGTATTATTCCGGTTCAAACAGCTACAACATGCTTAACCTTTCAGCAAATAGTTCAATAACGGGGGAACTGAGGGTTTTAAAGGGGCCACTGTACCACTTTGGTTCCCAGACAATAAATGCTGAAAATCCTTGCGTGATTCTGGCTGAAACAGGGTGCGAACTATCTGCTTTATTTTTGATGGGGAAAGAAGCATTGGATAAGTCACAGTCTCGCTTTATTCTCATGATCATATAGATGAGATATCCTTACAAGATTTTAGCGAAAACAAAGTGCACCGTGCCTATCTTTCTACTAAAATACAGGTGTAGCCACTTGGGGCTGGGGTTACTGGTGCAATCTGGCTCTCGAAATATAGAGATTAAAATTTTCCCTCGTATTCAAGTTCAAAGAAGGTACACGTTCACAGACGTCCGCAGCTTGGACTTGCTTTGTCTTTGCACTTATTTAGGACTAAAATCGTTCTCTTACCGCCCCAACGACATTCTGCAGCTGTAATATAGATTACTTGTAAGTCCAAAGTAGGTTGGACACCGAGGGTGAGCATTTTCCAAAATACATTGTTTTTTTCGACTAAGGGCTAGTGCCTTCAAACTTTCTTGAATCTCTTTTTCTTTTGACTATCGATCGTATAATACCATCCATCATAATATTTCGATGGCTAGCCTTTGGTTTACGAGAGGAAACTAATCTCAAGATTTTACCTTATTTCAAGGGCTGAAACCCCCTTTGAACAGGAATGTCCCCCCCCCGTCAACAGTAGCCCAGGAAGTTCCCTGGGCTCATGGTACTACTTTGTGAGTTACAAGCTCATTGAATAGGAGCTATTTGCTTTTTCGGCATTCAGGCGAATTTGCTGTGTATTGAAGTCCTATTGGTTAAATGGTACTTGCTCTGCACGGATCAAGCTTATCGGATGACAAGAACGGTTTCCACGGCTTAAGCCTTTTATGAAAGTTAATTGCTCTATGGGTTCTTCTCGGCCAAATCTGCAGACCTTGAAGTTTTTTTTTTCAAGAATCAAAATTTTGCATGGGTCAAGAAGTCCAGAGTAAGAGTTATCATTATTGAAAATATTCCAAGCTGGAATAATCCTTTTGGTCTTTGTTCCTCAAATATATTCCCAGTCTGACAACCCAGTCTCGACTGTTCGTTTCCTGTTTTACAAGTTACAACCCTATCAACAGGAAATATCTATCCATGTATTTACGTCCTTTGGATCTAGCTATTGCCTGAGACCAAGCTCCACTAGCCAAGCCCTTTGATGCACAAAAACATACATCATTGTTACAGCAGTTGTTAAGGACGAACTATAGCACAATGTAACTAAAAATTACGAAACGTGTTTGAAAAAAAAACTGCCTAGTTAGAAAAATTTTGCATTCAAAGATGATCCAGGATTGATAGCTACCAAATATATTTATATTCATAAACTTGACTAATTTCGTTCCTACCTAGGCCTGGTAGCTCAGTCTAGGCTCAGTGTAGAAAATCGTATCATCAGATTCAGCATATTAGAGAACCCTAATGTAGAAGTTTCAAGCTCCCATATACAAAAATGTAGAATTTTGTGTTTTTTTTTCAGAAGGAAGATCAAGGATGCGTGTTTATTTGTTGTGTTTTTTTTCCCAGGCGCGATGTTATCGAACCTGTAATCCTAGAACATCGGGAGAAGGCTCATTTGGTCGGAAGTCAAAAGTTTTAGTGCCATTTTTAAGCGACTAAAAATATTGGAGGGCAGTTAGCCCTCCTTCCAAGCCTCTTTTTTCCCCAAAGTCGTCCAATAAAAATTTTGAGATAGCCATTCTGTTCAGCACAGTCGAAAAAGCAATTAACTATATCTTTGATGATGACTTGATTCCGGCACTCCCAGGGGGAAGGGGTAAAAGATATGAACTTTGCCCATTGCTTACATATACGACTGGTTACTGGGAAGTATACAGTTATTTATAAAGGGGGGGGGGTGAAAATATTCCGTTTGGAGGGAAGTTTCTGGGGGTGAACTTTCCAGAAGAAATTTTACACGGAGGAAAATTTGTCAGAATTCATGTACAAAGTTCGTTTCATTTGTCTTACTTTCTCATTGGTAACTCCATTTTATGTGCGGATATGTTGTGGGGGAATTATCTGGGGGAAATTTTCAGTGAGGTTAATATTCTCTGGAATATTTTTTCGTGAGGGGGTGGGCTTATCCAAGGGAAAAATTCTCCATGAAGGAATTATCACCGGGAAAAATGTCCCAAGGGGGGAATTATTACCGTAAAATATTCTCAATGGGGAAATTTTCTGTGGGAGAAGCTTTTTATTTTTTTTTTGGGGGGGGGGGGTCATGAAAAGTTGTTCACATAGGGTTGATTTCCGCAATGGGCTGAAAAACGATCAGAAATTAAATTAAAAACTTTTTTTTAGTGAAAGGATGCTAAGGAGAAATTTTTAAGGCAGAAATTCCAGGGGGGGGGGATTTCAGCCAAGGTGGAAATTTCCGAGAGGACATTTTGCAGCAGCAATTATCGAGGAGTATCAGTGGTTTGTTACATAGTGGGGAGGGGGACAAGTGCCAAACGTATGAAAAGCATATTCTAATGCTAATATTTTTTAAGCTTTTTGTTAACATTCGGGTAAATATAGAAGATGGTCTGGATAGGGAGGAAGTATAAATTAATGATTATTTTATACGGGGTTATTCCATGTGGGGGAAGCTTCTAGCGGTGAAATTTGCAGAAGAAACTTTATACGGGGAAAAATTTGCCAGAATTCATAAAGTAAGCTCGTTTTAATTCTTCATGGACCGTGAGCCACATTTACTTGCATTTTTTGAAAACGATCAGGATTTAAATATAATTTTTTTCGACTGAAATTAAGGAGCGACATTAAAGCTTAATACGAATAGAAATTTTTCGGTATATGGAAGGGGCTGTCCCCTCCTCAAAATCTCACTCTTTACGCTATAGTTTGAATTTTGTCCCAATTCTTTAAGAACGACTCCTGAAACACAAGGGTCGTTTCATTAGAGCAATAAAAAGCTTTTTAAAGTACTAAAAAAATTTAGCGTAAAGAGCGAGGTGTTTAGCGAGGAGGGTACAGCCCCTTTCATATACGGAATAGTTTCTGCCGGTCTTCGATTTGAATGTTGCTGCTTACTTTCATTTGAAAAAACTTGTTTTTTTTATTTAATCCCACTGAAGGCACATTCGTTTTGCCTTTCACTCATTTTGAGCGAAACAATTATCTCAGTATTTTTTTCTACTGCCCTCGGGGGTTAAAAGTCTGTCTCTGGGAAAACAAGGGCAATAGAGAAGAGTCTGCTATTCCTCCAGTTAGTTTTTACAATCGAATGGGCCATGTTTCAGCCATGCTTGCTTGACCACCCTTTCTTTGCAAAGTAGCCAGGAAAAATAAATAACCATGAGAAACCCGTCTCTACATAATAGATCAACGCTAATGCGTTTACTCTGACAAAAGTTGCTCAAGCCCTCTCAGTAAAATATCACAACTACCTACATGGATTAAATCCTGAAGAGAAATCTATTTGATGGCCTGCAATCGGTAAAAATTCCATATTGCTGTCAGGGTTGCCACCGAGGTTACGTTCGTATTATTTTTGGTACGTTTTAAATAAATCGGTACGTTTTACGTTACGGTCCTAAAAACGTTACATTTATGTTACGTTTTTGAATTTATGTTAAGCTTTTGAATAATGAGGAAGTTTAACATTTTCTGAGTAATCTATTTTTTCCCCCGCTGTTCCCATTTTAATTATACTGACATGAGTATCGAAATTTTTTCACATCACGGTCATTTAATCTTATCAAAAAATCACTCAGTTATTAGGATGAGAAAATACCCACTTCGCTTACTCGCATGATAAGTATTCTCTCTCATGAGCATACGATTATCATTTGTTTAGTGACAAGTGACAATAGTCAGTTAGTCACCTCACCAACTTTCAATTTCATCAGTTGACTGTGAATCTTGTTCCGTCTACAGTCATACTAATTATATGGAGGAGGAGCTAGTTTCATTAGTTAATGCTAATGAAATAAAACAAAAGATTATAAAATGTAAAAATGTAGAACCAAATTTGGGCTGTATATTTGCACATTAGGGTGGGTGGGTGGTGGGTAAAGAATGCTATATATTAAATGCGTAACTTAATCTAGGTACTCCCCCCCCTGAACCCCAAAAAATAATAGTTTAAATATTGTAAACGCAATGTCAAACCACGCTTTGCGATCCAATTCTCTACTGACTGATACCCGTTTGACTAGTTTCCTTTAGCATCTATTTTGCGTGTGTATCAGCTAATTGACTAGTACCTATGATATATGTATTATTCTTTCCGTGACATTCTCACCCCCTTCCCCCTTCCGATTGGTTTGAGATAATATCAGGTTATATACACAAGTTGCTCTTTTTATATGGGATTATGAACAGCTGGTATTGACAAAATATATGAAACTGTAAAAATTAGCCATTTTTTGGTTATATCAAAGCCTTGAGGAGGGGGTGGGTTAGTTGAGCCGGAATTTTCGATTTTATGCTAAACTTTTTCCAAATATCATGGTTACTTTTTTGACATTATACCCCCTTCTCCATCTGAGGTCCCATATATAACTGTATAATTACATTTCATCGTTGTGTCGAATCTTGTGATGACATTTTTTCTGGTTACATTCTTTCCTGTTCTTTCATATTGTAAAGTAAGAATTTTATTGGTTGATTTTTTTTTAATATATTCCTAGAACTATATCCCGGACCATCGGGGGAGTGGGTGTGTTTTCAGAAAAGGGGCCATGATATTAGGAAATAGTATAAAGTAAATAATTTAATGGTACTGCTTGTGTGTTTAGCATGTTCTCTTCAGAAAAGAACAATCACTAAATATTTGGCTTTAGAAAACGACAACCCCCTTTAAGTACTACTCTTGATAGCGAAATCAAGGCACCCTGCCTTGAAAAGAGACTTTCCTATCAAAAGTTACGAAAAAGTTTCGTTTTTAAGATGTGGACGCTACGAAATTTTTGGGTCTAGTGGCAACCCTGATTGCTGTGGCTTGAGATTATTTATTGGTTTGAGATTACTGCTACAATTGCGGTAGTAAAATTTTCAAGCTAATTGTTTTTCTGTATTATTTTAAGGCGATTGTCAATCAGAGGGAACGAAGTACAGATAGATGGTTGTTTTTCAAGTTCATTTGAAGTTAAAAAGGCCTCAAGATACGATTCGGGGGTTTATGTTTGCCACATTGAAGATTGTTTAATGCCGAAGGGGCAGGAGTTCAAAAAATGGGTGTCTGTTGGTGTTGAAGTTCGACCAAGAGTTATTCTATCACCATTAAGTGCCTCTGTTACTAAGGTAGGTGAAAGCGTCAGTAAAGGAGCTAGTAAACAAGTTTAAGTCTTAAAGAATGAAATAATATGGATTCTCTTTGTAGTCAAGAGAACTTGACTGTGATCGTTAGTTTCAGTGAATAGTGGTAATCTTAGCTGATGTCGGCCAACAACAAAAACAACATTAACACCTGGTTGTCTATTTTCAATTCAATCGGAGCTCTATAATCAAATATAGATTTCTACTTCTCCTTGTACAATTTGATTTGAAACGTTTACACAATTTTTATCCATAAACTCTTATGACTTTTTAAATGTTAACATCCTTATAAAGCATGCTGCCCGTTACGTCAATTTTGGTGGCTTTTAGAAGCTTTCTATGAACCTAGTGCCCTTTGGCATTGTTTGTGAAATAGGATATGTGACAAATTAACAACTAGAAGTCTGTGAGACGTAATATCAATAAAGAATTTGAAATATCAAGATTTTGCTCAAATCTGTTGACATATATACGTTTCCTGATTTTACTGTAGCCATCTATAAAAAAATACCATATTTTTTTTTAGCTCTTCCTTCCTGCCTCCTTTCTCTCACTCTCTATCCGTTCTACAGGTCTGTCTTTCTCTCTTCCTTACTTGTCAATTAGTTCAACAGGTTATTTCCAATTGATCTTTGGTAAATCTTTATGGAATACTTCAAGACAAATCTGTTTCCTGACCAAATCCTTAAAAAAACAAGCTACACACGTGAGCAGATTAATCGAAGTCGTAGTCTTTCCAGCATAGTTATTAGAAGGCTATAAGACTGAGATTGTTCTTTTTATGAAAGTAGTGACGGGCCTTAAAACCTTAGATAAACAGGAGCTATCCTACATTGATTGGGGCTAGGTCCATCCTCAGTTCCACCACCACTTTTTACACTATAATCTGAAAAATGGTTTCCTGAAAAGACTTAAATTGCATCAAATCTAGCCAGTTGATGGTTGCAAGTGTTCTATTTAATAATTGCCACTTTAATGGCAATTATTAATTGCCATTTTGATGGCATTTTAACAAATACAGCTGTATGAGCCCTTTCATTCTCAGAACACCTTGGTGGGAATTTTCAGTTTTTCGTCACGTTGCTCTTGTGTCAGAACACTTGTCCCCGAAGCAGTGATACAATACATACGAAATTTCAACTGAACAATAGGGTGACTGCTAATGCCTTCAACCGCGCCCCCCACTCTTTAGTACATTTACATAGCTGTACATACAATACATAGCTGCATTGTATACCTTTTGGATTTGTAACTATGCAATACTCTATAAATTTTAGTATTGCTGCATGAACATGCACACTAGCTATTTCTAAAACTTTGCAGGTTTTCTTACGTTAGCATCTTTCGATGAGTAACCTTGAGCTTTATGAGTTTCACATTATTAGAATCAAATTCAGTTCCTTCGTCTCTACCTTTATTTTCAGAATCTTTTACGAGTCAAAAGTCACTTTTATGCATTTTTGTGACAAGGGTTTATTTAATTTTTTTTACTTATCGCTACCATAAACGGTTTTATATACGGTCTGTATAAAATGAACAGATATTATTTCCCATTAATATCGTAATACTAACGATTGCACGGTAAATATTTTGGAACAAGTCAACCAATCCTCCTGGGGAGAGATGGAGGATGAAACCCCAAAAGGTGTGTATCTTTAGGCCCATGTGCGCCTTTATATTCAAGTTTTCAAACTTGTCAGAATTGGTTTTTAGGATCAATATGGAAAATGAAGCTTACTCCCCAGATAGTTCGCCCTCCCCCCCTAAATCAACCATACTGATTCAAAAAATACCAACGGCACTGGCTTGCGAGGAGTGGAACACTCTAAAACTGGACATTTTATTGTATTTTACTGTTTCATGCAAGAAAATGCATCCTCCACAAAGTTTCAGGCGCAGTTTTCCGCTCCAAAACGAGATAGAGATGCCTAGAGGTCATAGAATGCCTTCATCACAAATTAACACGATTAGTTATAAAAAATGGCGGCAATGATGTAGGTAAAGAAACTAAACAAAGTCAGAATTAAAACTATTTATTTAATACTCATATTCCTAATTTCATTACGGTTTTTTCCTAGTATCCCTTCATTTCAAGTCACGCACAATTATTCTTCATCTGAATCAGCCTCGGCATCGTAGCACCTCCCATAACAAGAGCACAAAATATCGTAACCTCTATCTCCACAGGGACATTTTTATCCACAAGATTTACACTTGAAATATGGCAAAGCTTTCTGAATAGTGGATAGCCAAGCAGGAAGGGTTTATTTAATGGGTACTATGCATCGTTCCTTCATATCCCATCCAAAATCAAGCGGAGAAAGGTACGAGGGGCAAGGCATAAGGGCCTAGAGCATGATGGACCACTGGTAAATACACCTTTTCATATTTAAGGCAAAGGAGTCGTCGGGTGGAGGCAGGCTCTTCAACGTTTTCCGATGAGGGAACAAGTGAACGCGGAGGTCAGTCAAACATGACAATTCCTCTGATTTTCTGTATGAGGCGATCAAAATCTCGCAACACAGCTTCATAATATCTTCCTCAAGCTCAACTACTCAGTTGATTTGCTCCAAAATCCGTTCAGTAACAGCAGATATTCGAGGTAACCATGGCACAACTACTCTAAGGATCATCTTCTTTCCTTGAGAGAAAATGAAGCTCACAGTATCACTACTGGCGAAACAGCGCAAAAACTAAATTAAATTCACTGGGGACGGTGGGAGTCTATTTGCAAGTTCAGTGATCGAAATGACTTTGCCCCGCAAGCAAACAAAACATGGCTTTGCTTTTCAATCGTCTTAAAAGACTGAAGGAAGATGATCACAATGTCTGTGTCATTTGCTTCCACGATTACATCCGTGCACCCCGTCCTGGCACAGAAACCCGTGCGAAGAGCGACACGGGTATCCGCTTCGTCATAATGCTGCTCAGTTTATTGGCAAATCTCTCGCAGTTTACAGTCTGATTACCTGGAAGCAATTAAACTACTCCAGTCCTATCTGCAAATCTTCCTGACAGGTACACTGGAAAAACAAGGACTTTGTGGTCAGTACCGGTCCAAAAGTCAAACATGTATTCTATAAGCTTTGCTTTACTTTGGATATCAAGCAGGATAGAGTCCCGGCTGTTTAGAACCGTATTCGGTCGAATTGAAAAGGATTTCCAAGGCACGTTTCCACGCCATTCATGGCAACCACTACTATCTTTCAAAGAAACGACTTCACAACCCCCAATGTCTTAAAATAGGCCACCTTAACGGTCTGCTACAACATGCAGCTGAATTGTTTGTTATAGAAGTTACCCTAGGAGATTCGTAAATGTCCTTTTAGCAAAGTATACTAAAATTTCATCCCTCCTAAGAGGTTGGCCTCTTGTAAAGGACATACAATCAACAACTCTCACACTTGCTGCCTCTTGGAAACTTGGTACTTCAGCTGGCCACTTTTTGATAGTAAGAGAGCCGTTCAGAAATTCTAATAAAGCACCCTTACTTCCAGTTCTTAAGACAGTGCTTCCACTTTGCGTAACCTCAAACAGTGCTGGTGGGTCAAATAAGTTCATGACCTAATATTTTCTGCAATATATTGGTGCGTGAGTCCTGGTCGGTATCAACAGTGACCATAATTCGCTTGAACACATCTAATTCCATGTTTAGGGCCACGCTTCAGGGTCGCTTTGGGGTGGCTTAGACGCAAATTCTGAGAAAGCTGAAAATTAAAACGAAACCAGGCTTTTCAAATTCTGGTAACTGAAAATTCCAGAATTTTCTAAATTATGTGAAACGATTTTTGTTTTCAGATAGAGGATTAAATTATGAATCACATGGTCTGTTTATTTCGTATCTGTCTCATTATGACCTGATTGGATGAAATTGATGCAGTGCATAGGAAAATCCTTTCCCCGAAATTCATGACCAACTTAGTGCCAGTTCTGATGCCTGGCAAGCAAGTACCAAAAAAACAGATATTAGTTTGCCAATCAAAATGATTTGGAGATGGATCAAGAGAGTAAAAGCAAACTGATATGATATGGGCATTAAACATAGAGAACTCTACTATCAGCTTCAGAGGAATACCCTTTCACTCAAAACTTTTTGGTTAATAGAGAAATTACCAAATGAGACCAAGTGATGACATATAAAAAAGGCCTTACTCACAAATAAAATCACATGCTATGCAACCTCCACTGAATTAACCAAAAACTATCGCTAGGAACTTCTTTTTCCACTTCTGTTGTCTTGGTTCGGTCTTGATACTAAAACAACGGCAGTAAAAAAAATTCCAATCTTGCTTCTTATTTTTTTCTTCTAAAGGACACCGGAAAACAGGGGAATCCACCGGAATCCAGGGTTTTTTTCAGGGGAAGGGCGCAAAATGGGTTGATCCGATAAACTTGCGGTAGGAGCAAGTTTAATTAACGCATATTTTCGTTAATTAAGTAAATTACACTATTTTAGACTATGTTAGGGGGTAACAAAATAACTATGGTAAATAAGTTGAACTCTAAAATAAAAAAAAAGAGTTCTTATGGGTGTGGGATTCTTACCATAAAAGGGGTAATTTCTGTTCTTTTTAGAATGTAGTGCTGGTTTTTGCTTTATTGGAAGAAATCTTTTGCATTCGTTTGATTCGTGGGGCTAAGGGAAGTGGAAGCCCTCTTGCATAAAAGATAATTTCTATGCGTTTTAAATTTGATCATCGTAATGTTTTCATTAACAAGAAGATAGTTTAACTAACAAAGAATCATTCATAAAAACAACTTCAGTGATAACTTTCCTATTTAAAAGCAACAAGATCTGAAGCTTCAGGATTTATAAATAGTTCGCCTAGAGTTCTGAGTTTTGTTTATTCTAAAAGTGCTCCCGCTTCGCTATCAAGTTTGCAGCATGGAACTCGAATCAAGATTGAAACCTCATTTACTGTTTCCGAAGTTCCTTTGAAGTTATCGCCCATAATGTTCCGCATAAACTTCAAAGACGGCTTTACTGTTGAAACTTAATAAGGATGAATTCCTATTACTTTTCAAGGCAGGAAGCAATCCTGATTATCACCTTTTCGATTGCTTTACCCCTTTGTTCTGTTTGCGAAATTGATCTTCTAAATCATTTTGCGCTCTGTTGGCTAAACACATGACAATGGGGACGCTTCTACTAACTAGCTTATGTAAGTTTTCTGCCATTGACTATCACTAAAGCCAATAGAACGTAAATTATCTTACTGTCCTAGAACATTTAAATTCCAGGTTGTTGATTTTTTTTATCACTTGTGGAAAATTATCAATTAACTACGAAATTATCTAGTATGACTTGTCAAAAATTTGTCGTTTTGAATTTATGTAGTTAATGTCCATCTTTTTGGTTGTAAGTATCTCCACTTAGGAGGAGAAAAAAAAACAAAAATGAAGTGCACTAATTAGCCAAGTAAATACTTGAACTAATAGCAGGGCAGAATACCATCAGGTCTCCCTGGTGCGTAGAAGCTGAAAGACTTAGTTTTGCCAGTTGCAGTGTCAAGGAGGTGATAATTTGTTATCACGACTGGCCTTATCTTCTTCTATATTGGTGAAAGTTGTCTAGGGCCTGATTTTGAAGATCGGTCTTAATTTTACCATGACCAGATTGGTCTTACTAGTAAGGCTTTGCGTCTGCCAACATCTTCACAGGAGGTTGTGGCACGTAGTTTGAGGAATTTTTACAAGATATTCTTTGGGTTGCCATACTATATGAGTCGTATATAACAGTGTGCTACGACGCACACAAGAGTTTCGCTTTCCTTGTTGTTTATTATTTGGTTAAACGTAAACAGACTTCTCCTCTCATAGAGAATTGAACTTTTATTTCTGATCCTAGGGTGCAAATCTGACCATTAGTTGTTTCTTTGAGGACAACCATTTTGACTATTCTAACTATACTCCACACTTCAGTTGGAAAATTAATAGACATCCCTTAGACCAGACAGACGGCGAATTTTACGAAGAACTGTTTCCAAGTGGAAGCCTTCTTCTCCTATCAAACATTGAGGTACGTTTCTTTTCAATTCATCAGGTTATCGCTTACCGGTATTCCATTTTGAAGTGCCAAATCTAGCAGCTAATTTACGGGCTAACGCTTGCTTACTTCTTTACTTTAGGTTTTGCTTAAATTTGTATAGCCGGAGCCATTGTGGACATTCCTGAGAAGATTTTTTATGAGAAGATGAAAAACCATCTTGGACTTCCTAAAACAATTTCTTATAAGTTTCTTAGAAAAACAATTTCTTATAAGTTTCTTAGGAAAACAATTTCTTATAAGTTTCTTAGAAAAACAATTTCTTATAAGTTTCTTAGAAAAACAAACTCTTATAAGTTTCTCGTATTCAAAACTCCTGGTTTTCTGGCCCCAAAGCCAAAAATTGTTAAAATCACATTTCACCTACGCAAGCAAGTGTATATCTCCTCCATTTCTTTCATTGTGACAAGCTGTGACAAACTAACTTTATTGGAAATAAAAACACTCGGAAAATCAGGCACCTAATTTGAAGCAGACTTAGCCGAACTTGTTTTTTCAAGATTAAGACAGATACAATAACTATGAACCTGCGTCCTAGGAAATGTAGGACTGCCACAGATTTATGAATATTGTCGCTCTTCCCATATTTTCAGATTTCTCAGGTACCCCAGTCCCGGATTTCGTTGATCTAAAAAAGAAAAAAAACATAACTGCAATTGTTAAAGCATCTAAAGCTTAATATTTGAAATAAGAGGATTCGCTGCTGAAATGCTCAATCGCACGACTTTTCTTTTAAAACCCTGTATGAAGGATAGTTTTGAAGTACTCAAATTTGTGAAGATAAAGCAGTATATTCTACTTAACTTTCTCAGTTGAAACATTTTCTTTGCTTTGTAAAATAAAGTTATTGTCATTTATAGTTATTAAGTAAGAAAAACACATTTTCCAAAAAAGAAGTTCGTCAGAGAAAATTAAAGTATGTTAGGACCGAAGGTGACGAGAAGTTAAGTTATATAGTAATTCAACCAATAGAAACCCGAAACGAAAATAAATTAGAATGAGTGGCTGCGTCAAAAATAAAATGAACACTGATTACAACAAACAGGACTCCTGTTACAGGAGTAGGGATAATCCACCCTAAACCTTTCAAAAGCTAGAGCTTCATTTGCGCTTTACCTAAATCAATTAAAAAAAAGCTTTTTTTTACAGAAGTGAAGAACAAAGTGAAATCTTAGACGGACAGTAATTATTGCTTCGCAGGTTATGCAACATATATCTGCACAACTGGTTCAAATTAGCTGACTAATAATATTTACCTATATTTGTAGAATTCTGAAAAATTAGCGCTTTACTTAAAACTAAGCATGCATGAATTTTTAAGAGATTAAAATTGCTAAAAATTCATTGATTTTACGGGCGATGAAAGTTTACTGAGAGCCATTAAATTAGACTTTTATGTTTCCTGCAAGTTACTTGAGAATTTTTCTGATCCAAATTGTTTTTTTTTGCATCGATTTTTTGTTTTCTCTAGATTTTCAGAATTTCATAAATGTAGGGAAATATTATGAGTCAGTATATTAAGCCAGTATTGGAGATATATGTTGCATAAAATGCGAAGCAATAATTTTGTTCGTTTAAAGTTTCAACTTCGATCTTTATTTCTATCAGAAATCTTTGTTTTTTTAATTTATCTTTGGTTTTCAGGTTTTTTTAATATACTCAATAAACATTACAAATTTTTTTTTTCTAACTTGGGCGAAGACAGAAAGAAGCTAACAAGGTGTTTTGCAAAATAGAGAATTAAATAAATCATTAAGAAAATGTACACTTTTGTCACAAACAGAGTCCAAGAGATGTAATATCTAGGTATCTGAGGAGTTGTAAAACAAATTCCATTTTTTGTGAAAAGTTTTTCTATATAGAATATATAGAAATTTGAAAGACACTTGAAAGACAATTGGAAGACACTAAAAGAATTTATGATGTATAGTTAACCAATATATCAAAAGAATTAAATTCAAATCAAAAGAATTAAGTTCATTTTATTATTGTCACAATTTTTTTACCGCAATGTAGCAGTATTACAAGCTTCAATGGAAGTATATTCTCGATTTTTAGCTTCTTGGACTTCAATATTTTAGAAGAACTGATCATCAAAATCATATTATTATGAAAAGTATAAGGTTAAAGCTAGAAAATTCTTCGTACTCAGAAGAGGGGAGAATTCATGTACGTCTTTAAGAAAAGTTAAGCAAGAAAGAAACGGTTTTAATTTTAATAAGGCAGTAAAACAATAAATAAAAACAAATAAACACTTTAATTAAAAAATATTCCGATTATTTCGGCCGCACGTCCGAGAGCCTTTCTCAACGGAAAAAACAACGAAAAACGAAAAAATGAAAAAAAATAACACCCATAGAAATACAACAACTAAATACACGGAGAAGAAAAAAAGCAAATATAAATAAATAAGTAAGAAACAAACTTCCAGCATGGAATTCTTGAATTGGGAGAGTTGTGCTGACAAAATTCGAGATAAGAATTGTTTAATTTAAAAAAAGGTGTGATTATTTAAATATGAAAAGTTTATTTATAAAAAAAATGAAAATGCAAAGGGTTAAAAGAATAAATGCGATTTTTTTGTTTAAATTCCAGAATTAGGAAGAGATAGAGAGGTGAAAGCTCGATACTTCCGTGCAAGGAAACTTTATTTGCAAAGAAGTCATTGTTACCGCATACAGTAAAGATCCATACTTCTTTACCTCTCTGGATGACTTACAACTATTGCGAGTACATTTATGCCTTCGAAAGCGAGAGCTCAGATATTTGCCACCGTCCGATGCTATCTTTGAGTGTCATGCTATGCCTTCGAAAGCGAGAGCTCAGATATTTGCCACCGTCCGATGCTATCTTTGAGTGTCATGCTATGCCTTCGAAAAAGAGAGCTTTTATGCTCTTTATGCACATTTATGGCATAATATGCTCTTTAATGCACATTTATGCCTTCGAAAGCGAGAGCTCAGATATTTGCCACCGTCCGATGCTATCTTTGAGTGTCATGCTAAGCACGTTTACCTTCCATTGCACATTTTTTACAAGAAAACCAACCAGAGCACCAGTTTCTATATTCTCTTCAGTTTGACTGGCCATTTCGGGTTAATGAGGTTAGGCTAGTGGTGTCCACCCTTAAGGTACTCCCAAAAAAAAATATTCATCTTCGGGAAGAAGACCTTGTGATTTACTTCGTGGTTGCGGTGGGAAATGTTTGAATGCTTCTTCCAAGCTCTAGAATTGATTCTTCTTATTCCATACTGTTTAAACTTTCTTCTATATATAATTCAGCCTCAGATTAAAAAATTTGACTTTCTGAGCCCGCGTTTTTAAGCTTTGTTTGTTAATTAGTACAATACACGTAATAGCTCGCAGTTATTATTCGAAAAGCATTCCAAGCTTTTTGCTCACATTATTAGTAATTTCACTTTCGTATTAGCTTCCAGATCATGCATGCAAACATTTTATTTTTGGGAATCAGCCCAGACCTTGCGACTTACTTTGTGGGTGTGTTTGTGTGGGGGGGGGGTGTATGAATGCTTATGTTTCTTTTAGTTATAATTCAGGTTCAGATGGATAGGCTATATCTGCTGAGCTATTGTCTTCATAAATTCGTGTGCTAATCTGTGCATTACACGAAATAGTTGGCAGTTGCTATTTGAACAGCACACCATTTTTTTTTTTTTTTTTTTGTTCATATTATTTTCAATTTCACTTTGGGATGAAAAGGTTCATCTTCAAGATCAAAGATTAGCTAGTATCTTGCCTCAAACCTTTGAGCTTGCTTTGTGGCTATCAACGGAGGTAATTCATAAATGCTTCTTCTAGCTATAATTCGGAGATGCAAGCGTGATATGCTGATCTGTTATCTTCTAAAGTTATTTTTGTAATAAGTGCATTACGCGGAATAGTTAGCAGTTGTTATTAGAAGAGCATACTGGTCTTTATTGTTCATATTATTAGCAACTTTACTTTGGCATGAAATGATATTTATCTTCAAGGTTTTGCACAAATATTTCTGAATCCATGTATGTACTATTATAGAGGTATGTTTCCAGTTCTTGTGTATAACTGCCCATTACTCGCCAGATACTTGAATATAAAAACAATTTTTTTAGGACTAAAATCTTAGCTTCAAGGTCAACAGCGATGAGCCCAAACTGAGTAACGATGGCACTAGTAGTGTTGTAGTAACAGGGACGAGAGGGCAATACTTCCACCATACGGGAGGGCCTATATTCCGGGAGGACAGTATCCACACCACACAAGAAGGTGTATATTCCAAAAGGGCAGTCCCCCTGCATTCCGACGGGGCAGTCATTCTGTCGGGGCAGTAATTTCGACGGGGCAGTCATTCCAACGGGGTAGTCATTAACATGTATCATATAAAAAAAAACACCACGCCTATAAAGTCATATCTTCGGTTATTTTTTTATGTTGTAATTATAATCAGCTTACCATGAAAATTCGTGCTGTTCACAGTACAATGATTTTGTATTAAATTTCGTGTTTCTGATAGAGTCATGGCTGTTTTCATACACCGATGGTTGTTTTCTTGGTATGGTTAAATGAAGTTGATGGTTACGAAATTCTGTCTGTTAAGCAATATGTTAGGCGTGTTTTTTATGTTTCACCTTGCACACTGGAATAAAAACTCTGATGACGAGATGATTAACGATGACAAGATGACATTGTGACTTGACCTAGCTTCATTTCTCGGATGTGTTCTGTATAATACACAAGTACCGTTTGAACAGTGTTGTCAATATAAAATATGCTTTAACGTTGTAGTATACTAAAAAGTTGATGCTACAAAGAGTTGTAGATGCCAAGAAAAGAATTTTAATAAAGAAATTCAGAACAATCTTTAGAAATCCTTAGAAATCAAGTAGTGAGACGATTATGAGTATGAACCATCAAGGATCACAACCATCAATGACCCTAACCATCAAGGACCTTAACCTCCAAAGGTCCCCTAACCCCAAACTCCAACGGGCCCCCTCCCTCCAACTTTTTAGGCCCCATCCCCCCACTTTTTTCAACTTTTTTCAACTTTTTTTACATGTCTAAAAATCAGCACTCAACATGTTCCATCTACAAATTGGTTTCACGAGGGAAAAATAAAAAATCAATGTACAAAATTCAAGAAGAACAAAAAAACAACATGCAATAAGTTTCACGAATAAAAAAAAAATTAGCATGCAACAAGTTCCATGAACGAAACCAGTTTCATTTGAATAAAAATCAATGTATAAATTTCACAAAGATAAAAATCAACATGTAACAAGGTTCATGAAGAAAAACCAGCATGCAACAAGTTACACATATAAAAAAGTCAGCGCGCAACAAGATCCATGGAGAAAATCAGCTTCAAGAGGAGAAAGATCAATGTGCAAGTTTCACGATGAGAAATATCAACATGCAACAAGTTTCACGAACAAAAAAATATGCAAAAAGTTCCATGAACAAAATCAGCAAGCGACAAGTTCCTTGAACGAAATCAGTTTCATGAGGAGAAAAATCAGTGTACGAGTTTTGCGAAGAGAAAAAAATCAGCAGGCAACAAGTTTCACGAACAAAAAAACAGTCAGCACACAAAAAAATCCACGATCAAAAAAATATGCATGCAGTATGCTCCATGAACAAAATTAGTTTCAGGAGGAGAAAAAAAATCAATGTACATGTTCCACGAAGAGAAAAAATTAAACTGCAACAAGTTTCACGAATAAAAAAACAGCAAGCAACAAGTTCCACGAACAAAAAAAAACAATCAGCACGCAACAACTTCCAATAATAAAATCAGTTTCACGAAGAGAAAAATCAATGTACAAGTTTCGAAAAGAGAATAAACAAAATCACACTGAAACACGTTTCACGAACATAAGATCATCACTCAACAAGTTCCACGAACATAAATCAGCGTGCAACAAGTTCCATGAACAAAACCAGTTTTCTCAATGAGGAAAATCATTGTAGAAGTTTCACGAAGAGAAAAATCAATATTTAACATGAATCACGAACAAAGAAATACGCATGCAATAATTTCCATGAACAAAATTAGTTTCACTAGGTAGAAAAAAAATATACTTGTTTCACGAAGAGAAAAAATAAACATGCAACAAGTTTCAGGAATAAAAAATCAGAACGCAACAAGTTCCACGAGCAAAATCAGTTTAACAGGGCGAAAAATCATTGTTTCAGTTCCGCGAAGAGAAAAAAATCAGCATGCAACAAGTTTCACAAAAAAAAGTCAGCACTCAACAAGTTCCACAAACATAAATCAGCACGGTCAACTTCCATGAACAAAATTGGCTTCAAGAGAAGAAAAAAAATCAATGTGCAAGTTTCACGAAGAGAAAAATCAATATGCAACAAGTTTCATGAACAAAAACCATCATGCAACAAGTTCCATGAACAACAATCAGCACGTAACAAGTTACTTGAACAAAATCAGTTTCACGAGGAGAAAAATCAGTGTACAAGTTTCGCGAAGAGAAAAAAAGCAACATGCAACAAGTTTCACGAACAAAAAAAAATCAGCACGCAACAAGTTCCAGGATCAGAAAAATATTCATGCAGTATGTTCCATGGACAAAATTAGTTTTAGGAGGAGAAAAAAAAAATCAATGTGCATGTTTCACGAAGAGAAAAAATCAATATGCAACAAGTTTCGCGAATAAAAAACAGCATGCAACTAGTCTCACGAACTAAAAAAACAATCAGGACGCAACAAATTCCGTTAACAAAATCAGTTTCACGAGGTGAAAATCAATGCACAAGTTTCGCGAAGAAAAAAAACAGGCTGCAACAAGTTTCACAAGCCAAAAAAATCATCCCTCAACGAGTTCCACGAACATAAATCAGCATGCAACAAGTTCCATGAACAAAACCAGTTTTCTCAATGAAAAAATCATTGTAGATGTTTCACGAAGAGAAAAATCAACAAGTAACATGAATCACGAGCATAGAATATGCATGCAATAAGTTCCATGAACAAAATTAGTTTCACTATGTGGAAAAAAAAACAATCAAGTGTCATGAAAAAAAAAGCCATCATACAACAAGTTCCATGAACAACAATCAGCGCGCAACAAGTTCCTTGAACAAAATCAGTTTCATGAGGAGAAAAATCAGTGTACGAGTTTTGCGAAGAGAAAAAAATCAACATGCAACAAGTTTCATGAACAAAAAAACAGTCAGCACACACAAAAATCCTCGATAAAAAAATATGCATGCAGTATGTTCCATGAATAAAATTATTTTCAGGAGGAGAAAAAAAATCAATGTACATGTTTCACGAAGGGAAAAAAATCAACCTGCAACAAGTTTCACGAATAAAAAAACAGCAAGCAACAAGTTCAACAAACAAAAAAAAACAATCAGCACGCAACAACTTCCATTAACAAAATCAGTTTCACGAAGAGAAAAATCAATGTACAAGTTTTGAGAAGAGAATAAACTAAATCACACTGCAACACGTTTCACGAACAAAAGATCATCCCTCAACAAGTTCCACGAACATAAATCAGTGTGCAACAAGTTCCATGAACAAAACCAGTTTTCTCGATGAGGAAAATCATTGTAGAAGTTTCGCGAAGAGAAAAATCAACATTTAACATGGATCACAAACAAAGAAATATGCATGCAATAAGTTTCATGAACAAAATTAGTTTCACTGGGTAGAAAAAAAACTCAATATACTTGTTTCACGAAGAGAAAAAATAAATATGCAACAAGTTTCAGGAATAAAAAATCAACACGCAAAAGGTTCCAGGAACAAAATCAGTTTAACGGGGAGACAAATCATTGTTTAAGTTTCGCGAAGAGAAAAAAATCAGCATGCAACAAGTTTCAAGACGAAAAATCAACACTCAACAAGTTGCAGAAACATAAATCAGCACGGTCAATTTCCACGAACAAAATTGGCTTCAAGAGAAGAAAAAGAAATCAATGTGCAAGTTTCACGAAGAGAAAAATCAACATGCAACAAGTTTCATGAACAAAAAACCATCATGCAATAAGCTCCATGAACAACAATTAGCCCGCAACAAGTTCCTTGAATAAAATCAGTTTCACGAGGAGAAAAATCAGTGCACAAGTTTCGCGAAGAGGAAAAATAGCAACATGCAACAAGTTTCACGAACAAAAAAAATCAGCACGCACCAAGTTCTAGAATCAGAAAAATATGCATGCAGTATGTTCCATGGACAAAATTAATTTTAGGAGGAGAAAAAAAAAATCATTGCACATGTTTCACGAAGAGAAAAAATCAATATGCAACAAGTTTCACGAATAAAAACAGCATGCAACAAGTTCCACGAACTAAAAAAAACAAAAAACACGCAACAAGTTCCATTAACAAAATCAGTTTCACGAGGTGAAAAATCAATGTACAATTTTCGCGAAGAGAAGAAAACAGGTTGCAACAAGTTTCACACACAAAAAAAATCATCAATCAACAAGTTCCAAGAACATAAATCAGCACTAAACAAGTTCCGAAATCAGGATGCAACAAGTTTCACGAAGGAAATCAGCACTCAACAAGTTCCACAAACATAAATCAGCGTGGTCGAGTTCTATGGACAAAATTGGCTTCAAGAGAAGAAAAAAATCAATGTGCAAGTTTTACGAAGAGAAAAATCAACATGCAACAAGTTTCATGAACAAAAACCATCATGCAACAATTTTCATGAACAAAAATCAGCATGCAACAAGTTCCTTGAACAAAATCAGTTTCACGAGGAGAAAAATCAGTGTACAAGTTTCGCGAAGAGAAAAAAGCAACATGCAACAAGTTTCACGAACAAAAAAATCAAAACGCAACAAGTTCCAGAATCAGAAAAATATGCATGCAGTATGTTCAATGGACAAAATTAGTTTTAGGAGGAGAAAATAAAAATCAATGTGTATGTTTCACGAAGATAAAAAATCAACATGCAACAAGTTTCACGAATAAAAAACGGCATGGAACAAGTTCCACGGACTAAAAAAACTATCAGCACGCAACAAGTTCCATTAACAAAATCAGATTTACGAGGTGAAAAATCAATGTGCAAGTTTGCGAAGAGAAAAAAAACGGGCTGCAACAAGTTTCACAAACAAAAAAATCATCACTCAACAAGTTCCAAGAATATAAATCAGCATAAAACAAGTTCCATTAACAAAACCACTTTTCTCAATGAAAAAAACATTGTAGATGTTTCACGAAGAGAAAAATCAACATGTAACATGAATCACGAGCATAGAATATGCATGCCATAAGTTCCATGAACAAAATTAGTTTCATTATGTGGGAAAAAAATCAAGTTTCATGAATAAAAAACTATCATGCAACAAGTTCCATGAACAGCAATCAGCACGCAACAAGCTCCTTGAACAAAATCAGTTTCACGAGGAGAAAAATCAGTGTACAAGTTTCGCGAAGAGAAAAAAAGCAACATGCAACAAGTTTCACGAACAAAAAAATCAGCACGCAACAAGTTCCAGAATCAGAAAAATATGCATGCAGTATGTTCCATGGACAAAATTAGTTTTAGGAGGAGAAAAAAATCAATGTGCATGTTTCACGAAGAGAAAAAATCAACATGCAACAAGTTTCACGAATAAAAAACAGCATGCACCAAGTTCTACGAACTAAAAAAATAATCAGCACGAATTAAGTTCCATTTACAAAATCAGTTTCTCGAAGTGTAAAATCAATGTACAAGTTTCACGAAGAGAAAAAAAAAATCAGACTGCAACAAGTTCCACAAACAAAAATATCATCACTCAACAAGTTCAACGAACATAAATCAGCATGCAACAAGTTCCATGAACAAAACCAAAAAAATCAACATGATTTTTTCCACGAACATAAATCAGCACAGAACAAGATCCATGAACAAAATCGACTTCGCGAGGAGAAAACAAAAACCAATGTAAAAGTTTTACGAAGAGAAAAAAACAACATGAAGCAAGTTTCACGAAAAAAAATTCTTCAGGCAGCAATTTCCAGAAACAAAAATCAGCACTCAACATGTTCCAAGATCAAAATCACTTTCACAAGGAAAAAATCAATGTACAATCTATCATGAATAGAAAAAAACAACATGCAACAAGTTTCACAAAAAAAACTTTAGTAATCAACAAGTAAATCAACATGCAACAAGTTTCACGAACAAAAAAATAAAAAAGAGCGTGCAACCGGGTACTTGCAGCCAGCCTACAATATCACCGTATTTTTGGGGCGCCACGCCAAGTGAACCTAATTGAACCTAACTTGAATACAGTTATTTGAAAAAAGGGTGGTATTGTAGGTTGTCTGCAGGTACCCGGTTGCACGCTCTTTTTTTATTTATTTTTCTATTCATGAAGATTGTACATTGATTTTTTCCTCGTGAAAGTGATTTTGATCTTTGAACATGCTGAGTGCTGATTTTTGTTTCTGGAACTTGCTGCCTGCGGAATTTTTTTCGTGAATTTTGCTTCATGTTGTTTTTTCTCTTCGTGGAACTTTTACATTGATTGTTTTTTCTCCTCGAGAAGTCAATTTTGTTCATGGATCTTGTTCTGTGGATGTACATTAATTTTTTTTCTCCTCCTGAAACTAATTTGTTCATGGAACATACTGCATGTATATTTTTTTGATCCTGGATTTTTTTTTGTGCTGACTGTTTTTTTGTTCGTGAAACTTGTTGCATGTTGATTTTTTTCTCTTCGCGAAACTCGTACACTGATTTATCTCCTCTTGAAACTGATTTTGTTCAAGGAACTTGTCGCGTACTAATTTTGTTCATGACACTTGTTGCATATTTTTTTGTTCGTGAAACTTGTTGCATGTTGACTTTTCTCATCGTGAAACTTGCACATTGATTTTTCTCCTCTTGAAGCTGATTTTCTCCATGGAACTTGTTGCGCGCTGATTTTTTTATATGTGTAACTTGTTGCATGCTTTTTTCTTCATGAACCTTGTTACATGTTGATTTTTATCTTTGTGAAACTTATACATTGATTTTTATCCAAATGAAACTGGTTTTGCTCATGGAACTTGTTGCATACTAATTTTTTTATTCGTGAAACTTATTGCATGTTGTTTTTTTTCTTCGTGAATTTTGTGCATTGATTTTTATTTTTTCCTCATGAAACCAATTTGTAGATGGAACATGTTGAGTGCTGATTTTTAGACATGTAAAAAGAGTATAAGAAAGGGGGGGGGAGGGAGCCAAAAATTTGGAGGGAGTGCGTCCCTTGGAGTTTGGGGATAGGGGACTTTTGGAGGTTTTGGTCCTTGATGGTTAGGGTCATTGATGGTTGCGATCCTTGATGGTTCATACTCATAACCGTCTCACTACTTGATTTCTAAGGATTTCTAAAGATTGTTCTGAATTTCTTTATTAAAATTCTTTTCTTGGCATCTACAACTCTATTAGTATCAAATTTTTAGTATACTACAATGTTAGAGCATATTTTATATTGACAACGCTGTTCAAATGGTACTTGTGCATTATACAGAACACATCCGAGAAGTGAAGCTAGGTCAAGTCACAATGTCATCTTGTCATCGTTAATCAACTTGTCATCAGAGTTTTTATACCAGTGTTCAAGGCGAAACATAAAAAAACACGCCTAACATATCGCTTAACAGACAGAATTTCGTAACCATCAACTTCATTTAACCATAACAGGAAAACAACCATCAGTGTATGAAAACAGCCATGACTATATCAGAAACATGAAATTTAATAAAAAATCATTGTACTGTGAACAGCACGAATTTTCATGGTAAGCTGATTATAATTACAACATAAAAAAACACAACCGAAGATACGACTTTATAGGCGTGGTGTTTTTTCTATATGATACATGTTAATGACTACCCCGTTGGAATGACTGCTCCGTCGGAATGACTGACCCGTCAGAATGACTGCCCCGTCGGAATGCAGGGGGACTGCCCTCCTGGAATATATACCTTCTTGTGTAGTATGGATACTACCCTCCCGGAATATAGGCCCTCCCGTATGGTCTGAGTCCTGCCCTCCCGTCCCTGTTACTACAACAGTACTGGCACTCTTATTCAGTGGCATCAATTACCATAGGCTGTGTATCGTTGGCTTAATTTCAAGGTCATCAGCGATGCGCCCAAAGTAAGTAACGATGGCACTCTTAATCAGTGGTATCAATTACCATAGGCTGCGTATCGTTGTTGAAAGGTTTTGTAAAACCTTTTTTTAAGAGCCAAAAAAACGTATCTTTTTCCATATTTCTAAGACTAGAACACCCCCACAGCTGATTATATAACAGCCACATTCCTAACAAGCACTATCAATTACCCTATATTCCGTTGTAAATCCTTTTGCTGCTCACTCACTGATCCCCTATCAGTCACATTTTTGGCTTGTGGCTCCCTGACTACTGAGTTCTCAGTACAGCGCTTGTTTTTAGAATTTTATGAATCTTGGAAAATATCACAAGTCAGTTCATCTAAGCTAGTTGTATAGATATATCCTGCGTACTCTGAAAAGCAATAGTTATAAGTTTCCAATAATTTTAAGTGTTTAATATTAAGTTTCAAGTTCGCTCTTTAGTTAAAAAACTTTGTTTAAAAAAAGAACGTATATAGAAGCATTAGGTTTTGAGTGACCTATTATCCAGCTCTCTACAAGCTTCTAGTAGTCTGGTAGTGCCAGTGGAAAAAAGGGTGACATATCAGTGCTACCGACGCAAACATATGATTTTGCTTTTCCTTGTTTCCGGAATAAGGGACAAAAACCTCCCTCTTTGAAATTTTGAATATAGTGATTTAACTGGTATGCTCTTTTTTTTTATTTCAAGTCAGTTCTGGGAGATTTTAGGCTCTTTTTGAATTCCTTATAAGAAAAACTCGTAACTAAAAATTATTATTTCTGAATCTGAATAATAGCTATTATTTCCGAATTATTTTTTATTGGAAAATTTTTCTCATGACTGCAGCTGTTGCTGCAACCGCGATTTAGCAAAGAAACTAAACACGGCTTGCCGCTGGGCTTGTCCCAAGCGGCATTGTGCCGTAACGGTGTGTTATTTTTCCTGCGGACTGCATAGGTGAAATCATAGTATTTTCAGAAAATAAAGTTAGTTTTTTCATATATATCATTCCGATCTTTGCGCTTCAGGTAGGATATGTTTTCATGTATTCCCAAAAAGCAATTTTAAGTTATTTTCAAGACTTAAACTACAAATAAAAAGACTTTCATCGTATTCATCACAATTTCTCTTCTTTTTCAGTAGCACAGCGCGACGTATACGTGTGAAGTAAACAACACGGTTGGTGTTGGCAGTGCAGACGTCACAGTGTCGATCTTTTTTGGACCATCTTGTCCGCAAGAGACATTTCATGGTGTCAGGTGGAACCAAACGGCGGCAGGTTCAAAAGACTTACAGCGCTGTCCATGGGTAAATACTAAGATAAGCACAAATAAAGTTCTAAGCTTGCTGTACCTAGTTGCTTGGAAACGGCGGCAGTCCAAAGAAAGAATACGTGTTCGATTATTTTCTTTCTAAATTGCATTGTCTTGCTTTCTCATTGTTTTTTCAATTATCTCGATAATTCAGTTATTTAGTTATGGTTGTATCAACATTTCAAAAAACGATTTAAACTTGCTGGACCTGCTTTCATGGAAAGGGCGGCCGTCAAAACGCTAATACGTGTTCGATTATTTTCTTTCTAAATTGCATTGTCTTGCTTTCTCATCGTTTTTTCAATTATCTTGATCATTCAGTTATTTAGTTATGGTTGTATCAACATTTCAAAAAACGATTTAAACTTGCTGGACCTGGTTGCATGGAAAGGGCAGCCATCCAAACGTGAATACGTGTTCGATTATTTTCTTTCTGAATTGAGTTGTCTTGCGTTCTCATTGTTTTTTCAAATTATCTCGATAATTCAGTTATTTAATCATGGTTGGATCAACATTTCAAGAAACGTTGTAAACTTGCTGGACCTGGTTGCATGGAAAGGGCAGCCATCCAAACGCGAATATGTTTTCGATTATTTTCTTTCTAAATCGCATTGCCTTGCTTTCTCATTATTATTTCAATTACCTCGATAATTCAGTTATTTAGGTATGGTTGGATCGACGGTATCAAAAAAACTTTCTTAACTTGCTGGACCAGGTTGTTTGGAAAGGGCGGCTGTCCAAAGGCGAATACGTGTTCGATTATTTTCTTTCTAAATTACATTGTCTTGCTTTCTCATTGTTTTTTCAATTATCTCGATAATTCAGTTATTTAGTTATGGTTGGATCGACGGTTCAAGAAACGTTGTAAACTTGCTGGACCTGGTTGCATGGAAAGGGCAGCCGTCCAAACGCGAATACGTGTTCGATTATTTTCTTTCTAAATTGCATTGTCTTGCTTTCTCATTGTTTTTTCAATTATTTTGATAATTCAATTATTTAGTTATGGGTGGATCGACGGTTCAAGAAACTTTCTAAACTTTCTGGACCTGCTTGCTTGGATAGGGAAGCCGTCCAAACGCGAATACGCGTTCGATTATTTTCTTTCTAAATTCATTGTCTTGCTTTCTCATTGCTTTTTCAATTAACTCGATAATTCAGTTATTTAGTTATGATTGGTTCGATGGTTTAAAAAACGTTGTAAACATGCTGGACCTGGTTGCATGGAAAGGGCAGCCGTCCAAACGCGAATATGTGTTTGATTATGTTCTTTCTAAATTACGTTGTCTTGCTTTCTCATTGCTTTTTCAATTATCTCGATAATTCAGTTATTTAGTTATCGTTGGATCCACGGTTCAAGAAATGTTAAAAACATACTGGGCCTGGTTGCATCGAATAGGCAGCCGTCCAAACGCGAATACGTGTTCGATTATTTTCTTTCTAAATTGCATTGTCTTGCTTTCTCATTTTTTTTTTTTTTTTTTAATTATCTCGATAATTCAGCTATTTAGTTATAGTTGGATCGACGGTTCGAGAAACGTTGTAAACTTGCTGGACCTGGTTGCATGGAAAGGGCAGCCGTCCAAACGCGAATACGTGTTCGATTATTTTTTTCTAAGTTGCATTGTCTTGCTTTCTCATTGTTTTTTTTCAATCATCTCGATCAGTTATTTAGTTGCGGTTGGATCGACAGTTCAAGAAACGTTGAAAACTTGCTGGACCTGGTTGCATGGAAAGGGCAGCCGTCCAAGCGTGAATACATGTTCGATTATTTTCTTTCTAAATTACAATATCTTGCTTTCTCATTGTTTTTTCAATTATATCGATAGTTCAGTTATTTAGTTATGGTTGGATCGACGGTTCAAGAAACGTTGTAAACTTGTTGGACCTGGTTGCATGGAAAGGGCAGCCGTCCAAACGCGAATATGTGTTCGATTCTCTTCTTTCTAGATTGTATTGTCTTGCTTTCTCATTGTTTTTTTTTTCAATTATCTCGATATTTCAGTTATTTAGTTATGATTAGATCGACGGTTCAAGAAACGTTGTAAACTTGCTGGACCTGGTTGCATGGAAAGGGCAGCCGTCCAAACGCGAATATGTGTTTGATTATGTTCTTTCTAAATAACTTGTCTTGCTTTCTCATTGCTTTTTCAATTATCTCGATAATTCAGTTATTTAGTTATCGTTGGATCCACGGTTCAAGAAATGTTGTAAACATACTGGACCTGGTTGCATGGAATGGGCAGCCGTCCAAACGCGAGTACGTGTTCAATTATTTTCTTTCTAAATTGCAATGTCTTGCTTTCTCATTGTTTTTTCAATTATCACGATAATTCAGTTATTTAGTTATGGTTGGATTGACGGTTCAAGAAACGTTGTAAACTTGTTGGACCTGGTTGCATGGAAAGGGCAGCCGTCCAAACGCGAATATGTGTTCGATTCTCTTCTTTCTAGATTGTATTGTCTTGCTTTCTCATTGTTTTTTTTTTTTCAATTATCTCGATAATTCAGTTATTTAGTTATGATTACATCGACGATTCAAGAAACGTTGTAAACTTGCTGGACCTGGTTACAAGGAAAAGGCAGCCGTCCAAACGCGAATATGTGTTTGATTATGTTCTTTCTAAATTACGTTGTCTTGCTTTCTCATTGCTTTTTCAATTATCTCGATAATTCAGTTATTTAGTTATCGTTGGATCCACGGTTCAAGAAATGTTGTAAACATACTGGACCTGGTTGCATGGAATGGGCAGCCGTCCAAACGCGAGTACGTGTTCAATTATTTTCTTTCTAAATTGCAATGTCTTGCTTTCTCATTTTTTTTTCAATTATCACGATAATTCAGTTATTTAGTTATGGTTGGATTGACGGTTCAAGGAACGTTTTAAACTTGCTGGACCTGTTTGCATGGAAAGGGCAGCCGTCCAAACGCGGATACGTGTTCAATTATTTTCTTTCTAAATTACATTGTCTTGCTTTCTCATTGTTCTTTCAATTATCTCGATAATTCAGTTATTTAGTAATGGTTGGATTGACGGTTCAAGGAACGTTTTAAACTTGCTGGACCTGTTTGCATGGAAAGGGCAGCCGTCCAAACACGGATACGTGTTCGATTATTTTTTTTCTAAGTTGTATTGTCTTGCTTTCTCATTGTTTTTTTCAGTTATCTCGATCAGTTATTTAGTTGCGGTTGGATCGCCGGTTCAAGAAACGTTGTAAACTTGTTGCACCTGGTTGTATGGAAAGGGCAGCCGTCCAAACGCGAATGCGTGTTCGATTATTTTCTTTCTAGATTGTATTGTCTTGCTTTCTCATTGTTTTTTTTTTTCAATTATCTCGATAATTCAGTTATTTAGTTATGATTACATCGACGATTCAAGAAACGTTGTAAACTTGCTGGACCTGGTTGCATGGAAAAGGCAGCCGTCCAAACGCGAATATGTGTTTGATTATGTTCTTTCTAAATTACGTTCTCTTAATTTCTCATTGCTTTTTCAATTATCTCAATAATTCAGTTATTTAGTAATGGTTGGATCAACATTTCAAGAAACGATGTAAACTTGCTGGACCTGGTTGCATGGAAAGGGCAGCCGTCCAAACGCGGATACGTGTTCGATTATTTTCTTTCTAAATTGCATTGTCTTGCTTTCTCATTGTTTTTTTTTCAATTATCTCGATCAGTTATTTAGTTGCGGTTGGATCGACGGTTCAAGAAACGTTGTAAACTTGCTAGACCTGGTTGTATGGAAAGGGCAGCCGTCCAAACGCGAATACGAGTTCAATTATTTTCTTTCTAAATTCCAATGTCTTGCTTTCTCATTGTTTTTTCAATTATCACGATAATTCAGTTATTTAGTTATGGTTGGATTGACGGTTCAAGGAACGTTTTAAACTTGCTGGACCTGGTTGCATGGAAAGGGCAGCCGTCCAAACGCGGATACGTTTTCAATTATTTTCTTTCTAAATTGCACTGTCTTGCTTTCTCATTGTTCTTTTCAATAATCTCGATAATTCAGTTATTTAGTAATGGTTGGATCAACATTTCAAGAAACGATGTAAACTTGCTGGACCTGGTTGCATGGAAAGGGCAGCCGTCCAAACGCGAATACGTGTTCGATTATTTTCTTTCTAGATTGTATTGTCTTGCTTTCTCATTGTTTTTTCAATTATCTCGATATTTCAGTTATTTAGTTATGATTAGATCGACGGTTCAAGAAACGTTGTAAACTTGCTGGACCTCGTTGCATGGAAAAGGCAGCCGTCCAAACGCGTATATGATTTTGATTATGTTCTTTCTAAATTACGTTGTCTTGCTTTCTCATTGCTTTTTCAATTATCTCGATAATTCAGTTATTTAGTAATGGTTGGATCAACATTTCAAGAAACGATGTAAACTTGCTGGACCTGGTTGCATGGAAAGGGCAGCCGTCCAAACGCGGATACGTGTTCGATTATTTTCTTTCTAAATTGCATTGTCTTGCTTTCTCATTGTTTTTTTCAATCATCTCGATCAGTTATTTAGTTGCGGTTGGATCGACGGTTCAAGAAACGTTGTAAACTGGCTGGACCTGGTTATATGGAAAGGGCAGCCGTCCAAACGCGAATACGAGTTCGATTATTTTCTTTCTAAATTGCAATGTCTTGCTTTCTCATTGTTTTTTCAATTATCACGATAATTCAGTTATTTAGTTATGGTTGGATTGACGGTTCAAGGAACGTTTTAAACTTGCTGGACCTGGTTGCATGGAAAGGGCAGCCATCCAAACGCGGATACGTTTTCAATTATTTTCTTTCTAAATTGCACTGTCTTGCTTTCTCATTGTTCTTTTCAATAATCTCGATAATTCAGTTATTTAGTAATGGTTGGATCAACATTTCAAGAAAAGATGTAAGCTTGCTGGACCTGGTTGCATAGAAAGGGTGGCCGTCCAAACGCTAATACGCGTTCGATTATTTTCTTTTTAAATTGTATTGTCTTGCTTTCTCATTGTTTTTTTTTCAATTATCTCGATAATTTAGTAATTTAGCTATGGCTGGATCTACGGTTCAAGAAAGGTTGTAAACTTTCTGGACCTGGTTGCATTGAAAGGACAGCCGTCCAAACGTGAGTAGATGTTCGATTATTTTCCTTCTAAATTGCATTGTCTTGTTTTCTCATTGTTTTTTGAATTATCTTGATAAGTCAGTTATTTAGTTATGGTTGAACCAACGTTTTAAGAAACGTTGTAAACTTGCTGGACCTGGTTGCATGGAAAGGGCGGCCGTCCAAACGTTAACACGTGTTGAATTATTTTCTTTCTAAATTGCATTGTCTTACTTTCTCATTGTTCTATCAATTATCTCGATAATTGGATTGTATAGTTTATTATTTGGATCCAGTTAACGATATAACAGGATGCTTGCGATTTGAGGAAATTAGTTTAATAAAAAAAAAAAAAAAATAAGAATACCAAATATTTATAGAAGTTATTCGCTCTATTAGTGCGGTCGCTATGCTTATTTTTCCTTGTGAAAACAGCAGCACATCTATCATTTTCATTCTTTATCAGTTCATTATTTCTGCAAATACTTAGACTAAAATGTTAGGATAATTTTATCAAACTAAATTTATCAAACTGCCAAGATTGCTGTAGTCTTTAGGACACATTTACTTCGCTGTATTGAAACTGATGGATTCTAATTTAGAATAAATAAAAAAAAAAATTTTTTCAACTGAAAGTAAGGAGCAACATTAAAACTTAAAACGAACATAAATTATCATATACATAAAGGGGACTGCCCCCTCCTCAACACCTCGTCCTTTACGCTGAAGTTTTTTAGTACTTTTAAAAAAATCGTCTTATTGTTCTAATTAAACGGCCCTTGTGTTTCAGGAGTCAAGGTTAAAGAATTGAGACAAGATTCAAGCTTAATGTCAAGAGTGAGGTGTTGAGGAGGGGGCCATCCCCTTTATATACGTAATAATTTCTGTTCGTTTTAAGTTTTAATGTCGCTCCTTACTTTCGGTTGAAAAAACTTGTTTTTTATTTAATTTCTGATCGTTTTTTAAATAATGACAGGAAATCTACCCCCCCCCCCTCTCCACGGAGAAACCACCTCCCCATGGAAATATCCCCCAGATAATTCAATCCCGGTGAAAATTTACCCTGGACAATTACTCTTAACCACCCTGCGCATAAAGTTGAGACGGAAAATAGAAAGCAAGACATATAAAAAGAAATTTGTATAAGATTTCTGGCAAATTCACCCAGTGTATAATTTCCTATTTCCCCTGAAAAGTTCACTCCCTGGAAACTTCCTTCCCCTTGGAAAATTCCCCCGTGGAAAAAACCCCAGCAGAAAAGTTGTCCCCCCACCCGAAAATGTATGCCTACATCCCAATAACAAAGACTATGCGCAAACAATGGACAAATTTTATAGCTTAAAGGCCTTTCCTCTGGGGCTGTGGGAGGGGGGTCACTTTATACCCAAAGACATAGTTATTGGGCCTTTCAACTATGATTAACAAAATGGCTATCTCAAAATTCTGATCGGACGATTTTGTGAAAAAAAAACGGGCGGGGAAGTGGGCCTAGTTGCCCTCCAATTTTTCTGTTCATTTAAAAAGGGCACTATAACTTTTAATTTCCGTTCGAATGAGCCCTCTCCCGATATTCTAGGGCCACAAGTTCAAAACGATCATCTCTGGGAAAAAAGTAAATAAACACGCATCCGTGATCTATCTTCTGGCAAAAATTACAAAATTCCAAATTTTTGCAGATAGGAGCTTGAAACCTCTACACTAGAGTTCTCTGATGCGCGGAATCTGATGTTGTGATTTTTATTGAGATCACATGATTTTTAGGGGCTCTTTCCCCCTTTTTTGAAAATCAGAAAAAAATTTCTGAGGCTCGTAACTTTTGATTGGTAGGCCTACGACTAAACTTAATGAAATTTATATATTTGGAATCAACATAAAAAGGCAATTCCTTTTATATATCTACTGGTATAAAAATTCCGTTTTTTTTTATTTCGGTTACTATTGAGCCGGGTGACTCATTACTTACAGTTCTTTACCACGAAGTGTTTGATCTAATACCTCACAGGCGATTTTTTGCTTTTCTATTTTGTTTATTTTTCCAAACTAACATTTTTGCTAAAAAAGGTTATATTCAAGAACGGATTAAGCTTTTTTGTCTAAAATATTACAAGCAACATTTTAAAGTTTTCAGAATTTTTACGTCTCTTCATCCCTTCCCTCTGTAAGAACCCTACAGGGGATGATTGTTGTCCACTCGGCCCAAAAACTTAATGTAGGTCGTTTCTACAAGAGGAAACCCACAAATAATCTACACCACCTTGAGCTGAAATCATAATTACTAGAGCCCCATATTTCCCCTTGCTCCCCTAAATTTATACCTTCTGACAAATATGAGTCATATTCAAGATCAGGTAAATTCTTATTTCGTTTGATATATCATAAACAGAAGATCATGCGTGCGAAGTTTGAACCTTTTCAAAACTGTGACCTTCCTTAGCCTCTCTCTCCCTCCATAGGGGTGCGAAATTGTTCATTTGAACCAAAATGATTGTGGACCCTATTCTACCGAGGGCACCAAAAAAAAAACTTTTGCACGAACCTGAACTGAATATCTACTTTTATAAGTCCATGACGCCTCAACCTGAAGCTCGTGCTCTATTTGAAGTGAGATGACTGTCCCACCGATAAATGTTCTACAAAAATGAAAGAAGAAAGTGATAAGAATAATGCCACCCTGTCAAAACCGGTGCCGAAATGGAAACATCATTTATCTCCTTGGCTCCACCTCTTTGTCAGCTCAATAAAACACTGTGTTAAACAATGAGTAAAGAAAAACATATAGCTTTAGAAGAAATACTTCAATGTCTAATTGTTAAACTTTATCCTTGTTAATGCATGCCAGTGTCTCAGCTTTGCTGACACCTACCGTAATTATAGGCTTTATATAAACATTTGCATATAATTTTAAGGCGTCATTCTAACAAGGAAATACTTTGATTAAGATTTTATTAGCCATAATACACACAAATACACTCTTAATAATCCTTCTTTGGGAAGAAACCTAATTACGCCCTTTTGCGAACATGGTTGAAATAGGAAGTTTAGTAGTGTTCATTACCGTCTTATGTGTTGCTCGAAGTCTTTCAGTGTCTTAGTTTAATTTCTCCCATCATGATTTTCTTCTTTTCATAAGAATAATTCAAGAATGAATACGTTTGAAAATAGCTTCGCTATAGCTATCAGTTTAGTTTAGATATTTCATGGAGTGATAATTTTCTAGAAGCAAAGTTTTCCCAGTGGAAGTTGAAAATAAAGTTGAAAATTAAAAAGAATCAAATTATTGCTTTGCAGGCAATTCAACGATTATCTATAAAAATACTACAAAAAAAAGGGACTGATGATCCATCTATATGTTTGTCGGATTATCCAAAAATATTGCTTTTCTTGAAGCACAAAAACGACATGCAAGAAACAAAAATACTTTGTTTCTATACCGTCAAAATTTCTTGAAGCTCTTTGTATTTCTACTCTACAAAAAAAAATCCAGTGCTGTTTTGTGTTTTCAGTAAAGCACTTGTCCTGCGTAATCATAGAAACATAGGGAAATATTATCACTTGATTTATTTGTAGTACTTTTATAAATAAATGTTTCATAGGCTGCAAAGCAATAATTTTTTCTTCGTTTTGTTTCAACTTTGTTCTTTACTTCCATCAGAGAAACCCTTGTTTTGAAAAACTACTAAAAAGAATATATGAAACTTGAATAATAAATTTGGATACCAGTGGTTGTGGTATCTTGAGAGAAATAGATTAAACAAACAGTGCCCCCACAAATCCCTAAAACCTGTGAAAAAAGTGCCTAAAAACCTATGAAATTCATCAAAAACCTGTGACCAGGGCCGTGGCCAGAATTTTTGTTGGGGGAGGGGTGCAAAAAACTTTAATGTGTATGAAGAATTTAATTGTATGCAGTTTCGTTGCATTTTTAAGAGTCTTACAAAAATTACGGAGGTCAAACACCCTAGCCCCCGTCCCAGTATACGGCGTTGCCTGTGACCTCTTTTAGAGCCTGTTACTTATCAAAAGTTTACTTTTATTAAGTAACATTAGACCTAGTAAGTTGTATATATTTGGAATCAACATAACAATCCAATTCTTTGATGCATTAATTGTCATAAAATTTCTTTCTTTGCAGTTTCGGTTACTATTGGGGTGACTTGCTCCTTTCAATTGAACTGTTATCGTGAACTGTTTGATTCTGCTATAGAAAAAACTAGGTATTACTGATAATTGGACGGATTGCTTCAAAGATTACCAATTAACGTCCCAAAATTTTGTTTAAAACGTTAAGTTGTTAGTTATTGTGGTATCAATGCACAATTGGGGCTATTGAGAAGGAAATACTAAAAATTTCTGAAAACAACTCTACAAAATCCTAAAATACTTACTTACGTTATTCCTAAAAGCCTTTCAGTTTATTTACCTCCAACCCTCCCCTCTCAAAAAGTAATGTAGCCCAAGTAATAGGTTTTCCATGCATTTTGCCATGCGTCACTTATGTTTCAACTTAATACTCGTAAATTGAATCAACGTAATTGACCGAATAAAGAAACGGAAAAAGCATAGGAAATGTATAATTTGGACTATATTTTCTACCCCCTCCCCTAATGTGTGTACTTTGGGAAAATTTCACAACTTACAGCCCTTCCTCCAGGGGCAGTGGGGGGTCGTGTTATTCCCAAAGTCATAGCTATTTGACTTTTCAACTATGCTTGACAAAATGGATATCACGAAATTTCGATCAGTCAAGTTTGAGGAAAAAAGGGCTTGGGAGGGGGATAACTGCTCTCCAATCTTTTTGGTCTCTAAATATGGCACTAAAACTGTTAATTTTGGTTAGAATGAGCCCTCTCCCGATGTTCTAGGATGAAAACAAATAAACACCCATCCGTGATCTTTGTTGTGGCAAAAAATATATATATGTATATATAATTCCACATTTTAGAGATGGGAGCTTGAAACCTCTACATTGAGGTTCTCTGATACGTTGAATTTAATGATACGGTTTTCATTAGGATTCTTTGACGTTTTGAGAGTGTTTCCTTCCTTTTTGAATATCAGGCAAATCTCCTCAGGCTCGTAACTTTTGATGGGTAACAGTATAATGAATGAATTTTGTATAATTGGAGTCAAAACAAAAATTCAATTCTTTTGATATATATCTATTGATATCAAAATTTAGTCTTTTAAAGTTTTGGTTACTATTAAGCTGAGCCGTTCCTTACTTGCACTTTGTTACCACGAACTGTTTGATTTGTATCAATCAAGGCCGCATCCAGGAAGAGGTGAATAGGGGGTGTGAATCCCCCCCTTCCCAAAATGGGTATCCGATCGTCAAAATGAAAAAAATAAATATAAACAAATTTCTAATGCATTTTTGAAGGTTTTTTTTGTACCCCCCCCCCTTGTAAAAAATCCTGGATACGGCCATTGTCACAATATTCTTTTATGTGGTTGTTGCAGCTGCAGCACTCAATAAGAAAACATATGTGAAATTTTTTGTCATTTCTAGAAATTGTTCGTGATTTATGTTTCTTTTTTCATGAAGATACTACTATTATTGCTGCTACTGACAATACAATGAACCTAGTCATCTGCCTCCACATTCACAGCCATCATGTCTCTATACCTCTTTACCTTCATACGACATGACTTGGTGGGCTACTTCTTGATTACACCCACCAGGGTTCCATTTTATTTTTGAGTTGGCAATTTAAGAACTAAATAGAAGTGCTAGAATAGCTTCTCACTGGAAAGGATTTTTCAAAAGAAATTTTTATATTTGATTCAAAATAAAACAGGTAGTATAAATTATTAATCATTGTTTGTACCCTTAGCAATATTTTGCAGAAATACTTTGGAGTGGTTTCAAGGCTGTGCGAAAAAATTTCTTATACATACGACAATGGCTCAATAGAAATTGATTCTAAGTGGGGAAACCCCAACTTTTCAGGGTGTATTCACTTCAATTTAAGCAGCGACCTGAAATTGGTAAGTTACACTTTTATTATATCTCTATTCTCTTGACTACCAGTTTGTCAAACACGTTGAGGGGATTACCCACTATTATGAACTTTAAGTATTTCCCTCATATTGTCGTGTATTACTAAAAAATTAGTCAAATTTCATATGAAGTGATTGCCCTATATTCATGGATAATGGTACTAAACACTAGCAATCTCTCTTTTCAACTATAAAAACAGTTTCAATGCGTATAAATTCAAGTATGTTGGTGCTAGGAAGTAATATATAGCATAAAGTAATATATAGTAATATATAGTAATATATATATAGTAATATATAGTAATATATAGCATTTGTTAACCCAATCAATTGGCATATACCATTTTGCAATATTATTATTTTCAAGGGATTTTTACCCACGTTTCTTTTTTTAAAGTTTGTGCCGAATGCTACCGAAAACCTCATAGCTACTTATGGAGGTCATTTCATAAGAATTTCATTCCTGATTTTTTCCTTTTTTTTAAATACAAAAGGTTGTGTAAGTTTCGGCTTAACCAATTCAAAGAATCAGATTTCATTTTCACTGGCATTAGTGCTTTAAATGGGCTGAATTCTTACATCTAAAAAGGAAATGCCCAATCAACTTTGAAATTGGTAATCAGTTACGATTTCTTTGTCAACAAAAATGCTAGTTTTGTGTTCAGGAAAAATACAGTTAGGCAATGGCATAACTTATTACAGTGCTTTTCATGACTCCATATTAAGCGGCTTGCACACTCCGTCCATAATTGTCTCTGCTAAGCACTCAAGTTACGTCCAGGTTAAGTATTACCTTCAACGCTTAAACACGCCCCAGCGGGGGTTCTGGTCACTCTTGCACCGGGACAAAATCCTTAATAGCGCTCCTCCCCCTCCCTGTCTCACAGAATTGTCAGGCCAAATTTTTACTTATTTTTCATTTACTAAAAAAAAAATCCATTTATCTAAAGTGAACTTTTCTTACTTTAGTCTATGCAAAATTATTAATTATCTCGTCCCAGTTAATTGCTTTTAATTCTTTGCTTTCTATGCTCATTAATACTAAATCATTTAGTCGCTCCTGGCCCATGGTTGATCTGACTATGGCCTATCGTCAATCTGACCTATCTTACTAATCGACGGAAGTAATGACCTCCCACCAACGAAGACGTGACGACCGCTGTGAAAAACCTGAAAAATGGACGTGTATCTGGAGTCGATGGGATCACGGCAGAGATGCTAAAGACATCCCTTCGAGCCTACATAACTGTTTGGACTGCTCTCTTAGTGGTCATCTGGAATAATAAAAAGGCCCAAAAGATTGGACCAGGGATATACTAGTCAAACTCTTAAAGACGGGTGACGCGCTAATCTGTGACAAGTGGAGGAGCATCAGCTTAACGTCTGTGTAATACTGCCACAGTTATATTACAACGCCTAAGAACAGCCCTAGAATCATACCTTAGCGAAGAGCAACACGGCTTCCGACCTGGAAGGTCTTGCTCTCATCCTATTTTCATTCTTAAACTAATGGTTGAAGAGTCCAGGATATGAGACCAAACACAATATACATGTTCTTTATTTATTTTGAGAAGGCTTTCGGTTCTGTTGATCTAAAGATTTTAGGGAAGATATACAGAGTACCTGATAAGCTAGAAAAAATAATAATCACACTGAAGATAGTGAATGTTGTGTGTGCGCAGAATATTGAAATACGCGTTTCTTCAAAATAATGTGTGGTGTCCAACAGGGATGGGTCTTATCACAATTCTTGTTTGTTTTTGTTATTGACTACACTCTTAGGTAGCCTTCAGGCTCTGCAGTGAAAATGACGACTTTCACAACTTTGCTCTTCTCGCAGATGCGAAACAATGACTGCACCTGATACTTGACTCCATAGATGAAAAAAACCGAAAAACTGGGGCTTACAGTGGGTGTCAGTAGGATAAAGAGCATGAATACATCTGTCACTCCACTGACACTGACACGCAAAGATAAAGCAATTGAACAGGTCAATGAATTTAAGCACCTTGGGAGTTGGATTTATTGTAATGGAGAAATAGCCAACGAAATCAAGAAGAGGATTGGACAAGCTACATCGGCTTTTAATAAGTGGAAACCAGTCTGGCATAGTAGGAAATACCGTACGCTTGGAGCTCCACCTCACGAATAGCAATGTGATGTCTCTTCCACGCAAGTGGATGCTGGAAACTAAATGTCCAACTGGAAAAACGTGTCCTAGCCTTTGAAAACATAAGCCTTAGAAGAAGACTGGATATATCGTTGCAGGAAAAGGTAATGAAAATAGAAGTTCACCGGCAAACCGGTCAACCATTAGTTACTGACCCTCTGAAACGTAAGAGGTGGAATTACCTTGAACAAGTTCTTCGTGTGCCAGAGGATTGACTCCCGTGTATATTTTGTGAGTGATGTCCTGAAGGGAGACGCGAAAGAGATCAACCAAGGCACGCCTTGCGACGGCAGTATGAACAGAACTTGAGCAGAGCGAGATGTCCCTCTAACCATAGTGGAAGGACGTCACGGCTGCAGCTCAGCTCCTTTATGCCTGGTGAGGTTTTTAAGATGCCCTATGTGCCTTTCCTGGCTTTGGAGGATCTAAGGTCTAAGCCAGTGGTTCCCAACCAGTTTTAGGCTTTGCCCCACCTAGGCACTTCTAAAACCCTGATGCCCCTTCGTTCATGTTTATAGAATTCTAGGTATATTCATCTAGAGGAAGCTTAAAAGACTCTTAAAATGGTATCTAATGGAAAAATATTGTGTGAATACAACACCTTTTATACAGTGTATAACGTCAATGCAATACTATCATCCATCATTTTTTGCTTTTCGAATGCATTTGAATGTGACGTCATTTACATTAAAAAGGTTTTTTTTCAGAATTAAAACTCTAAGATATAGTCAGCCGAAGGTTGCAAGTCCTGTCCATGACCCACCAAAATATTGCCATGCCCTACCGGTGTGGCCTCCGCCCAAAGTTGGGAACCATAGGTCTAAAGTAAACGACCGCTCATTACTGGCCACCGACACTGCAATCGCTAAATAGGCAACCCTTACATCTGTGAAGACCCCTTCAGTATTGCACCATATGTCCAAATTCCCCCTCTGTATTGCACAACTAATTCTAACACATCTATAGGTTTCTTTAAGGAAGTGTATCAGGGTTGAATTATTTTTTTCATATCATGGAGTTTGTGGAACAACTGAATGGGAATATTTTACTTTTATTGCTACTTACCTATTTGTTCAAGAAATGGTGATGAATATATGGGAAAAATATCTTTCTTTTTACAAATATGCACAAAGAAAAGAATCATCCAACAAGTAATTAGACCATACACAGACGTCGCTATAAAAAGGGAGTGAAACTTGTTGAACAGCTTTTTACGCGCTTAGACATCCGAATATATTTATAATTTTGCAACGACTTTTAACTTGAATTTAGGTTCCAACTGTATTTGGCTGAAATGGGAGACGTTTAAAAAGGAATAAACGATTCAGCAACTTCAAGAATCTACAGAGGTTTCAGATATTGAAACTTGTAATGTTTGCTATTTGCATTTTTATTAAAAAGATACGAAATGGAATTTGACTTTTCATAGCAATATCCCAAGAGCAATCTATTACTTGATGATGTGCGCCTGGTCTAGTTAAATAAATAATCGTCTGGTGTATGAATTATTGTCAGGGGTCCAGTGGGTGTGGAGATATAGAGGAATACTGTTGCCGTTGATTTTTCATAAATGAAATTTCAAAGTTCGCAATTAATATTCTAAAATGTGTCCATTTTTTACTTATATTTTTGGAACTGGTCAAGCACATACGTAGGAAATTTTTGTTGGTACCTGTTATAGCGACCACACTTTGTTCTTGATTTGTAGTGAAACCGGTTTTTTGTGTCCACTCCGAGATAGTCAGCCTAGCCTGAGCGAGATAAAGCACTGTGCAGGTAGATTAGAATTGAATATTTAATATATAGAGGTGGTTAGGTTAGGGATTCAATGCAATGCGTTCTGGGCGGCCTGCTTTTCATGATTGCCTGTTGTAGTTTCCATAATTTTGTTACTTAAATACTATATTTTCATCATATTTTGGTATATTTCATTATGATTGACCTTACTTTACTTCTTGAGTGTGATCGCTATAACACGTAAGTACGGTACCTTTTTTGGAGGGGGGATCAATAGTAAAAATAAGTAACTTTATTTGATATTTTGAAAAGTACTGTCTGGGAAAAGTTCAATTTATGATTTCAGGGGATCCCAGCCCTCCTCTTGCGTGCGTCCCTGGATCTGGTATGCCCATCTTCCCATGATTTGTTTTTTGTTTTTTTCCAATGAAATAGCTTTAGTATGTCCGCATATTAGTTTATAATCACACATTTGCTGCTTACCTTCAGAATTTTCCATCAGCGATAATTCTTTCTACCGCTCATTTGTAATCCAATCGCCACCCCTTCCCGTTCTTTGGACCAATTCAATTGGATTTTGTGCAGTTTTTAATTCACCCCTTTACATTTTTTTTTACCTCAAAAAGTGCAATTACCCCGGGGCTTTAGTAGAGTCTAATTGTTTATAGTTTTCACTTACGTTGATACGAATTTGTCAAAAATTGTAATAATAATAATAATAAAAAATGGGCGTAGGTCTAAAATTTTAAGGGTTCAAAGAGGATTTTGAGCGTATAGGTCGGCATTAGGTGGGTTTTCAAAGCTTACAAAACTCGGTTTGTTCAGCCTCAGTTAAGCTCCCTTCCTGGGTTATAATCATAATCTGCTAAACGCTTAATAGCAGACTTCTGCAGGTTTGAAGTGTTTTAGATGCATTGGAATAGTTGAAGCCCATACTTAACAACAACCAACAATATAAGACGTAGCAATGGGCAAGTGAAAAATGCAAAATTCAAAGGACAATGTTCTCAAAAACGTTCTTTAATTTCTTCGCAATTCCAAGATTAGGGGCAATTTTAGATTTTATACAATTTATGTGGTCTGAAAAAAACTAAGTAACTCATCTAAAATAACGGTACTTATTTAGAATCCGGTAAGTACGCGAGAAGGGAATTTCCGCTAATGCTAATGAAATAAAACAAAATAGGAATAAAATATAATAGTTCAAAAACAAATTTGGGCTATATATTTGAACATTATGGGGGGGGGGGTAAAGCATAGCATATATTAAATACGTAGCCTAACCTAACGTAGGTACCTTTTTTTGCCCCTTCAACCCCAAAAAATTAAAGTTTAAACATTTGTCACGGAGTGAGCAATACCTCACAAGGCAGAGAAAACCAGTTTTTCATATTGCATCTTTGAGATTTCGATGCGATCTTTCTCGCGTGCTTACCGGATTCTAAATAAGTACCAAAATAATACCTAAATATCTAGTCGAAAGCACTGTATTAATAATTGAATTTCAACTTCTCAGATCTTCCTCTTATACGCGTTACATAATTTATGCACTAGAATTTCCTGGCTCATAGAATCAAACACCTTTAAAATAACTGAAAAATATAGTTATTACTTAAAGATCTTTATCAAGACCATCATTAAGAAATGTTGTAAGAAATTGAACTGCAGGCTTTGTATAATGATTCGTTCGAAAACACATTTGGTTCTTAAAAAAAAGTCCTCTCTACTCCAGAAATGTCTCAATCCTTATGCATAAGATTTTCTCCATAATAATAGGTATTATCCGAAGCAATGAAATCTGTACATAATTGGTAAGATCTTCTCGTTTACCTGGCTCAAAAATGGGTATATTTTTTGCAGTTGCAACCGACTGAGGAAAAAAATTCCATCTTTGAAATACCTGTTATTTTTCTCAACAAGCTGGTTAATAACTGGTAGAATTTCTTTCAGGGCACGCAGGGATAAAAAATCAGATTCAGGTGAACTATTTTTCTTTCGTAAGTCACTGTTCATACTTCATCTTCATTCGTCTTCTACAGTAACGTACTTATTCCACCAGTTGCCCCAATATACTGGTGAAACTGCTCTTCAATTTCATGTATTCTTATTGACTGTCTAATTGTATTACCTACTTTTAAAAATGATTAGGCAATTTCTCGCTAAATTTTGCTTGGTATTCTTCACTTCCAAATTGATGCTTATCAGTTCCTCCAATTATCGACTAAATAACTTTCCAAGTATTCAAAGAGCTACCACTACTCAGCTCGAATATTCTCAAATAGTAACCTCATTTTGCTTTTGTTAAGAGTTTACTATGCGCATTGCTACAATCCTTGCAAATATTTCTGTCTAGTTCTCGGTATGCAATTTTACTAGCCTTGTACAATGCCTGCCTCATCTTTATACTTGCTACAAGACTGTGAAATATCTGTGGCTGTTCTGCACTTACTTCATTACTTTTCTTTGTAAATGTCTTAATACACACTACATTGATCAAATCTGTGGCTTTTTGATACCACGTTGTAAATTTCTCACGATAAATTGTGCAATCCCCTAAACAACTACAGTCGTGCACCTCAAGACGCTATTACAATGAATGGTAATTATAAAAAGCACATATACATATGAATATCCTTTCAAATAAACCTTTAAACAGCTCTTAATGACGTTTGCCACCCTTGCGGTAGAGAAAAAAAAAAGAAAAAATAACTCTCATCAGCTCTACCCATAGAAAAAAGCGATTTTCCATGTTGTTCAAAGTGGGGAGTTGTAAAGTCCTTTATGCACTTTTCGACCAGTTCAATTTCAATGGCGCGCTTTCTTTAAGTCTAACGCCATTTTTGAGGGGTTTCAGGCTCTTTTTCAAAATTCATGTCAATATATTTTGGAACTAACATTTTACTATTAATACTAATCAAAGTAATAATTACCATTCCTGAATAAGCTCCAAATGGCATTCATAGTCTCACTATGCATTTTTTAGCACATATTTAAACTTTTGGTTACTATGGGTGGTGGTTCGTTCTTTACTAGATCGCTGCAGCTGTCATTACCTTGATTTAACAAATCTCTTTTTTTATTCTCAGTGTCAATTTCTATACGCCCCAAAATTCAATAATGATCAGACACTTCGTTAGAGATTACTATCAGGCTATCTTACCTAACACCCAAAAAAATATTTTCAACAATATTATTTAATAGTTTTTTTTTCTTTTAGAAGCCTTATCGAAATTGAAAAAAACTCTAAAAGTGATGGATTACAGAAGAAAACTAAAATTAAGTAGAAAAAACTGCTATACGAAAAATTCAGATATCGGATGAAATTTGAAACTGGTTGTAATTATCCAGCCCATATTCATAAATAATAGTATGCATTCGCTTAGTTTTTGTCAGCAACAAAATTCCTCATGTATCTTTTGGTACCTCACGTGATTACGATCAATTATCTTCGTCAGAAAAGGATAATTATGTGGAACGATTTAGCTGTACATGTTGACATAATAAAAGCATGACTCAGTTGCAATAGGGTGATCGTTTACAGAAACGCGGTCTCAAAGGGTTTCATGTTCATAATTATCATCTCTTTGAGACTATTCTAAAAACCTCCTGACCTCCGAATTCTCTTCCATCGAAAGGACAAAATGTCAAACTTATTAAACTGCGGACGTCTGTCGTAACTTTTAGAAGCTGAATCTTTGTTCCTGATCCAAATAAGTTCAATCCAATTCGGCAATTCTGATGTATTAAACGGTTAGTAAGCGTTCATTTCTAATGTAGTTTATGTGACAGCCGTTTTCTAACAGTCATTCTCGTAAAACGATTTCCTGAAATTTTACTTCCCTTATGGTCTCTGAAAAAGTGTTAAAACGCGAGAAATATCTGGGAAAAAAGAAAATTCCGAGCATTGTGGACAGTTTGAGCTAAAACTTATTGATAGTTAGTCAGTTAGTGATTAGCTAGTTAGAAGCTTATTTTGTGAAATTTTCTCTGAACAATACTGTACTTTGGGGTGTTGAAGCCCGATATGCCCCAACAGATGTCGAAGCCCCGATTAATTCGGCCGGTCTTGCCTCTCTTTGGTCCTAGGGAATTTAGTACGCGTTCCCATATTGTTATTTGTTTTTTCTTAGGATTAATAATTACGATTACGATTAAGATTAACGTGAATACATTAATAACGATTTAACAAAAAATTGTCTAGTAAAGGTCGTTTTGTCAAATATTTAAGCAAAATTAGACAATTATTAGAAGCTACAGTATTGCAGGAACTGTAGCATATTGTAAAATTCAGTAAATAGATGACAATCAGGAATCGTAGAAATTCTAAGATACACTGGGTAACAACCATAATCATAGGATGCCAAGGCCGTATCCAGGGGGGAGGGTTACCCGGTTTAAACCCCCCCCCCCCCCCGAAATTTTTGACCGAGTCGAAAATAAGTCGAAAGTTAGTAAAACCTGGGTAAAAATCAGTAAAATTAGTCGAAAACTGAGTCAAAAATTAGTACCCCCCCCCCCGAAAAAGTAAAAAATTAGTAACCCCCCCCCCCCCCCCCCGAAAAAAATCCTGGATCCGCCCTTGTAGGATGCTAGCATTTTTAAATGTTTTTTGGTTTCTTTGCCCAATAAATTCGAAGACAACTAGCCGAGGAATTAGATTGATTGGTTGTGTATTAAAAACCTGAAGTATCTTGAATGTATTTAAGGTGATGTCACGCACCTCCTGGTGGCTTAGATAGAAAACAGCTGGAAAGAATGTAATCTATCATCAACTTGACGGTAAAATATACTAAAATAATCTAATCATTTTTTATGCGACTTTTTTCGATATAAACAAATTTAAAAATCAAACTAAAACACTTGTATGCAACAATTTCTTTTTAGCTTACATCCCATTTACTTTGTAAACGCAATTCAAAATATAATACTAACCTGATCGCATTTAATTTCAAATTTTAAACATCAAAATGCACGACTGACACAAAAAAGCTAGCTCCAACACGATGCTGAAATATAGAAATGTGGATCACATAAATCCTTTAAAGCAATTTTTCTTTAAATTGTTGTTTGCTTTGCAAAAACATTTGATGGAATGCTATTATAAAACGGTCAGTATATTGATGCTGTTGTAGTCATGAGCCGAAAACATTATACTTTTATGCTTACTTGTTTTAACTCGTACTGTCAGGTTTTCCAGACAGGCAGATCTTAGGTAAGTAACCCTTCCCATAGATATGGGGGCAACATACTTTCGTACGTCTTTGCCTACATTTCTACTAAACTGTCAAGCAAGAAAAAGTCCTAGCATTCACAACAATCTTAAAAATGTATTTAATGTTGCGAAGTTGCAATTCTGAATTCTAGTTGAATCGAAGCTATAGCAAACCTGTCCTGTGAAAAAAAAGAAAACTAAAATGTCGCTCATTTTCTTTAAGCAGCCGCGCTCTCAATAGTCTCAAATTCAAAATAACCTTATTTTACTGTGTAAAGCGAATTCTATTAAATGAGTCCTTCCACCCTGGAGGTATTATTATAACAATGTAAAATACTATTTTTATAAGTGAGCAATAATTGTGTATGTATTTATATATTTATTTATTTTTTCTCGAAAACGACTTCAAATTTTTTTTTTTTTAGAAAATTAGCATCCTGGGATATTCTGGCCTAAAAAACGATCTAGATAGATCAGAAGTTGGCGAAAATTCGTTAAAAGCCTTAACTTTGGAAAAAAATATTTATGTGAGAAGTTTTTGTCCCACCACCTGAACAATTAACAAATCTACAGCCTAGACCGTCATGTAAACCTAGACCAGTAAGGGCAGGTAAAGCGAAGGGCATTGGTAAATTGTCTGGTAATTTGCCAATGCCCAGACTTGTTTTAACAATAAAATATCTTTGAAAAGACTGCAGTATGAAAAGACAGCAAATTGTCTAAAATTTTCTGCGGTTAGAAGACAAGCGACAATGAGAACCCATATATAGAGGCCGGCCGCGTGCCGTGTGCTGGGGCCCGGCGGCGAAGCCATCGGGCTCCGGTACCATTAGTATATATGTACCCTCCCCCTTATTGGGAAAAATCACGAATTTAATATAAAAAATAAACAGAACTAAATTAAAAAAAAACTGTTTATTTTAAGCGTAATTAAATATCAACGTCAAAATACTAAACAAATAGAAATTATCCCATATTAAAGGTGCTGTGCTATCCTCAATCCACTATTCTTTACTTTTAATTTTATTTCTGTTTTTCTTTTCTTTTCTTATTTGTCTCAAAGCGTCAAGAAGGAATTATCTAACACGAGAGTAAAGGGGAAAGGGATAAAAGATTAGCCCTTTTCTTCACAGAGCTTTGGGAATAAGAGATCATTTATTGTATTTTCTCTACACAAAAACAAAGTTTCGTGATAGGTAATGCTAGGAAATATGCTATGGAAGGCAACTGATAAACAAGAACGCTGCGAGTTACGAGCTAGTCGTGTTTGTTGCTCTTTATAAAACAGGTCTTGTCAAATATTAACTTAAAGCTAGGGGGCTTATGAGGTGACAGTCCCTTTTATATTTCATTTTTGTATATCGCTACAGTACCGCCAGAGCTTCATTTTTAGCTTTTCCAAATTTCCAAACAATTACCAAGAAACCATTTACTGAGCTGCGTTCAAAGGAAGGATCAGGTCAATGTATGTTCAATTACACTTCGATCTTTCTAATCTACATTATTCTACTGTTGATGCCTACTTGAAAATGTCAATTCGACCTTTAGGCGTAACAGCGACGATATAATAATTTCCGTTCATTTAAATTTTAAGTCTGGTCTATATTTTATTTGAAAGCTTTTTTTTAGTCTTCCAACAAGCGACGCAGCTAGACCCCGGCGCCGCGCCGATGAAGGAAGACCGGCGGCGGCGGGCAAAAAACAGTATTGCATCGTTTTGCCCGCAACAGTATTGCCGCACAGTGTTGCCCGCAACAGTATTGCGGGCAAAAAACAGTATAGTATCGTTTCAAAAATATTTTGAGCTATAAATTGTTGTACTAAGGAAATAAACCTGAGAAAGTTGATAGATTATTGTTAAAACATCTATAAATAAAATTGCACATTAGATAGCCTTCCTTTACTAAATAATCTAACAGTGAAGATACTTCTCTACAAGCAGCAGACGTTTACATGTTTCCAATTTCCAAATGTGTTCTTTAAATCGACATTTAAGATTTAAAGTTTGCCTTCTGTTTCATGTCTCTGTAAATTTTCAAAATTGACATATCAACCTACAGCTAAAATGTACCACGCACAAAAAGAGTCCTTAACCCTTTTCTTCCCTTGCAGTTTACGCAACATGCCATTGGATACGGACGTTTTGATCCTAACACTATCCTAACCAAGATGGTCAATATCCTAGGACTTGCTTCGAACAGACATGGAGCTACTGACCTCCAAAGCGGCGGTGGGGAAATGACACTGATGGCTATGGCCGCGATACAAGAGTATTGTTGGAGGATGGAAAGGCAACTCTATAATCCACATAGTAATAAGTTTTTAGAGCTTATTGCTATTGTAATATCAAAGCCAACGAATATTATTAATCCTAAGGTAAGAATTAAAATACTGTGCTTATGTTTCATTCCTTATTCTACCCACGTTTGGTTAACTACGCCATAAATAACTGATGGAATCAATAATTAAACTGTTTGTACTTAAAAATAGCCATACATCTAAACAATTTCGGTATTACAAGCAATTATGGACCTAAGTCTGTCACGGCGGTTTACACTAGGTTCATTGTATAATCAGGCTCTTGCTAATCATTAGGAAAACTGATTTACTGAAAGAAAACCTTAAATTTTTGGATTAGGCATTTTCACAGGAACTTAGTTAGAGGAAGATGGAAGTTGAAAAAAAGAAAAAAAAAACAATCAAACTGCATGACAGCTATACGAAGTTTCGAGTAAGTTCTTGTGTTCTGGGAGGGGGGGGGGCGAAATGGCTCCAAGACTTTGGAAGGCTCCTAAGCAGCAGCATATGCTTGCCCTCTGCCTAAAAAGTAAGGTCAGGAGTTTACGATCACCTCTAAACGAACTGTTGATTTTGGTCCAAGATCGTCCGAAATGGAAGTCAACTATTGCTGGTTTAACCTAGGTCGCAACGTCACAGCAGTACTCAAACTAAGTAAAAGAAAAATGTATACAAAAAGCAGAACACATTGTAAAGAATTGAGAAAGTTCAAGTTTATTAGGTTTGATTTCAGAGGGAGGGGGTACTTAACTTTAAGACCTTCAGAAATTATTATAGAATTATGAAGGCATTTTCATTTCGTTCTTGCTAGCTTCAGGGCCGTAATTAAGAGCTTTGATTCATTAGACTATATGTATTAGGTAATTTTACTTTGAAACTTCTAATCGAAAACGTAATTCGGCATTAAAATTTTGACCAATAAGGTCGTCTCGACTAATTTTTATTTCTGTCCTTTTTCTAATTTTGTAATAGTCTCATTAAATTCTTCCTACCGCCTTTTTACGATGCAAAATACTGAAGAAGCAGCATATTTACTCTTTTGTTTTTGTATTGCATAGTTCATTACCCTAAAGCAGCTGCGTAATTCATAAAACTTTGAGTAGTATTTTATTTGAGTTTTTGTATTTTCAAATATATTCGACATCACGATAACCGACGTCTGGAAAATAGCAATAAAAAGTAAGAGGAAAAATACGCAATTTTATTCAGACACGCACCAGAAGTAATAGAACTTTTATTGATGTAGGCGAGGGGCTGCAAGCTATAATAAGGGTCGGTCGAAAACAGGATCAGCCGCTTTGTGGCATGTTTGAAACAGGTTTTATGCGGCCATGCCCCATAGAAACAAAAATGAATTCTTGTCGAAAAGGGGCATGTTTAAGAGCTGACGTCACAAGACTTGTTTTGTTTCTTAAGCTAATACGAAGGTGATGACATGCCAATTCTAAACCAAAAACGACTCTATCGAAATGTGGCACGTATAGGCATCATGTCAAAAAACTGGTTTTTGTTCTATAAGCTAATATGAAACCAATGGCAAAAGTTCATTTGCATTGAATAATTAAGGGTTTGCTGGAATTCAGTGGTAGAGTAAGTACTTTGAAATAAAGATGGCAGTGAGAGATAAACCCCTTTTTAAAAAATGGATGTCTTTTCAACTTAGGATTTATAAATACCTACTTCTAAGGTGTAGAATGTACAAAAATAAAAGTAGACATTTTATTTGTAAATATATTTGTTTCCTTTATGTATAAATTATATTTTTTGGAAGGAGATTGTATAAAACATTTAGTTAAAAATTTTTGATGGTTTTCGTTCAAATAAGAAATTTTGTTTATCACTGGTTTCATATCAAGTGGGACTCTTGTTAAAACGGATTTAAATGGCCATGTTCACTGGAAAAGGGTGATTCTAACCCTCTAAATAGCTCCCTCTGGAGCTATTGTTTTATCCTTATATCCTTTCACTCTATACCTTCAACTCTGTTTCTACTTAGCCTTTTGTGTCATTCCTATCTAGTATTCATTCATATAGAAAAAAAATTACAAGAAACGTTGAATCGATAAATACTTTATTTTAAATAAGAGATTATTTTATAAAATACATGGTTGTGTCTTCTTCCACTGTCAAATCCATAGACACTTTGAGTGTCTGTTTTGTCGTTGTCGGGTAAACTTCGAAAGGTTAAATTTTCGTTGTTTTCTTTCTTCTTTCTTTTTTGTTTAGCACTGAGGACAGCTTGAGGGAGGTCCTTGTAGAAATATTTGCTTGTTTCTTCGTCATCATGGTTTGCCACTGGCTGACAAAATCCTTGTTTTCTCACCTGTTTTGACTTTATTTTTCATTTTATTATTTTCTGATTAGAGAGCCTAAGTGTAGAAGTTTTAACTCCTATTTTCTATCTAAAATCTTGAATTTTGTACTTTTTCCTTGAAGAGATACGGTTTTATATGTTTCGTTCCCCATGCCCAATTGTAGCAAACCAAACCTAGAAGATTAGAAGAGGGCTTATTTGATCGTGAATCACAAATATTACTGACCTTTGAGAATAACCAAAGATTGGAGGGTAGCTAGCAATTGTTCCACGCCTCTTTTTACCCATATAATGACATATCAAAATTTGGCATTATTAATTTGTTTTAAACAGTAGAAAGGTCCAATAATTTATCTTTGGGGAGGAAATGATCCCTTATAGTCCAAGAAGAAGGAACTACAAGTTACGCAGTTTGCCCACCGTTCACATATAGTATTTCTCATTGCAGAATAGGAAAAAAATTATAATGGGAAGTGGTATTTTTTGGTGGGAAGGGGGTCCTTGAGTGGTATAACGCCCTTCCGGGGGAATAATTTTTCATGGTAAGATTCAGGGAAATTTCTGAGCCAAATTTTACACAGAAAGCAGGAAAGGATTTCTTGTCAAAATTTGAAAAACAATCAGAAATTCCATTTATAAAACCAAGTTTTAAGCTTAAGAGAAACAAGAGCCATTTTAAATATGAGTGGAGCGGCTCCTTTCTCAACCCTTGCTCTTTAAGCTAGTCAGTTTTTGTTATCGTTCTATGACTCGTTCCTTTAGGAATGAGTCATAGAACACAAGGGCTGTTGAATTTGAAGTATTTTTACATAACTTGCTTTTCAAACAGTTCGTGGTAACGAACTGTAAGTAAGGAGCGACCCGGCTCAATGGTAACCGAAACTCTAAAAAACGGAATTTGGTACCAATAGATACATCAAAAGAATCAGATTTTAATTCTGATTTCAAATATATAAGTTTCATCAAGTTTAATATTACTCATCAAAAGTTACGCGCCTGAGAAAATTTGGCTGGTTTTCGAAAAAACGGGGAAAGACCCCCTAAAAGTAATTGAACCTTAATGAAATTCACACCATCATATTTAGCGTATCAGAAAACCCTACTGTAGAGGTTTCAAGCTCCTATCTACAAAAATGTGGAATTTTGCATTTTTTGCCAGAAGAAAGATCACGGTTGCGTGTTTATTTGTTTTTTTTTTCCCAGGGGTAATCGTATTGACCCAGTGGTCCTAGAATATCGTAAGAGGGCTCATTGGAATGGAAATTAAAAGTTCTAGTCCCCTTTTTAAGTGACCAAAAAAATGGGAGGGCAGCTAGGCCCCCTCCCACGCTCATTTTTTTCTCAAAGTCACCCAATTAAAATTTTGAGATAGCCATTTTGTCCAGCATAGTCGAAAATCTAATAAATATTTCTTTTACGATGACTTAATCGCCCACAGTTCCCAGGGGAAGGGCTGCAAGTTATGAACTTTGCCCATTGCTTACATATTGTATTGGTTATTGGGAAGTATACAGACATTTTCAGGAAGAATTTTTTTCTGGTGGGGGGGGGGGGGCTGGAGGAGGGGCTATCTATTCTAATTAAACGGCCTTTGTGATTCAGGGGTTTGTGAATTAAAAAATTTTTAACTTTTAACGTAAAGAGCGTGGTATTGACTAAGGGGAGAACCCCATCATATACGTAATAAAAAAAAAACAATAAAAAAAAAACAAGCGATACGGCTTAATAGTAATCGAAACTTTTAAAAACGGAACTTTGATGTCAATAAATGTATCAAAAGAATGGGCTTATAATGCTGATTCTAAATATATGAATTTTATTAAGTTTAGTATTACTCATCAAAGGCTACGAGCCTGAGAAAATTTACCTGATTTTTTAAAGAGGGGGGAAACATCCCCTAAAAGTGAAAAAAATTTAATGAAAATCACACCGTCAGATTCAGCGTATCAGAAAACCCTATAACATAGGTTTCAAGCTCATATCTGCAAAAATCTGCAACTGTGTATTTTTTGCCAGAAGAAAAATATACGAATATAGAAGTTCGTTACGTAAATTAATTTGTAAATTACGTCAGAACCAAATTTAGAGAGCCATTTAGCAAAAGAAAAGTAAATTTTTTATGCAAATTTTGCTTACTTATTCAATGCCGGCGAGCCAAAATAAAAGCTGCATTAACTAAAAAACGATCAGAAATTAAATAAAAAAAACAAGTTTTTTAAACTGAAAGTAAGGAGCGACATTAAAACTTAAAACGAACAGAAATTATTCCGTATATGAAAGGGGTTGTCCCCTCCTCAACGCCTCGCTCTTTACGCTAAAGTTTTTATTGTTTAAAAAAAAGAGTTGTGAGAAAGTCAAACTTTAGCGTGAAGAGTGAGGCGTTGAGGAGGGCACAGCCCCTTTCATATACGGAATAATTTCTGTTCGTTTTAAGTTTTAATGTCGCTCCTTACTTTCAGTTTAAAAAACTTGTTTTTTTTATTTAATTAGAGTAAAGAGCGAGGATTGAGAATGCGACTGTAACGGCAAAACTTCTGATCATTTTAAGTTTAAACCTTGCTCTTTACTTTCAGTTGAAAAAAGTTGTCTTTTCATTTGTTGAAAAGACATTTGTTTCATTTGTTGACGAACAGAAATTATTCCGTATATGAAAGGGGCTGTGCCCTCCTCAACGCCTCGCTCTTTACGCTAAAGTTTTTATTGTTTAAAAAAAAGAGTTGTGAGAACGTCAAACCTTAGCGTAAAGAGCGAGGCGTTGAGGAGGGCACAGCCCCTTTCATATACGGAATAATTTCTTTTCGTTTTAAGATTTAATGTCGCTCCTTATTTTGAGTTTAAAAAACTTTTTTTTTATTTAAAGGCTGCGAAAGCGGAGGGTTTGGGGGGCGGCAGCCCCCCAACTGTGCCTCCTAATCCCTGTACGTTTTAAGGTTCAACCTTGTAACTCAGCCTCTTTAACTCTTTAGAAAACGTAGTTTTTTTCAAATAATTAAATTATATAAAAGGGGAAAACTGAGTTTTTTAAGTGGAAGTAATAAGCTTCTTTACAACCAAAATATTTGTCATTTTTTTTTACAATAAAGTAAAAAAAACCTAAATATAATATAAGGTAAAAGTCTGAATAGAATATAACGAAGTGGATTTTTGAATGAAATAAACAACGGTTATCAAAACATAAATGAACCGGAATTGTCCTGCAAATAAAAAGGGTCATAGTTACAAACCTCTAAGTTTTTTATGCTAGTTTTTTTTTCCATTAAGACTTTTCGTTACTCGTATCGGTTTTAAACAATAAAATTCGTGGTTTGTTTGGAGGAGATTCAATTATCAGAACATTTGTAATCGTAATTATTCTCAAATTCTCAACGTTACAACTATAATCTTCTCAACACATTTTTGGCATTTAATATCTTAGATGGTTTTCAATTGTTGAAGTTCTTGCACTAGCTTCGTTAAAGAAGTTTTGCTCTGTTATTCTGAGAGTTAATAAAATGGAAAAATCATTTATAAAAATAAAAACGAGTCATTTATAAATTTTAATTGTGAAGCTAAAACCTCACTTATCCTTTGCCACAGCTGTTTTAAAGCTATCTTTAGCAATTTGGTATTTTATAACATAAAAACAGTAGGTTCGAATCATTATACTGTTTTAGCTGATTTATAGCTAATTGTTGCTGTTATCAACTAGTTTCTAAAGTTAATTTCATCCAAAGAGCATGTCCTTGCTTGTTCATTTTCTTCATAAATAATTTATTTATTTAATACAAAAATATAGAAAAATTGTGCGGAGAATATTTGTAAGTCGGAAAATATCGATTGGAGTAGTAATATTACGATAAAATTTGTGTCTGCTTTGCCTAATAAGTCACAACTATGTATTTTTAATTTAAAGGAATAATATTAAGAGAAATTAAGTACGTGACAAAAAAAAATATTCTGTTTTTTTTTTTGGAACACCTATTTTCGAACATTTAATTTGGCATCCAACGTCATTACCTTATAAAAAGGCTATTTCTAGTGAATGCAACAAATTTTTTGTCAGATGTAAATTTTATTAAATACTGGGGATATACAAAAATATATTTTCTTTTTAATTCCCACAATGTGACAAGAATTAAAACGCAAAAATATGGACTAAATTGCTCTGTTTCAACCTATGATTCCTAATCTGAATGTGTTCCAAAAAAGTATTTATATTTGAAAAATAACCCTTATAGATGGCATCTTTTACAAAGCATGAAACCAACCTATTCCATTGAACGAATTTACTTTTATTAAGATGAAAAATATATTTATTTTGAACCTATAATTACCTAATTTGATTGTCCGTTTTGAAAGTTCATCTTTAACCTAATAAGTCAAAACTAAAATAGAGATTTACACAAAATAAAAAGGCCAAAAAAACGCCACAGCTTCTTTAAAGTCCTTTGCTAAGCAAAGGACATTATTAAAAAAATGTGCAACTTATAAAATTTCACTACAATCATTCAAAACCTTCATCCATTATTATGCATTATTTCGTTCTTCATTCATTCTTTCCAGTATTCTTCTAGGATCTTTCTGAATCCCTATGTCCTGAAAATATTGTTATTAATTAATTAATCGCTTCAATAGTATAAGAAACTAAATATAGCATAAGGTAAAAGTCTGAATGCAATATAACGGAGTGGATTTTTGAATGAAATAAACAACGGTCATCAAAACATAAATGAACAGGGATTGTCTTGTAAATGAAAAGGGTCATAGTTACAAACCTCTAACCTAATTATGGTAGTTTGTTTTTTCCAATAGGACTTTTTGTTATTCGTATGTTTTAAACAATAAAATTTGTGGTTCGTTTTGAAGGAGAATCAATTACCAGAACATTTGTAATCATAATTATTCTCAAATTTTCTATTGCTCTTTAGCCCAAGCAACGAATCTATAACTATCTCCAAAAAATTAACTACTGATGTTTTCATATACTTTTACTTAGGCAAAGACGGGAGCTTTAATGGAAACCAAAACCCTCTCTCCCCAAAATATACATTTTATTTAGCAGAATGTTTCTGAAGTAACCCATAGATCTAAAAGGGTTCTGTTTTTTGTTTTTTTTTTCTACTAAGATGTATTTTGGCATAAGGGCGGCGTATAGACAGAAATTCTCATAATCCAGATTATAATTTTATTTCTTTTTAACGTAAAATAAAACTAATTTGAAATTTAAGAAAGTAAAATCTAGGAGAAGCAGCAAGAACTGTCGCATTCTGAGATGATATAATGTCATAAAAAAATTAAATACTCTAACTAATGAGCAAAATAAAACATTTTTTTCTTATCGCTATTTATTTCTATCATTCTATCGAAGTTCCTAAATCAAAAATGTTTTAATACTGCGTCATATGTTTCCATAATATTATACGGATTTCATTGAGGGGGATAACGCAAAAGTACACTGAGGTCTTGTGCCATTGACAGGGAAAGTTAGAGTAACTCAATAACCGTTTTGTAGCCGCTTCTCTCTGTTGTAAAATTGTGTTTAATCTCATTGCCTCTGTTTCACATTTTCATGCCAAAAAAATGTATTCCTTAATGTTTAACATTATAAAAGTGTGGATGACTATGTCTGAACCAAAGGGCTATATCTGATCTAATCTTAAAGTACGAAGGACATCAAACTTAAAGCTTTTTTTCCTCCCCGGTTCCATCTTAGGTCTAATCAGTGGTTTCCTTGGGCGGTTCCTTGGGTCTTAGGCAGCTTTCTTGGATGTATTATAATTGTTTCTACGGTTCGCTTTGGGTTGTTATAACATTCTCAAGGTTAGAATCCCTGCTTAAAGCTTCACCAAACAAAGTATTTTTAAGTAAATTAAGTCTTTCAAATGAAAGCATTATTAGGACAATTTTTCAAGGGGAATCGTCCAAAAATATTTTAAGGGGGGATTTTCAGAAAGGATATAATTGTCTGGAGAGAATTTTACGGGGGGGGGGGTGGTAGTTTACATGAGACAACTTTTCAAGAACAAGTTTCCCGTGAATGAAGTGAATTTTTCATGAAGAGAAAACCAGATTTAACGGCATTATTTGAAAAATGATCAGAAACTTAATAAAAAAAAGTAAGGAGCAGCCCTAAACTGAAAACAACGGGAAATTATTTCATATATAAGTGAGTTTGACTATTTGTCCCAACTTTTTAAGAGTGACTCCTGAAACCCAAAGGGTAACGTAAATTAAGATAAAGGATGCTGCACTAGATCCTTAAGGTCCATCCCGGCGGTGCTGATCTCCGTCTCAAGGCCTTTCAGCCAGAAAGTGCAAGGGGGGATGAAAGCCAGCCACCCTAGGCTTTCGCACACCTTTCCTGTTTACCTTCCCCAGATTTCTCCAGGTACCCATTTGGAGCTTGGTCAACTCTGACTGAGCTTACTGAATCACGCCACACTAAACCCCGTCCCAAACCAAATAATTGGATAGACTAGGATTCGAACCCTCACCCTTTCGGACAAGGGATCCTAAATATAGCGCACCAATCCACTCGGCTAGGAACCCAAAGCGTATGTAATTAGGATAAAAAGCTCTTTTAAAAGGACCAAAAACAACTATCATAAATAGCGAGGTATCGAGGAGCAAGGTAAAGAGCAAAGTTTCACCCCCCTTATTCATGGAATAATTCCTGTTCTATTTTAGTTTTAATCCTGGTCCTAATTTTCAATTGAAAAAACTTTTTTTTAATTTAATTTACACAAAAAAGAATGGACAGTTCATAGAATAAAAATAAGCACAAACTAGAAATTGAATCTTTGAATATGGCCATGTATTGTACTTGTTTGACAACCAACTTTTAGAACTAGGGCAATTATGTGAACAATTTAGAGAGCATTAACTTGAATAAGTAAGTATCCTTACAGCTAGTATTGAATCTGAATGAGTTCTTGACCTATCAGATATATTTGGCAAAGAAAAACTCGTATTTATAAGAGTCCCAAAGTTAATATTAACTTTGTTTTGGGGACGGTGCGACTTCAAAATTATAATTGCTGCAAATGTTAACCATAATTGAATATACCTTACAATACATTTAGGCTGTATTGTTTGACGTCAATAAGCCACTTACTGTTGACCTACTACAAAAAACATATACTATATTGCTTTTTGACTCTTTGGAAGACGATAACAGTTGACAAAATAGATGGCTCTTATTGAATTGCTATATAATCAATAGAAAAATTCGTGAATCTAAAAAAAGGCATTTTGCCTATGCCCGTAGATGCATTCATCAACATTATTTAAATCTAATCAAATTGGGTTGAGTGTCTCGCTTTATTTACTATGTTTTATGGCACAGATAAAGGAATAGTATTACTAGCATTACAACTACCTCTTGGTACGTTATAATTCATTCATTTACAAAGAAATTGAAGCTTAAAGACTAATAAAACAGTGGAACTTAAACAGTAAAGAAATTGGAGCGAAGAAACAGCAATATTATAAAGTTGATATGTATTTATTATAGTCAAATTTTATAGAAGATAAAACATACGCATTTTTAAATGTTAATAAATAACTCTTAATGTGGCAACATTAATTGAATCTGCTTATTCCAAAAAGTTCATTAAGTGGACACACGCTTTTGAAAGCATCGCGGGATCTATTGTTTCATTGCTGTAGTTAATTATGAAGAAAAGAACTGGATAAATAATGCTTAAAGGAAGCTCCTTAGAATCTATTACTTATTAAAATATAATCCTGACATGGTAAAAAAACGAACAAAGATAGGACTAAGCCTGAAAACAAACAAAAATAAGATGTACATGGTTTTTTCCCTTAGAATTGATAGTAGAAAGTTAAGATGACATCAACTCATTGAGCTGTGAAGGATTTTCTATATTTAGGACTTAGGAAAAAGTTGTCCCCTGGTATTGGAGGATTAACATAAGGGGTTCACCACTTTTAAAGGCAAAAGTGGCGCAAAGGGGTTGCTATGCCACTTACTGGAGGGGGAGATCCCTCGTCGGCCAAAATAGTGGGATTTCCGTGGTTACTCCAACGGTTCCGTTCATACTAGCGTGATCGGATGGGCCAGGGCCACTTTTAAAAGCCAAGGTTTACCGATAAGATTTCTAACTATCTCTTTAGACTCAACCTAGGCTGAAAAGTTAAAAGAGTACATAGTATAAAAAAAGGTCTTACTGTATTCACTTCACGCTGTATAAGAACTGATTTAAAAAAAGACTCTTTCTCCCAGCCCGCTCCGCTAGACGGGTGACTGCGACATGGGGTACGGGGTGGTAAATTAATTCTTCCAGCCAATCCTAGGTCTTTGCCAAGAATGGCAAAGATTTGCAACTTATCTCACAGTCAGTCACTTAATTGAGGTTAGTAATGAACCAGGAGAAACCAAAAATATTCTCAAGAAGAAAGCTATCACCAAACTCCTAGGTGATGACATCTTGCAAACAGCTATAACTCAACTATCTTCCATCAAAAAGGACATAGATTCCACATCAAAGCTAGTTAAGCCTGTTGACTCAACTGCTAATCAAATCGACGCCATTGCCCTAGTCAAAGGCAAGAAATCTAAGAAAAAACGGCAAACTTTCCATCCCAGTCCAAAATTACCACCAATGATAATTCGTCGGCTGAAGAAGAATTTCAGTATTCAAATCAAGCAAATGATGAAACTTCGACCACAATGGATATTTAAATGTATACTATGCAAGATTTTACGTTTCTCACAAAATTATCACTGTGCAATAATGTTGTTTTAACTATTACGATGACCAAAATAATTTGCGCAACAACCCCTTAGCTAGCCCTGATAGCCCCTTAAGCCGTTTTAACTGTCAATATCTCGACACTAGATTTTGTAAAAAATGTAAAACCAAAGCTAATGGAAGAGACAAAACTTAATATAATCTGCTTTAACATCAAAAGCATAAGAGATAAGTGGACTAATTTTAAAGATTTAATTTTAATTAATGGTTACTGCCCTTTCGACGTAATTGGAATAACGGAGACGTGGCTTTCAGAAATTGATGATACTAATGAATTTTCCCTCCCTGGCTTTCAAGCTATTCATATTGAAAGAAAATTAACCAAGTCCTCTTTTGGCATTTCTCTTTACATTCACCAGGCTATTACACTGTGAATCCTTATTCTCGCAACCTATAAATAATAGATGCATTTATTCAATAATTGTTGATATAAGTGTTGACGACAATTCTTTTATTTTTTCATTGTTTTATAAACCACCCTCATTTCCGACACCTTTCTTTTGTAATCTTTTTGATGACTTTTCTAGTTTTATTAATTTACCACAAAAGAAGGCAATAGTTTTTGGGGACTTCAATTGTAATTTACTAAATGTTAGCAGTAATAATGATTGTGATACCTTCTTTGAAACATTTACCTCAAGTGGTCTTCTTCCGACAATCCTTTTTCCTACTAGAGTTGATCCTATGAGGTCTACCACTACTGTAATTGATAACATTTTTGTAGCCACTTCCTTGGGAAACTACCTGTCCTCCAAAATAATATTCTATGACCTGTCAGACCACTTTCTAATCTATCTCTCCCTACCCTTCCAACCAACTATTAAACACCCTAGAACTAATATCCCTACGTCTAATAGGATATATAATATTGTGAATATGAACCGGTTCACGGATCGTCTGAAATAATTTGACTGGTCAAAGGTTTTGGATTGTCAGGATGTTAATTCAGCCACAAATGGTTTTACACAGGGACTGAGTGATCTTATCAGTTCAACCTTTCCAGTCTGTAAATCAAACCGAAAAACTACCTATATACACCCCTGGATGTCCAATAGCCTGATAATCTCTTCATATTGTAAAAATAACCTATATAAGTTAGCTTGCAAAACCAGTAGCGTTATTGACCTAACTAATTATAAAACTTACAAAAACTATATACAAAACTCTTCCGTGAAGCAAAAAAAAAAATAATATTATTCAAAAATCACTCACTGCAAAGGGAACTTGCGAGGAAAATTACACCATCATATTCAGCATATTTGATAACCCTACTTTATAAGTTTCAAGTCCCTATACACCATAATACGGAATTTTACATTTTTACCACAAGAAAGATCTCGAATGCATGTTACTTTGTTTCTTTAATTTCTTCCCCAAGGGTGACCAAATGGAAACAGTGATCGTATAAGCTCAGAAGACGGTTCATATACCATCGATGCCAAACAAAATTGGGCGCAATATAATCAACTTCGTGACAAAGCTGTTTTAAAGTATAAAAAAGGTGGACTTGCCCTTATCGAAAGTAGAATACTTTTGAAACTTCATTTGAAAGGCCATTTCTTGGCCAAACATCAACATTTTGACACTCCTGACAAGCCAAATTTTGTTTCGAATTTTGCTTCAAATTTGACATCTTTCAATGCAAAGCAGCTAGTTGCTCTTCCCTTTCTCGAACAGCAGCAAGTTCATGAAAATGAATAAGGTCAGTTTCCTTATAATTTTTTGATACGATAAAATAATGCTATTGGGCATTACGCGCTACCTAATAATCGAGCTACCACTAGTGCTACCTGGGTTTTGTTGGGGTGATATGAGAAAATGGGCTAAAATTTACCGACAACTAAATAATCTAGCATTTCATTTGTGGTTTTTTGCAAACTGTCAGTGAGAACTGCGTCCTAGAAAATATTTATGGCGCTTGGGTCGGTTGCAACCTGACCAAGAGGTATCTTATTGCTCTGTTCTTGGGTATTATTATTTTGTTTGAAAAAGTATGTGATGCGTGCAAACAATTTTTGCACAGAGCAGGAAAGACCCTTTCTTGGCCCACTAGTGCTACCTGGGTTTTGTTGGGGTGATATGAGAAAATGGGCTAAAATTTACCGACAACTAAATAATCCAGCATTTCATTTGTGGTTTTTTGCAAACTGTCAGTGGAGAACTGCGTCCTAGAGAATATTTATGGCGCTTGGGTCGGTTGCAACCTGACCAAGAGGTATCTTATTGCTCTGTTCTTGGGTATTATTATTGTGTTTGAAAAAGTATGTGATGCGTGCAAACAATTTTTGCACAGAGCAGGAAAGACCCTTTCTTGGCCCACTAGTGCTACCTGGGTTTTGTTGGGGTGATATGAGAAAATGGGCTAAAATTTACCGACAACTAAATAATCCAGCATTTCATTTGTGGTTTTTTGCAAACTGTCAGTGGAGAACTGCATCCTATAGAATATTTATGGCGCTTGGGTCGGTTGCAACCTGACCAAGAGGTATCTTATTGCTCTGTTCTTGGGTATTATTATTGTGTTTGAAAAGTATGTGATGCGTGCAAACAATTTTTGCACAGAGCAGGAAAGACCCTTCCTTGGCCCACTAGTGCTACCTGGGTTTTGTTGGGGTGATATGAGAAAATGGGCTAAAATTTACCGACAACTAAATAATCCAGCATTTCATTTGTGGTTTTTTGCAAACTGTCAGTGAGAACTGCGTCCTAGAAAATATTTATGGCGCTTGGGTCGGTTGCAACCTGACCAAGAGGTATCTTATTGCTCTGTTCTTGGGTATTATTATTTTGTTTGAAAAAGTATGTGATGCGTGCAAACAATTTTTGCACAGAGCAGGAAAGACCCTTTCTTGGCCCACTAGTGCTACCTGGGTTTTGTTGGGGTGATATGAGAAAATGGGCTAAAATTTACCGACAACTAAATAATCCAGCATTTCATTTGTGGTTTTTTGCAAACTGTCAGTGGAGAACTGCGTCCTAGAGAATATTTATGGCGCTTGGGTCGGTTGCAACCTGACCAAGAGGTATCTTATTGCTCTGTTCTTGGGTATTATTATTGTGTTTGAAAAAGTATGTGATGCGTGCAAACAATTTTTGCACAGAGCAGGAAAGACCCTTTCTTGGCCCACTAGTGCTACCTGGGTTTTGTTGGGGTGATATGAGAAAATGGGCTAAAATTTACCGACAACTAAATAATCCAGCATTTCATTTGTGGTTTTTTGCAAGCTGTCAGTGGAGAACTGCATCCTAGAGAATATTTATGGCGCTTGGGTCGGTTGCAACCTGACCAAGAGGTATCTTATTGCTCTGTTCTTGGGTATTATTATTGTGTTTGAAAAAGTATGTGATGCGTGCAAACAATTTTTGCACAGAGCAGGAAAGACCCTTCCTTGGCCCACTAGTGCTACCTGGGTTTTGTTGGGGTGATATGAGAAAATGGGCTAAAATTTACCGACAACTAAATAATCCAGCATTTCATTTGTGGTTTTTTGCAAACTGTCAGTGAGAACTGCGTCCTAGAAAATATTTATGGCGCTTGGGTCGGTTGCAACCTGACCAAGAGGTATCTTATTGCTCTGTTCTTGGGTATTATTATTTTGTTTGAAAAAGTATGTGATGCGTGCAAACAATTTTTGCACAGAGCAGGAAAGACCCTTTCTTGGCCCACTAGTGCTACCTGGGTTTTGTTGGGGTGATATGAGAAAATGGGCTAAAATTTACCGACAACTAAATACTCCAGCATTTCATTTGTGGTTTTTTGCAAACTGTCAGTGGAGAACTGCGTCCTAGAGAATATTTATGGCGCTTGGGTCGGTTGCAACCTGACCAAGAGGTATCTTATAGCTCTGTTCTTGGGTATTATTATTGTGTTTGAAAAAGTATGTGATGCGTGCAAACAATTTTTGCACAGAGCAGGAAAGACCCTTCCTTGGCCCACTAGTGCTACCTGGGTTTTGTTGGGGTGATATGAGAAAATGGGCTAAAATTTACCGACAACTAAATAATCGAGCATTTCATTTTTACCGACAACTAAATAATCTTCAATAGAGTATAGAACTTTTTGCTACTGTATATTACCTTTAAAGTACTTTGGACAAACTAGGCAGACGATTCAATAATAAAGAGATTCAGTGTGCTTAGCCAGAGTGGTGTCAGATATAAATAAAAGTACAAAGTTGTTAACTAGTGAAAACCCATTTGGCAATAGTATAGAAAAAAGAAGTTTTTGTTCGAGAATGATTATATTTTAAATTAACCCTTACTTTGATTATTATTTTCTTGGTATAAAATTCATATCTAACATCACCCTGTTGTCACTTCCCCGCCACGTTGAGGCGACACTGATAGTACTTTTGATTTTGTTTTTATTTTGTGAAGTATATACGTATTATTTAAAAAAATACGCATTACATAGTTATACATTTAAATAAAATCAAAAGTACAAGGGAAGGCCCACCACCACAACTACCAATGAAGCTGTAAGCGATAAAACTGTAATCAAACTGTAAGCAATAAAAAGAAAAATAATGACCCTTTGAATTTCAGCTTAGGCATTCCTTTTGAATTAGATATAAAAACGAAATTTGTTTTGTCGGTTTCTTTTTGGTCGTTACTGTTGTTAATTTTCAGCTCATGACAGCTTTGGGTAAAAAAGAAGACAAATGAAGAATTAGAAAATTATAATGCTTGAGAACATTGAATCAACCGTGCTGAACCACAGTTGAAAAAAAGTGGAAGATAACAAAATTAGGCAATATTCTAAAGCTAATCTTCAAAACTCTACTAAAATCAAATGTTCTATTCGTGGATAAGAAATACTAATTAGTAATGAATCATTATTGCAACTTAACATAAGTTCTATTCTTTGATTCTGTTTCATAGTTTTTACTTCTTATTTCAGTTCCCTTTCAGTTTGAAAAAAATATATGATAATAATTGTAAAATCATCTTGATTTCTGGAATAAAATACTATAATATGCGAATAAAATATATTTCTAGAGTAAAAAATTTAGTTTTTTCCTAATGCAGTTTGTATGTTCCCTGCATGTTTTGCAATATTCATCTCACCTCGCTCACTTCCCAGAATATTTGAATAGTTTCATAATACAGCGAATAATTTCATAATACAGTATAGTCTACAACGAATAAAGACAAACTGAAAAATAAATAGCCAATAAATACAAACTGTTGATTAGAAAAGCACCTAGAAACTACAAACTAAAAAGCTCTTAATAACCATGCAAAAAGAAAAATCGAGAAGAGAGGGAGGAGAGTGAGGAGGAGGAGAGAAAAATAGATATTACTTCAACTCATGGTGAAGTTGGAATCAATTATATGAAAACAAATTTAGTAGCTTTAGCAGTTGATTTCAATCTTTTATTATGACCCAAGCACCTATAATATAAAACACACAATAAGCAAAGCAAAGCACATGAGGTAGCATTAACACTTGCAAAGGGAAAGCACATTCGGGCTAAGAAGGTAATAGTACATATTGCTTCTTCTCGATTAAGCTGTCTATAGAGAGGTGGTCGAAGTTTGGTCTAAATCACTCATAAATTCATCTTTTTGATGGGTTTTACAATTCTCTCGTGGCTTGTTTGATGAGCTCTGATGATAGGAGTTTCAGACCGGTGTTCAAGGCTAGTCTGGAGTGCTGGTTGTGCAAATCGGGTTTATTACTGCATTATAAAATGGGCACGTTTGCTTAGGAGTGCATGGTTCATATGGATGGGAGGAGTGACGTGTTGGTGTTATGACAAGAGGCAAAGCACTTGGCTTAGAGGCAGAGGTGATCCCATCTTGGGCAATTCGTACCTCTTTTCTAGTCCCTTTTTCTAATGCTTCATTGGGACCTAGATTACTACTCCTTGGGCACTACACTTCTGATATTACTTCAAGTTGTGAAGGATAGGGCTGGGATATATGAATCCAGTTTGTCCTTAGCAAGGGCCCGGCTGCTCTTCTTAAAAAGTATGAACTTGGATTATCGCTAAATAGCATTAGTGAAATATATTAAAAATTCATCCTTGAACAAGGAATCTAAAAGACAAAAACTTTTTATTGTACATTCAAGTTTTATTAATAAATAATTTAAAAACATTATTAAAACACATTATTCATAGGGCACTGAAATCAATATTATATATGTGAGAAAGGGTTATTTTAAACCCGTCACTATCACTTAAGTGTTTTCTGACGTTTCAATACCTCGATGTTGGAACCTTTGGTCCTGGGTTTTTTCTTCAGATAAATGTCTTTCCTTGTTTCTTTTCTTTTGAGTTCTTTAATTATCTCTTTCCCATCTGTGGAAATGATAAATTATCTCTTAATATTGGCTGCGCCATTTTTCATTTCTTTAACTGCGTAGTTTGTTAAAACCACAAGGTTTTAATTGCGCAGTTACGGGTGACCCATCATAGCTAAAGTTACTTTCAGATAACAAGTTTGGTCCGTATTGTCGAGGGGTGAAAGAAAGGGCATAAAGCTGATTCATTCGAAGTAAGTTGGCTCGATACATTTGAAGTAAGTTGATTCATAATCTTGGACTTTTTAGCCTAGGTGGAGTCCGGCAGCCTAAAGAAGGGCTGAGATTATATTATTTGCAGTAGGAAAAGAGTTGCGAGACATACCGTCATTTACTACATAGACAGGGGGTCCGTTTACCCTCTGATGAGATAGTTAGAGATTTTAGTGGTGACTCAGTGTGGGTGCATTCTTGGTATAGAGTTTAACCGTTTGACCATTCAATCACGTTACCATACCCTGGAGCATGGTATACCGTACAAAAGGTACTAACATACTCTATATTTACGGAACAGTAGTGGTAAGCGCGAGCATTCCATTACAATATTTGTCGCCAGAGAGACTTCCCCTCTAGTAAGTGATGTAGCACCATTTTTGCGCCAATATCTGGTGGCAGTCGTGGCTTACCACTAGAAACCCAATATGTATTATTATTTGAACAGTGGGAACATACCATTTCCTTGGTAGAACGTGATAGTCCAAGGCAAATCACGCCACCGTGTCACTCAATGGTTGGCAAACGACACCTTTCTGGCACAAACTAGCATTCCTAAGGCATTTTCAGACATTTTCCACCAAAAGAACCATATAAACTAGACTTAAACTTAAAGAATTATACACTACATCGTTTAAACTTAAAGAAAATTCCCAATAGCGTTTCTTCTGATGATTTGTGACAAAATACGCCAGCAGGGCACAATGTACCTTTCTAGTGGCAACATCTGGTACCCGTCATCATCACTTGAGCGTTTTCTGGCGTTTGGATATCACAGTATATATATATTTTTATTTGAACAGTGGGAACATGCTATTTCATTGCTAGAACGTGATAGTCCAAGGCAGTTCACTCCACCATGGCACTCAATGGCTGGCACAAGTTACCCTCTGGAGCAAACTATTATTCCTAAGGTATCTTCAGACATTTTCTTGGTAAAAATGATGCTTCCAAGTGTATTTTGGTAATTTTTCGTTTAAAGAGTATGATTTAGGATGTTTAGTTGTGCTATTTCGCGGTATAGCTTGCCCGTATCACCTTTGTTGGTGTTTCAAAGAGAATTTTGGAAGAAGTTGCTTAATTTGCTGTTTCTTGGTTTGGCTCGTCAGCGTTAGCTTTTTTGGTGTTTCCAAGTGTGTTTTGGAAGTTTTTCGTTTGAAACGTTAGATTTAGGATGTTTAGTTTCACTGCTTCGTGGTTTAGCTTGTCTGTGTTAGCTTTGTTGGTGATTCCAAGTGTTTTAAGTTTTTTGTTTGAAACGTTTGATTTAGGATGTTTAGTTTCAATGTTTCGAGGTTTACCTTGTCTGTTTTAGCGCTGCTGGTGTTTCCATGAGTATTTGGAAGTTTTTCGTTTGAAACTTTAAGATTTAGGATGTTTAGTTGTGCTCTCTCTTGGTTTAGCTTGTCAGTGTTAGCCCTCTTTGTGTTTCAAAGAGTATTTTGGAAGAAGTTATTTAGTTTTTCTGTTTCGTGGTTTAGCATGTCTGTATTAGCTTTATTGGTTTTTCCAAGCGTTTTCTGGAAGTTTTTGTTAGAACAAATGATTTAGGATATCTAGTTGTGATTTTTGCGGTTTAGCTTGTCTGTGTTAGCTGTGTTGCTAATTCTAAGTGTGTTTTAGAAGTTTTTCGTTTATAACATATGATTTAGGATGTTTAGTCTTGCTGTTTCGTGGTTTAGCTTGTCTTTTTAAGCGTTTTTGGTGATCCCAAGCGTATTTTCAAAGTTTTTTGTTTTGTGTGTCTGACTGTGTTTGCCTCTCTCTGTGTGTTGGTGTGTCTGACTGCGTGTTTGTGTATGTTTTTCTATTTAGACACAGCAGAGCCTACAGAAGTACCTACAGGATCTTGCTTCGCATTCACTACATGCAACTGCTTAACAGTTCTTACATATGAGCTGCATGTTTTCTGGCATCTGTTTTCGACATTTATAACAAGTGGCTCTTCTGTCCTGCATTAAAAGAGATTCAAGTACCTGGACAGCAAATTTGATTCTATGTTTATTCATTAGTTCAATAGTTTTCTTATTTACCATTTCAGTATCCTCGTTATATAAATCTATGAATTTCTTCGATAGCGTAGATCTTCCTTTTGACGTCTTGTACTTAGAAGGTGATGGAAGATCAATTGACATTGCGCTTCCCAAATAGGTTATTTCATTTGTATAGTCTTGGGCATATTTGACAACAAGAAGCCCACAGCTTGAAGAATCTACTTGTGGAGCTATTCTGCACGAGTCAAGTTCAAGTTCTATGTAGCGTTTATCCACTCCCTTCATCAGATTTTTTAGGTTGGAAAGAACTAGCCTCCCGTGAGCGTGGTTTAACGGCTTCTGGCTATCAAGAAGATAGAAAGTTTTCTTGGAGAAATCACATATTCCCAAAATGAAATGATTCTTGGACTTCGTATTCGTTATATCACACATATTGACACACAATGGAACAAACAAAACACTGCAATCATTCGAAACATCACTAAAACTCTCTCTAGGCGTATCTGGGTAAGTATTCAAAGCATCAATACTTGTCAAGTTGAAAGTAGAGTAGCTATCGATAGTTCTTGCTGACGCACAGCTAGAAGTTACAAGATTCACGAGGTATGAAACAATTCCAGTTGTGAGCCAAGTATCAGGCGTCAGCAGTGATTCAAGGTCTTGAAAGAAAATTGGAAACACGTCTGTGTCCCTCAAGGGAAAACCAGTAGCTCTCCACCAATCTAGTTTCTCTGCGTTTTCTACGATAGCAGAATCGGTAGATTTGACCACTATTCCAAAAAGCCTTTTTAAATGCTGGATCACTTGCTTTGCTTCGTCATACAAATCACTTATGGGCCCTTTAAAAGCGTAACCATGACAAAGGGCTGTAGGAATTATAGACTGGTTAGCTTCAACACGAAGATTCGGTCTCCTTACCCTTTTTTGGGGTTTCACCAGTTGAGTGGGGCTATGCAGCCTTTTTCGAACAGACTTCACAAACTGTACATCTTCCGCTTGCTTTGCAACTTTTGAATTATGATTCCCATCAGAGCTTTTCGATTGGGGTTTGGAACTCTTTTTAAGTGAAGCTACTTCAATAATTTCTTTTTTTTCATTTCTGAAACCCGTTTCGAATGTATTCTGCTCCCTGCTTGTTTTCAAGTCAGCTTTCGCAGTTTCATTAATTGACGGTGAAAAACTCCCCTCATTCTGATCATCACTATCAGCAGTAGACGACAATTCCTTGGCTGCTAGAGAATCTGCTGCAGGTTTAATATTGTAACAGTCCTGAATGGTTAATGAGCTTTTTATTCCAGGCCTCACGTGCCTTTTAGATCTCCCCTTCACGTTCTTGAGTGTTTTCAGCTGTATAACTGATTTTTCTGTTACTAGTGCATGTCCTCGAGATCTTAAAACTGCTAGTTTGCAAGGACATGCAGAGATTCCAAAATTACAAGAACAATCATAAACTTCAACCAAACTATTCCTCTTAGCACCCTTTGTCACAATTTTATTTCCTCTAACAGCGATTGTTTCTGTTCGTGGTGTCACAACATTAACCTTCTTTCTAGTCAGATTTGAAACAAGATACACTTGCTTTTCGTTGCAAAATGTAACATGTCCCTTTCTCCATAGAGTTTCTGCTATGTCAACTAAACCACTTTGCTGGCGGTCTTCTCTTGTCGTATTTATTTCGCAAAAGGAATCTGATGCATCTACTTCTTGGACCATACGCAGAAACATTTCATTCCTCGATTCAAGTGGATCTTCTTCCTTCTTGATATGAACTACGTTTTCCTTATGTGCCTTCTCAAGGAGTCTATAATCTCCTATTCCCTTATATCCTCGAGACACGTGTGTATAATATTCATCGTCTAAACAAAGAAGGCCCAAGATACATCTGTCCATTGGTATATCTCGCTTTTGTTGTATAACTCTTTTCATCACAGCATTGAATGACTCTGCGGTATTGTTGGTTATTCCGGAGACTGGATTAAAATCAGGAATCTGGGAAACGATGAAGGCACAATCATACTTCAACATGTCAGATTCCAGATTATCTCGAAAGTAGGTAAATGCAGGGATGGACCATTTCACGAGCCTGTCAGTTCTTATTTGGTAGTACTCATCTTCACTTTTTGATCTTAGCAACTGAAGAATATCTTCTTGAACTACCTTGATGTCTTCTTTAGATGCCCCCATTTTCTGAAGTGCATGTTTTGCATTGATCCGATAGTGTAGCCAGCAATGAGCAGCCTGAATATGAGGAAATATTTTTTTCTCGCAACCTCTATACCCTTTTCTCTATCACTCACAAAAGAATTTTGCGGTGAATTGATGCTTGGTGCTTTCTTCATTAGAACTATAAACAGCTCTTCGTGCGAATCAGCTGATCTATTTGTGTGAAGTAAAAATGCAATTGGAATCAGAGGTGTTGTCCCCTTATGGTCGAAGTCAGGATGTCGGAATGTCAGAGCTGAAACCCAGTAATTTCCAATGTTATATTTGGTATCATAATAGAACACTATCGGGATACCGTGTTTTACAAAGTAATCAACCTCTAAGATGGCAAATTCTGATATACAGGTGACGGCTGCTTCTCCTTGCCCAAAAAATTTTTCTGTCACAACAAAATCAGTTTCCGTCATAAGATATCGAATCATATTACATGTGTCTTTGGATATCATGCTTTTTCTGGCCAAAGAAAAGGCATCCTTTACCTGCCGCTGACTTCTTGGAACATTTGTCTGCAGCTCATTCACTGTCTTGCTAAACTCGTTATGGAAATGTTCTCGGGGCGTCATTGTTGTGGTTTTTGCTACATTTTTGGCTCTTATTAATACAGATTTCTCAGAAGGAACAAAAGGGATAGCTTTTATTCCTTCTTTCTTTTTATGGTTTCCATGGGGGTCACAATTGGATTTTCTGTCACAAGTACCAACATAATGAATCACCGTATATAGGCAGTGCTCAAGGGGACAGTTGAATGCACATTGCTCATATCGAAAGATATATCTCTTCAAATCAACCATCTTGCCTTCAATCATCCGTTGATTAACTCTCTTTCTGAAGTTTGGATGAACAGAGGGTACAGATACTGAGTGTCCCCCACTACTTCTGCTATAACGGTAACCATCGGCCTTGTAGTCTTGTAAGTATTCAAAACTATCTGAATATACTAAAAAAATACTATCTGCAGTAGGATAGGCTGGAACTTTGTTCTTGCAGAGTCTAAACTTTGATATACCAGTTTCGTGAGCGGTCCTTAAGATTATGGCAGCCTCAGTAGATCTAAGTGCCGATTTCTTGGTTTCGTAAATATGTGGGTCCACTGGATTAGGAAGTGAGGCGCCATGTATTGTTTGAATTACACTTGGCCGATCATTTTGAAAATCTTGTACTTTTTTGGACAAAAAACAAACATTCAGAGAAGGCTTATTAAAAGCCGATTTATTTTTCTCAGGCTGTGTACTATAAATCTGTGTTTCGTAAGAGCCCTGGTAATTGTCTTCACATAATTCATTGGCTATGTATACCGTTTTGTTAACGTTACTTTTTTGTTCTGGGTTTCTTTTATTGTTTTCATCATAGGCGTCATTAATCTGGAACTCATTTTCTACTTCCAGTCGAAAACATTCCACCATATTCTCTTGGTAGTCAACCTTTTCCATGTCCTTGCACTCTTTAGTGTCCATGCACTCTTTAATGTCCATGCACTCGTTAATTTCCATGCACTCCTTGAACTCCATGTCCAGCTTATCATTTTCAAAGTTCCCTTCGGTATCAATCACTGGATTAGGAAGTGAGGCGCCATGTATTGTTTGAATTACACTTGGTCGATCATTTTGAAAATCTTGTACTTTTTTGGACAAAAAACAAACATTCAGAGAAGGCTTATTAAAAGCCGATTTATTTTTCTCAGGCTGTGTACTATAAATCTGTGTTTCGTAAGAGCCCTGGTATTTGTCTTCACATAATTCATTGGCTATGTATACCGTTTTGTTAACGTTACTTTTTTGTTCTGGGTTTCTTTTATTGTTTTCATCATAGGCGTCATTAATCTGGAACTCATTTTCTACTTCCAGTCGAAAACATTCCACCATATTCTCTTGGCAGTCAACCTTTTCCATGTCCTTGCACTCTTTAGTGTCCATGCACTCCATGCACTCCTTGAACTCCATGTCCAGCTTATCATTTTCAAAGTTCCCTTCGGTATCAATCTTTTCTGACACCTTTGCTTTAAAGTGTGTTTGGTAACCATCCTTATTCATTTTAACTCCCTGTTGTTCATCTTCATCTGTGGATTTGCACATTGTACTTACCATTTTGAGCTCACATTCTTTCAAATACCTCTTATTTCTTCTTTCAAGCTTGAGAATTTCATTTTTTTCTTTGTATATGTTGATGGATGTGCCACGAGAGCCTCTTTTCTTCTTGTTTTGACCCATCATCCGAATAGAAATTACGAGTGAAACTAAAAAGACACGTATTTCATTGTCTTAAAAACTACATCCACGAGTCTGTGAAAGGGGATCCAAACTTAAATGAGTAAAGCATTACTAGAGAGCAGTTGGATGTCAAATCCCCCTAAAAAAGGGAACGAAACTGCTTCTCTTTCAATGGCTTGGAACTTTGCTCAAAAAAAATTCAAATGAATTTACTGAAAAAATGTGCATTGTTAGTTTATCGTTTTATGTTATAACGTTGATCCTTACTTTCAGTTGAAAAACATTCTTTTTTTAAATTTGTTTTCTGATCGTTTTTCTAATAATGCTGGTAAATTTTCAATAATACATTAAAAGTACAGTAAAATAAAACAGTTTTTTGTAATAAAAATTACAGGGAAATAAACACTTAAACCGCTGAGCTTCCTGGAATTAATGTTCATTATTTTCAATAGTTCCTTACAGTTATACGGACTATTATATTGATTTTACACTTTTTGTCGTTGATGTTTTGAAAAACAAAAGCACGCTGTTCGAGATACATATAGTTTTCAATAAAACGGAAAGGACATAACATACCTTAGACTTTTATGGTTTGGGAAGGGAGAAAGGGGCAGTAGCCAAACTCCTATTGGTAGTAATTTTTGTTGACCATATAAAATTAGGGGGACAAAAGTATTTTTGTCCCCCCTCGATAAATTCCACCCGGGAAATTCCTCTGAGCCCCCCCTGAAAACGGCCTTGGGTTGCACCCCTTACCGTGTTGGTTTGAGGGATATCAGACCAAGAGAGTGCATTTCAATGCCAAAATAGTCAACAAAATTTGGAGATAGCTATTTTCTTCAAAATAGTTGAAAGGCCCAATAACTGTCTTTTGAGATAAAATGACCCCCTACAGCCCCTGGAGGTAAGCTTTTAAGTTATAACAAATGTCTTTTGTTTTATTTGTTATTGGGAAGTGTGCATACACATATGCTGATATTTATTCCTTAAAATCTTAATTATTTTTTATTTCTTAAAATTATAAAAGTGAAAACATTAAAAAAAATTTCAGTAAAGTACAAATTATATTCTAGCTTTTAGAAAGCATAGAGTTTAGAACCCTACTTAGGTTAATTTCTGCTCGTTATGAGTTTGACTTGTTTTAATTTTTGTTTGTTTTGGGTTTCATTTATTTATTGATACTGATATATGGTAGTTGTATGCTTGGTAGATTATTTTATTCTATTCTTTTTTCATTTTTGGTTTAATAGAGTTCTTTATTTTTTTTTGGAAACTTATTTTGTGCAAAAAGTTTTTGTGATTAATTTTTTTTCGTTTTATATTGACATAGTTTTTTTCAGGGAGAAAGATTGAGCCTCTTCTGAAGTTAAACAGCCATCCCTTCCATAAGAACCTTAAATACCCCCTGGGCATAAACTATGACCCTTGCCCCTAATCTCTGGGGTCTGTCTCAACCCTAAAAGCCTTGTTATATGATATTTAGACTATTTTGAATAGAAGGGGTATCTCAAAATTTCTAGTAGACGCACTTTAGGACAATACGACGTGTGGGTAGGGTGGAGAGGGTAGCTGCCCTCTGATCACTGACTCTTACTAGATCCCTCTGATCTGAAAAAAAAATACATTGTGCCAACATCGTTCTTTACTTAGGCACTGCTTCTGCGCTGCCTATGATTTTATTTTTTTTGTCGTCGATGTATTGAAAAACAAAAGATACATATAGTTTTCAATAAAACGGAAAGTACATAACAGGCTTAAGTCTTTTATGGTTTGGGAAAGGAGAAAGGGGCAGTAGCCAAACTCCTCTTAGTAGTAATTTTTGTTGACAATATAAAAATAAACCAGACTATGCACATAATATTTTTTCAAGAACAATTGTTGCAGTAGAAGCAGTAAACAATAGCGGTGTCTGCTTTGACAATAAACTTGTCAAACACGCAAAGGTTTTTTTTGTAGCTATATAAAAGCTTCTCATTCTAATATTAAGTAACCCTTGTGTTTCAGGAGACAACGTTAGAAAATTTGGGACAACAATTAAAAATAGTCAAACTTTAGCGTAAAGAGCAACGTATCAAGGAGGAGCGAAACCTCCTCATACGAAAATAATTTCTGTTCGTTTTATGTTATAACGTTGATCCTTACTTTCAGTTGAAAAACATTCTTTTTATTTTAATTTGTTTTCTGATCGTTTTTCTAATAATGCTGGTAAATTTTCAATAATACATTAAAATTACAGTAAAATAAAACAGTTTTTTGTAATAAAAATTACAGTGAAATAAACACTTAAACCGCTGAGCTTCCTGGAATTAATGTTCATTATTTTCAATAGTTCCTTACAGTTATACGGACTTTTATATTGATTTTACACTTTTTGTCGTTGATGTTTTGAAAAACAAAAGCACGCTGTTCGAGATACATATAGTTTTCAATAAAACGGAAAGGACATAACATACCTTAGACTTTTATGGTTTGGGAAGGGAGAAAGGGGCAGTAGCCAAACTCCTATTGGTAGTAATTTTTGTTGACCATATAAAATTAGGGGGACAAAAGTATTTTTGTCCCCCCTCGATAAATTCCACCCGGGAAATTCCCCTGAGCCCCCCCCCTGAAAACGGCCTTGGGTTGCACCCCTTACCGTGTTGGTTTGAGGGATATCAGACCAAGAGAGTGCATTTCAATGCCAAAATAGTCAACAAAATTTGGAGATAGCTATTTTCTTCAAAATAGTTGAAAGGCCCAATAACTGTCTTTTGAGATAAAATGACCCCCTACAGCCCCTGGAGGTAAGCTTTTAAGCTATAAAAAATGTCTTTTGTTTTATTTGTTATTGGGAAGTGTGCATGCATTTTTCGGCTGGGGCAGGGAGGACGAATTTTCTGCCGGGAGAATTTTCAATGGAGAGGAAAGCTTCCAGGGGGTGAAATTTTCAGAAGAAATTTTAAACTGGGTGAATTTGCTAGAATTCATATACGAAATTTCTTTATATGTCTTGCTTTCTCTTTACCGATTCAATTTTCGCGTCGAGATGTTAAGGGTAATTGTCCGGGGTAAATTCCGGGGTTAAATTAACCATATCAGATAGAAAAAATGTTTGTGGAAAACTGGTTAGGGTTTACTCAGTCACAAATTAGAACTTATATTTTCCTTATTATGGATCACTATCTATTGATGGCAGCCAAAAATGGGGCAACAAATATTTTTCCATGGTTTTTTCCCTATTCTGCTCTCTTTCCTTTGGTTACTTTATAATTACTTTATAGTCCCAAACTTCCAGGCGGGCCATGCCCCCCTGCCTCCTCTTGTCGGTGCCCATGTTTAACATACCTGTCAACACTCTCTAAACTTTAACCTCAATACTTTGAAGATTTTTCAACCTCAACCGTTGAAGGTTCTTTCCCTCAGAAAATACCCCCACCCCCTGCCGCAGCTCATTGGTCTACAAACACTTTCGACTTATAAAAAAAAGTACTTGAACTCTCAATTTCCGATCTAATGAGCACCCTCTGAAGCTTTTGCGACCATGAGGCATAGGTGTGGATGAGGAAGGGATAGTCCTTTCCTATACGAAATAAATTCTGCTCATTTTGGGGTTTAATGTTAATCTTTACTTTCATAGCAACAGCGTACACCAGAAGTATTCCCAGAAATCATAAGGGAGTACATAACAATTTGACATTTTTGTTTATTTTTTCGTTTCCGTTGCATCCCCCCCCCCCAAAAAAAAATATTCACCGTCATTTTTACTTAATTTGGATAACTTGGCTCCAGCTTTACCACCACCACTCCCCTCCCCCCTTCCCAGGATTTTGAAGAAATTACGGCACGGTCAAAACCCCTATGCATTCCAGAGGCCAGAACATACTTTGCACTTTACTGAATTAAATTTGAAAAAAACTTGTTTATTAGATTTTCGACTATGTTGAACAAAATGGCTATCTCAGAATTTTAATTGGGTAACTATTTATGTTATTTTATTATGTTCATGGCCGTATATTTGGTTTTAAAATACGCTTCTCTATCTATCTATCTAATATGCAGGATAATTAAACCAAACACATTTTGCATGCAGACCCGCTATACTTTAACCCCCCCCCCTTCTAATATGCAAATATATAGCCCAAATTTATTTCTAAAGTAACGAAGAAACTAACGAAAAAACTGGTGTGTTCTCGAATATTACACAGCGTAAACTTGAGGGAGTGGCGTATAAGACACAAGTATCAAAATTCCTTTCCCCTACGGAAATTAAAAAAAAATAAAACTCAAATAAAACTCTCAAATTTTGAAAGTCTTATTTTTCACGGGGGGTATTTTCCATGGGGGGGGAGTAATTTTGTTTTAATTATTTGGTGAGCCAAAATCAAAACCTGCATTAATTCAAAAACGTTCAAAAATAAAATAAAAAAACAAGTTTTTTAATTGAAAGTAAGGAGCGACAGGAAAACTTAAAACGAACAGAAATTACTCCATATATGAAAGGGGCTGTCCCATCCTCAACGTCTCTCTCTCTCTAATTACGCTAAAGTTTGACTCTTTCTTACAACTCTATTTTTTTAAACAATAAAATTTTAGCGCAAAGAGCGAGACGTTGAGGAGGGGACAGCCCCTGTCATATTAGGAAAAATTTCTGTTCGTTCTAAGTTTTAATTTCGCTCCTTACTTTCAATTAAAAAAACTTTTTTTTTTAATTTAATTTTTGAACGTATATGAAACCACCGTACCTACCCCCACCTAAACAATGACTCATTCCCCTCCCTCATTATAGCTGATACGTAAACACAGATCGCCAAGCACAGCTTAATTTCATTACAAATAAAGCGAATCAACTTGATTGAATCCAGTCCTGCCTTCGTGTGCCATTACTTCTTTTACAACTGGAGAATCTAAAATATAGTTATTCATATTTTTAAACTGGAGCTTGAAACCTCCACGGCAGGGTTATCTGATATGATGTATCTGATAAATAGATTTTCAGTAAGATCTCTTGCTTTTTTTTGGGGGGGGGGCCCTTTTTCAAAAATTAGGCAAATTTTCTCAAATTTTTGGTTTTGGGTGTGGAACAATAAACTGAAAGAATTTTATATATTGATACCAATAGATATATCGAAAGAATTGACTTATTATGTTGATTCCAAATATATTAGTTTCATTAAATTTAATCTTACCCATCAAAAGCTACGGGTCAGAGAAAATTTGTCTGAAAAAGTGGGAGAGACCTTCTTGAAGTCATATAATTTTAATGAAAACCACACCATCAGATTGAAACTGTAGATGTTTCAAGCTCATATCTGCAAAAATGTGGAATTTTGCAATTTTTACCAGAAGAAAAATCACAGATGCGTGTTTATTTGGCTTTTTGTTGTTGTTTTTTTTCCAGGGGTGATCGTATCGACCTTGTAGGCCTAGAACGTAAGGATAGGGCTCGTTCTAATGGAAATGAAAAGTTCTTGTACCTTTTTTGTCTATATATAAAAATAGAGAACATAGAAATACTGATCTTTTTTTCTGCGCTTCCAAAAGTACTGTTTTCATATAACTTTACAGTTTCATGAAATGTAATTAAACAAATAGGAAAGGGTTTTCATCTAAAATAAGGAGCAAGTTTAAAACTTAAAACAAATATAACACCTTTTCAACACCTTGCTCATTAAACAAAAGTATTTGTTTTTTGCGGGGGTTATATGGGAGGATCTTTCCATGAAGGAAGTTTTCATTGGGAAGGAGCATTGCTGTGAAGGGGGTGCCGCATTTCACAGCATTATTAAAGAAAAAGATCAGAAATTACATAAAAAAACAAGTTTTTCAACTGAAAGTAAGGAGCACCATCAAAACCCAAAACGGACAGAAAATATTACGTATATGATTTGGTTCAACCCCTAGTCAATACTTCGCTCTTCAAGCCAAAGAATTTTTAGTACTTTCATAAGAGCTATTTATTGTAATTAACGGCCTTTGTGATTAAGTAAACATTTTTAAAGAATTGGAACAAAATTCGAACTTTAGCTTAAAGAGCAAGGTATTGAATAGGGGGGGAACCCCCTAATATACGTATTAAAAATCAATGAATATAGAAGTTCGGTACGTAAGTTAATTCGTAAGTTACGTACATTTATTACTAATCAAAACGTTCGTAAATAAAATTAAACAAGTTTTGAAAAATCCATTTAATAAAAAAAAGCAAAATTAATATACAAATTTTGTTTTAATTATTCATGTGCGGTGAGCCAAAATCAAAACCTGCATTAATTCAAAAACGTTCAAAAAATAAATAAAAAAACAGGTTTTTTAACTGAAAGTATGGAACTTCGAATGAGCTCTCTCTTGATTTTATAGGGCCAATGGGTCGGTACGATTACCCCTGAAAAAAAATAAACACGCCTCCGTGATCTTTCTTCTGGCAAAAAATACAAAGTTGCAGATTTTTGCAGATATGAGCTTGAAACATATGTAACAGGGCTTTCTGATACGCTAAATCTGACGGTGTGCTTTTCATTAAAATTATTTCACTTGTAGGGGATGTTTCCCCCCTCTTTCAAAAATCAGGCAAATTTTCTCAGGCTCGTAGCCTTTTATGAGTAATACTAAACTTAATAAAATTTATATATTTAGAATTAGCATTATAAGCCCATTCTTTTGATACATTTATTGACATCAAAACTCCGTTTTTAAAAGTTTCGATTACTATTGAGCCGTATCACTTGTTTTTTTTATTGTTTTTTTTTATTACACATATGTTATTACGTATATAAGGGGGTTCTCCCCTTAGTCAATACCACGCTCTTTACGATAAAGTTAAAATTTTGTTTAAATCACAAATCGCTGAATCACAAAGGCTGTTTAATTAGAATAGATAGCTCTTTTGAAAGCACTATAAAAAACTGTAGCGTAAAGAGCGAGGTATTGACTTGGGGATGATCCCACTCATATACGTAATAATTTCTGTTCGTTTTAAGTTCTTATGTTGCTTCTTACTTTCAGTTGAAAAAACTTGTTTTTTTTAATTTAATTTCTGATCGTTTTTAAATAATGCTGGAAATCCGGCGCCCCCTTCATAGAAATGTCCCTTACCCCAAGGAAACATCTTCCACGGAAAGATTTTCCCGAGTAACCCCCTCCTCCTGCACCCCCCCCCCAACCAGAAAAAAATCCTTCATGAAAATGGCTGTAAACTTCATAATAACCAAAACAATATCTAAACAATGGGCAAAGTTCATAAATTGCAGCCCTTCCCCTGGGAACAGTGGGGAATTCAGTCATCTTAAAAGACATATTTATTAGATTTTCGACTATGTTGAACAAAATGGCTATCTCAGAATTTTAATTGGGTAACTTCGGGGAAAAAATGAGCATGGGAGGGGGCCAAGTTGCCCTCCAATTTTTTGGTCACTTCAAAAGGGCACTAGAACTTTTAATGTCCATTCAAATGAGCCCATTTACGATATTCTAGGATTACTGGATTGATACGATCACCCCTGGGGAAATAAAAAAATAAATAAATAAAATAAACACGCATCCGTGATCTTTCTTCTGATTAAATAAAAAAAACAAGTTTTTTAAACTGAAAGTAAGGAGCGACATTAAAACTTAAAACGAACAGAAATTATTCCGTATATGAAAGGGGCTGTCCCCTCCTCAACGCCTCGCTCTTTACGCTAAAGTTTGACTCTGGGTCACAACTTTATTTTTTAAAAGAATAAAAACTTTAGCGTAAAGAGCGAGGCGTTGAGGAGGGGACAGCCCCTTTCATATACGGAATAATTTCTGTTCGTTTTAAGTTTTAATGTCGCTCCTCACTTTCAGTTTAAAAAACTTGTTTTTTTTATTTAATTTCTGATCGTTTTTCAGTTAATGCAGCTTTTATTTGCATAAAAATTTTACTTTTCTTTTGCTAAATGGATGTCTTTACAAATTAACTTACGTAACTAACTTCTATATTCGTATATTTTTCTTCTGGCAAAAAATACAAAGTTGCAGATTTTTGCAGATCTGAGCTTGAAACCAATGTAATAGGGTTTGCTGATATGCTGAATCTGACGGTGTGATTTTCATTAAAATTCTTTCACTTGTAGGGGATGTTTCCCCCCTCTTTAAAAAATCGAGTAAATTTTCTCAGGCTCGTAGCCTTTGATGAGTAATACTAAACTTAATAAGATTTATATATTTAGGATCAGCATTATATAACACATTCTTTTGATACATTTATTGACATCAAAATTTCGTTTTTAAAAGTTTCGATTACTATTGAGCCGTATCGCTTGTTTTTTTATTGTTTTTTTTTATTACGTATATGTTATTACTTATATGAAGGGGTTCTCCCCTTAGTCAATACCACGCTCTTTACGTTAAAAGTTAAAAATTTTGATTCACAAACCCCTGAATCACAAAGGCCGTTTAATTAGAATAGATAGCTCTTTTGAAAGCACTAAAAAAAACTGTAGCGTAAAGAGCGAGGTATTGACTTGGGGGAGAACCCCCTCACATACGTTATAATTTCTGTTCGTTTTAAGTTCTAATATTCCTTCTTACATTTCAGTTGAAAAAACTTGTTTTTTTTACTTAACTTCTGATCGTTTCTTAAATAATGCTTGGAAATCCGGCGCCCCCTTCATAGAAATGTCCCTTACCCCAAATAAACATCCTCCACGGAAATATTCTCCAGAGTAATCTCCTCCTCTAGCCCCCCCCTCCAGAAAAAATCCTTCCTGAAAATGGTTGTATACTTCCCAATAACCAATAAATAATGCTGGCAAGTCCGGCGCCCCCTTCATGGCAATTTCCCTTCCCCCATGAAAACTTCCTTCATGGAAAGATCCTTCCATATAGCCCCCGACCCTCTCCTTCCCCCACCTACCAGAAAAAATCTCCTCTGAAAAAGTCTGTATGCTTCCCAATAACCAATACTATATGTTAACATTGAGTAAAGTTCATAACTTTCAGCCCTCCCCCTGGGGACTGTGGGGGATCAAGTCATCCTAAAAGACATTTTTATCATATTTTCGACCATGCTGAACAAAATGGCTATCTCAAAATTTTGATCGGGTGACTTTGGGAAAAAAATGAGCGTGGGAGGGGGCCTAGTTGCCCTCCATTTTTTTGGTCACTTAAAAAGGGCACTAGAACTTTTAATTTCCGTTCCAATGAGCCCTCCCACGATATTCTAGGACCACTGGGTCGATACGATCACCCCTGGGAAAAAAAAAACAAAAAACAAATAAACACGCATCCGTGATCTTTCTTCTGGCAAAAAATGGAAAATTCCACATTTTTGTAGATAGGAGCTTGAAACCTCTACAGTTGGGTTCTCTGATACGCTGAATATGATGGTGTGATTTTCATTAAGGTTCTATAACTTTTAGGGGGTCTTTCCCCCTTTTTTCGAAAATCAGCCAAATTTTCTCAGGCGCGTAACTTTTGATGGGTAGCACTAAACTTGATGAAAGTTATATATTTGAAATCAGCATTGAAATCTGATTCTTTTGATATATCTATTGGTATCAAAAACCCGTTTTCTAGAGTTTCGGTTACCATTGAGCCGGGTCGCTCCTTACTTACAATTCGTTACCACGAACTGTTTGACAAAAAATACAAAATTCCACATTTTTGAAGATAAGAGCTCGAAACTTCTACAGTAGTGTTCTCTGATACGCAAAATCCCATGGTGCGATTTTCATTAAAGTTCTTTTACTTTTAAGGGTATTTCCCTCTTTTTTCTTAAATAAGTCAAATTTTCTTAGGCACATAACTTTTAATGGGTAAGACTAAACTCGATATAAACTTATATATTTTAAATCAGCATAAAGGTTTGACTTATTTGACATATCTATTGGCATCAAAATTCTGTTTTTTAGAGTTTTGGTTACTATTGAGCCAGTTCGTTACCACGAACTGTTAGAAAGAAAATACAAGTGAATGTGGTTTGTCAGTTTAATATACATATGCTGATAGTTATTCCTGAAAATCTTAATAGTATTTGGTTTACAGTCTGTGATCTCATGATCTATGATTTTTTACTTCTGTCGATTTTTATCTAAACAAACAAACATGGCTACAACCCCTGGAGCAAAGTGGAATGGTAACCAAAAGTTTTGCTTTAACATCTGAATTGAAAGGAAAACTTCAACGCAAGCAAATTGAAAGATTTTGCCGTTATAATTTGCGTAATTAGCTAATTTGGGATGGCCACGACGTTTTTGAACCATAACTCAACATCTGATAATAAGCAGCTCTTACTAGTCTATCTTCATTACACCTAATGAGCTTCAACCAAAATCTAAGCATCACAATAGACCTACGTAGTTTTAACAAAAACAAGTCCATATCACCTTTCAGAATCTGTGAATGAGTTGTCTCAAAAAAAGCATATGCTATGCTTTACCCCCACCCCCTCCCCTAATATATAAATATATAGCCCATTTTTGTTTCTAAACTATTATATAATTAAACGATTACTTACAAGAATTTCCAAGTTCTAATATTCCAATTTCTGAGGTATACACAAAATTTGACTCGCTTATAAGATATGTTGCTCGTTTTAGTTCTAGATTTCAAAAGAATATTGTCCCAGTCTTTATCTATCAAAGAAAAGGTTGAAACACCCTAAAGGCAATAAGATAAACGATGCCAGAAGAAACGCATGGGAACAGAGTTATCTTTTAAGATAACTCTGTCCCAAATGACTTCCACTAATTTTCGCTGCAAAGAGCGAGGCGTTGAGGAGGGGACAGCCCCTTTCATATACAGAATAATTTCTGTTCGTTTTAAGTTTTAACGTCGTTCCTTATTCTCAGTTAAAAAAACTTGTTTTTTTATTTATTTATTTAGGGACAGGTGAAATAATTCCCTAAGCCTAAAGGCACATTTCTATTGAGCTAGCAAAATATGCCACAAATACGTCTGGACATTCGAAGCTGTCCGCTAAATTTACCCCCCTTGGAAAATACTCCCATCCCCCGGTGAAAAATACCCCCCAAAGAAAACACCCCCCTCCCCGTAAGTAACCCGTGGAAAAAGAACCCCCCCCCCTCTGTGGAAAAATAAGTCTTTCAAAATTTGGGAATTTTATGACTTTTGTTTTTTATTTTCCGTGGGAGGAAGAAATTTTGGTACTTGCACAAATGCGTCTGGACATTCGAAGCTGTCCGCTAAATTTACCCCCCCCCCCCCCTGGAAAATACCCCCATCCCCCGGAGAAAAATATCCCCCAGAAAATACCCCCCACAGAAAACACCCCCTCCCCGTAAGTGACCAGCGGAAAAAGACCCCCCCCCCCTCTGTGGAAAAATAAGTCTTTCAAAATTTGGGAATTTTATATGACTTTTGTATTAAAAAAAATTTGCATATTAATTTTACTTTTTTTTTATTAAATGGCTTTTTCAAAACTTGTTTGATTTTATTTACGAACGTTTTGATTAGTAATAAATATATGTAACTTACGAATTAACTTACGTAACGAACTTCTGTATTCATTGATTTTTAATACGTATATTGGGGGGTTTGCCCCCTGGTCAATACCTTGCTCTTTAAGCTAAAGTTCAAATTTTGTTCAAATTCTTTAAAAATGACTCCTTAATCTGAAAGGCCGTTAATTAGAATAAAAAGCTCTTATGAAAGTACTAAAATTCTTTGCCTTGAAGAGCGAGGTATTGACTAGGGGAAAAACTTGTTTTTTTTTAAATATAATTTCTGATCTTTTTCTGTAATAATGCTTGGAAATGCGGCGCCCCCCACATAGCAATGTCCCTTCCCCAATGAAAACTTACTGCATGGAAAGATCCTCCCATATAACCCCCGACCCCCCCCCCCTTCCCACCTACCAGAAAAAATCCCCCTGAAAACGTCTGTATACTTACCAATAACCAATACTATATGTTAACATTTGGTAAATTTCAAAACTTTCAGCCCTCTCCCCAGGGATTCCTGGGGATTAAGTTATCCTAAACGACATAGTTATCATATTTTTGACCATGCTGAACAAAATGGCTATCTCAAAATTTTGATCAGGTGACTTTGGGAAAAAATGAGCCTGGGAGGGGGCCTAGTTGCCCTCCATTTTTTTGTCACTTAAGAGGTTGCTAGAACTTTTAACTTCTGTTCCAATGAGCCCTCCCATGACATTCTAGGACCAATGGGTCGATACGATTACCCCTGGGAAAAAAAAATAAACACGCACCCGTGATCTTTCTTCTGGTAAAAAATGCAAAATTCCACATTTTTGTAGATAGGTGCTTGAAACCTCTACAGTAGGGTTTCTGATACGCTGAATATGATGTTGTGATTTTTATTAAGCTTCTATAGCTTTTAGGGGGTCTTTCTCCCTTTTTTCAAAAATCAGCCAAATTTTCTCAGACGCTTAACTTTTGATGGGTAAAACTAAACTTGATGAAACTTATATACTTGAAATCAGAATTAAAATTTGATTCTTTTGATGTATCTATTGGTATCAAAAATCCGTTTTTTAGAGTTTCGGTTATAATTGAGCCGGGTTGCTCCTTACTTACAGTTCGTTACCACGAACTGTTTGATATATTTTTTGGGTTAAGAGAATAAGATATTTGCGTCTCATATGCCATCTTCTATTCAAAGTACAAACTCTATAACTCGTAATTAGCAGACCCATATATACGATCGATATGTCTGTGTATCCTTGGCAAAAGCCAAAACAAGAGACATTCAAGTTTTGTGATAAAAACCAGTTTTTTGACATGATGCCTATACATGCCACATTTCGATAGAGTCGTTTTTGGTTTAGAATCGGCATATCATCACCTTCGTATTAGCTTAAGAAACAAAACAAGTCTTGTGACGTCAGCTCCTAAACATGCCCCTTTTCGACAAGAATTCATTTTTGTTTCTATGGGGCATGGCCGCATAAAACCTGTTTCAAACATGCCACAAAGCGGCTGATCCTGTTTTCGACCGACCCCTATAATAACGTTCGCATTAACTTGTTTTCAAGTTGGACCTGCTTCAAACTTGGAACTAGAAGAAAATTGACTTTTGTATAAGAATGTAATATAATGGGATCAATCGAAGATTGGGAAATAAGCTTCAAACTGTAGGAATGTATTGCATGTGTATTTCTTGGAAACAAAATTAAAAATTATCAAATTTTTGATTCTTGACAATGTGACTCTGACCACCCAAAAGGCACTATTTTACGAAACAAACAATTTTACAAAAGATAAAAACGGAATAGTGTGTTTTGGGTTTTATTGAACTTTATTGATTGCCAATTACTTTTTTTCTATTTTTTCTTTTTTGTTGTTTTTTTTACTACAAAACTATTTGGACACCAGAATCTACGATTTTTGAACTGTCTTTAAGTGGACATAGCCAACATAGAAGGTATTAACCCTTTGCAAGCCAATCGTGGTTGCAGCGCCAGCTGCAACCTAGTAAAGAGCGAATCAAGGCCCATAGTAATCAAAAGTTAAAAAACGTGTTTAGAAAAAAACTGCCTAGTGAAAAAAAATTTAAATCTAACACTTTTTCAGGAATGATAACTATCGTTTCAGTTTGTATTAATAACAAAAGTTTATTGAGAAAATAAATTTATGGTTATTTCGAAAAAAGCCTGAAACCCCTCGAAAATGGCGTAAGATCAAAATGAAAAATGTACCATTGGAATCAGCACCATAAATTCCACCATCTGCAAGTGCCTTATGGCACAAAAATTGCACATTATGTGCCATTTCTCAAGGGGTGGGGCTAACGGGCTACAAAAACACCGTAGACAGATGTTTAATAGCTCACATTCAAGCTATTTCTCATATTTACGTTTTATTTATAAATTCCATCAACTTCAACTGCCAAATGGCACTAAAAATGGCACTATTGATGCCATGTCCCAAGTGGAAAAGCTAGGGGCTAGTGGACTGCCAGAGCTTCTTAGAGAGATGTTTAATGGCTGATTTGAAAGCTATTGCTCATATCTACGTGATTTAAATCAGTTTTGCCGTTCGTAACTTCCAAATAGCACAAAAAACGGCACCTTTTGTGCCACGTCTTAAGTTGAAAAGCTTTGAAGTATAAAACGGTACCATTGTAATAATTATGTTCCAAAACCCTTAACTGGAGATTTACAAGGGACCCTTCCCGTATGCTCCCCCTCCCAGCCCCCTTAGTAAGTCTCATTAGTCTGTTCACAGAGCGATGTATAATCGCTCATTCGAACGGAAATTAAATTTTCTAGTGTCCTTTTCAAGTGACCAAAAATATTGGAGGGCAACTAGCCCTCCCCCTCCCTGAAGATCCCCTCCGCCCCACCCCCAAGGTCATCCAATCATAATTTTAAAATAGTCATTTTGTTCAACATAGTTCAAAGGTCAAATATCTCTGGTTTTGGTGATGATACGACCCTCCATACTCCCTGGAGAAAGGGCTGCACACTGTACCGGTATCAGGGGTATTTATATCACGCGTATCGGCGTGAGCGTATTGTTATTGGGCTTATTGGTATCATTTTTCCAAATCAAGTGAAAATTATAGTGAAAATGGAAAAAAATGTGCCATATATTACCAAAGAGTCAAAGATCTACTAAAGAAAACTGACCTGTTTCTATGAAGGCCATATATTACCAAAGAGTCAAAGATCTACTAAAGAAAACTGACCTGTTTCTCTGGATGCTTGAATTATGAAGGCTTATCTTAATTTTTTTCAGAAACGAAATTTCAGCCGGGGGAAAAATGAGGTCTGGGGGGGGGGGGGGCAAACTTGGGTCTGAAGGGGGCAGTTGGCTCCCCCTGCCCTATATCAAATTACGCCCTTTCTACGCGCTTCCTATAAATTCCACCATCAGCAATTAACTTAAAAACACACAGAAAATTGGTAGCATTAGTCTATGCCCTCTTGAAAGAAAAATTACTGGTACTTATTTATTATTAATTTAAAAAAAAACAAAGTTTTTCCGAGGGAAGTAAAGAGCGAGGTTGAAACACTTAAAACGGACAAAAATTATTACTTAACAGCATTTTTAATATATATTATTATAACTAGTACAAATAAACCAACTAATTATGTTTCCCTATGCTTTTATGATTATACAAAACTAGCGCTTTACTGAAAATACAAAATAATATTGGAGTTTTGGTACAGTAAAAGCAAACCAATTAGGGACAATTTTTATAGAATCAAAATATTATCAATAATAATTTATATATATATATATATATATATATATATATATATATATATATATATATATATATATATATATATATATATATATATATATATATATATATATATATATATATATATTTATATATATATATATATATATATATATATATATATATATATATATATATATATATATATATATATGTATATATATATATATATATATAATATATATATATATATATATATATATATATATATATATATATATATATATATATATATATATATATATATATATATATATATAGATATATATATATATATATATATATATATATATATGTCCATTTTAAGGGAAGTTAGAGGTTAAATCAGTAATCTTCCGAATATTCACTCAATTGATCTGAAGTACCTCTGATGGATGGCTGATGGCCATAAGATCTCCTTTCAAACAGTTCGTGGTAACGAAGTGTAAGTAAGGAGCGACCCGGCTCAATAGCAAACGAAACTAAATAAAACGGAATTTTGATACCAATAGATACATCAAAAGAATCAGATTTTGGCGCTGATTTCAAATATATAAGTTTCATCAAGTGTAGTTTTACCCATCAAAAGTTATGCGCCTGATAAAATATGCCTTATTTTCGAAAAAAAGGGAAACACCCCTAAAAGTCATAGAACTTTAATGAAAATCACACACATCAGATTCAGCGTATCAGAGAACCCTACAATAGAATTTTCAAGCTCCTATTTGGAAAAATGGGGAATTTTGTATATTTTGCCAGAAGAAAGACCACGGATGCGTTTTTTTTTTGTTTTTTTTTTCAGGGGTGATCGTATCGATCTAGTAACCCTAGATTATCACTGGAGGGTTCATTCAAGCGGAAATTAAAAGTTCTAGTGCGCTTTTTAGGCTCATTCAAGCGGAAATTAAAATTTCTAGTGCCCTTTTTAAATGACCAAAAAATGGAGGGCAACAAGGCCCCCTGCCACGCTCATTTTTTTCCAAAGTCACCCGATCAAAATTTTGAGACAGCCATTTTGTTCAGCGTGGTCGAAAAATACAATAACTATGTCTTTGAGGATGACTTAATTCCCCACAGTCCCCAGGGGAAGGTCTGCAAGTTATGAACTTTGCCCAATGTTTACATATAGGTAGTATTGGTAATTTCAGTGTTCAGTGGGGATTTTTTCTGGTATTTGGGAGGCGGGCGGGTGTTACGCGGGAGGATCTTTCCATCGAGGAATTTTTCACGGGGGAAGGGACATTGCTATGAAGGGGGCGCCAGATTTCTCAGTATTATTTAAACAAACGATCAGAAATTAAATAAAAAAGCAACAATTTTTTCAACTGAAAGCAAGAAGCAACATCAAAGTTTTTACGCTAAAGTTTTTTTTGTACTTTCATCAGAGCTATTTATTCTAATTAACGGCATTTGTGATTAAGAGGTCATTCTTAAAGAATCAGAGCAAAGTTTGAACTTTAGCGTAAATAGCGAGGTATTGACTAGGGGGCGAACTCTCTAACATGGAAAAACCTGGAAACGTGGGACACGACCAATCAATTTAGAGTTATTGATAAATTAAATTTAACTTCAAGAAATCGGGGGTTTATATGGTCTTTCTCTTTAGCTCACATTACATCTCGGTTAGGCCTGGGAGTGATTTGAAAAACGATCGGAAATTAAATAAAAAGAAAGTTTTATTCAAATGAAAGTAAGGAGCAACATCAAAACTTAAAATGAATAGAAACTATTCCGTATATGAGGGGGCTGCTCCCTCCTCAACTCCTTACTTTTCACGCTAAGTTTGACTGTTTGTCCCCAACCTTTAAGAACAACTATTGAAATACAAGGGCCGTCGAATCGGAATCAAAATCTTTCAGGAAGCACTAAGAAACTTTAGCACAACGAGCGGTTAGCTGAAGAGGGGGCACCCCCATTAACACGCGGAATATTCACTGTTCATTATGATGTTTAATATTGCTCCTTACTTCCAGTTAAAAAAGCTTATTTTATTTATTTAAAATTTTACAGGAGCTTACTCACATATCTCTACTTTAAGGCTTTCCGCATATGAAGGAATATCCCGTGTATGAATGTGGCAGCCCCCTTCATATGTGGAATATTGTCTTTTCGTTTTAAGTTTTAATTTTACTCCTTACTTTCAGATGACAAAACATGTTCATTATTTTATTTAATATTTCACAGGAGTTTACTCATATATCTCTCCTTTAAGGCTTTTTACTTACTTGTGCGGCTTCTTGAAGATCAAGTGTCCTTACAAGGAGCGTTACTGAATGCGTCCTCCTCGAATAGATTTGTTAGAGGAGATTTCAAAGTCTATATTGAAAAGATGGCCAGTGAAAGGAAGATTTATTTACTCGAAGGGTATTGGTTTACATTATTTTTTTTTCTTTCAAAAATATCACATTTTTGAAATTGAACGTGAACATAGCCACAAAATATAACTTGATTCTCATTACATTTGATTATTGATTTTTTAGTTATGAATTTAAAACAATCAAAACTTAGGTTTAGTTTTTTAAGTACAAATTCCTAACATACCAAAAGGAAACAATTACTAAGAAAAAGTGTCCAATTAGCCTGATAAAATACGGCCTTTGTCGAAGCCATCAAAATTATTTAAAAGAAAACCAGTGACTTGAATCAAAATGCACTTACGTTAAAAAACAACATACAAAGTATTCGACCTGACACCAAATAATGGAACATAAATAAAAAACTGAGTCATTATCGTCATTCTTTTTTATACATATTTACATTAGTGGAAATGTTATTTTGGCATAAAAATTGTGGAAATTTTTTTAGTAATTCTTACCGTTGATATTCTTTGGGAATGCAACTCTTAAGTTTTTTAATCCTTTAGTTTTAATCGGGGAGTCTCTCTCTCTCTCTCTCTCTCTCATCTCTCTCTCTCTCTCTCTCTCTCTCTCTCTCTCTCTCTCTCTCTCTCTCCTCTCTCTCTCTCTCTCTCTCTCTCTCTCTCTCTCTCTCTCTCTCTCTCTCTCTCTCTCTCTCTCTCTCTCTCTCCCTCTCTCTCTCTCTCTCTCTCTCTCTCTCTCTCTCTCTCTCTCTCTCTCTCTCTCTCTCTCTCTCTCTCTCTCTCTCTCTCTCTCTCTCTCTCTCCTTTCTCTCTCTCCTTTCTCTCTCTCCCCCCCTCTCTCTCTCTCTCTCTCTCTCTCTCTCTTCTCTCTCTCTCTCTCTCTCTCTCTCTCTCTCTCCTCTCTCTCTCTCTCTCTCTCTCTCTCTCTCTCTCTCTCTCTCTCTCTCTCTCTCTCTCTCTCTCTCTCTCCTCTCTCTCTCCTCTCTCCTCTCTCTCTCTCTCTCTCTCTCTCTCTCTCTCTCTCTCTCTCTCTCTCTCTCTTTGCCTCTGGCACACAGATATTTTCCTAATTTTCTTATACTGTCCTTTATATTTCTAGGACAGATAACCCCTGCCCAAAAGAGCAAAACGCTTCAGTGTTGGTAAGACCTATTATCAGCGCCACAATTGCCTATCCTGACTTAGATCTCCAGCGCTTTAAGCACAACGGAACTTTTAACTCAAGGTAAAAAAAAAGAAAAATATAGCAACAAATCCTATAAAGGTCCAAAATTTGTAAGCAAATTATAACTAGACTCTATAAATTCTAGAAGGTGTCTCATTGCCTTTTTTTCGGAGCACTAAGTAAGTAAGAACTGGTTCTAGAGACTTGGCTAGGGGGCTCATTCGATTAGATATAGAAAGTTCTAGTGCTTTTTTTAAGGTCTTAAGTTATTGGAGGGTACTCTGGTACTCTGGAAATGATCCAGGCACAAGTACATCCTACGTTATGTACATCCGACTTTCCAAAATAGGTTATCTGCAATATATTGTAGACAGCTTGTTTCGTGGAAAAGGCGTGAGACCGCTAAAAAAAAGGAAGTATGTGCAACAGCCACCTAGAAATCCTTGCACTAATAGCCGATAAATTGATGCACAATAAATACAAAGGAATTATGTGTATCCAGGCTATCAAAACAGTGTATCAACAACATTTCGGGTATTTGCTTAGGCTGCCACGCTGAAACTTTCGGGGAATGTTGTGGGAGATCGAACTGGCCTTGAATTTTGACTTGGGCGGAGCGGACAGAGGTGAATCAAAACCATGCATACCAAGGTAATCATATTAGCATATCTGAAAAATCTCAGGGACAGCTTAAGGGATTGAGTTGAAAACATAAGGGGCCTTTTAATTGTTTTGTTGAGGCTAAGGAGAAGATGATGGTGGCTCCAGAAATATATTTTTCTGATATGCCAAACTTTTTTTTTGCCTTTAATGATATTCTTTCTCATAGTTCTTTTAACATAATCAATTTAAAAAAAAATTCATGAAACAATTTTCAAAGAAAAGTAAAAAGCGATATTAAACTTAAAACGGGCAGAAATAAAGCATTAAATTGAGGTAAGCTTAGAACAAACCAAACTATAATGGATAAGTAAACTAAACCTAAAAAGAACAGAAGTTAAAATGAATAATCAAGTGAAAATACAAAAGAACACAAATTACTACAAATAAAAGTGAGGTTAGCACTATTTAAACTCTTGAAAGGCTATATTTTAACCCTTTTGATTTGCTGAAAACAATGCAAAGAAGACGGAAGGTATTTTAAATTGTTTTCTTTAGCTATAACGTCGAAAAAATACAAATTACTCAAGCCTCCCAAGAATCTTTTTTTTATAAATCCTTGTATCATAAACAATAAGTACTACTATTACTACTACTACTATTAACAACTCACCCCAACACCAAGCCGCCTGAGGCTAACACAGCTACACACGCTTCTCCTCCATTCCAATCTATTCAAAGCTTCTCTTTTTACACCCTCCCAGGAAGTTTCCATTTCCTTTAAATCTTTCTTTATGACAACCTCCCAACCCAACCATGGACGACCTGTTTTCCGTTTAGCCCTAGACGGTTGGCCAAAAAGGACAATCTTCGGCAATCTGTTATCCTTCATCCGCAAAATGTGCCCAGGCCATCTCAACCTTTCTCTCATTTTAGCCCTAAAAAGCGGGATTGATTCACAGTTTTCGCACAGCCAACTGTTTGAAATACGTTCAGTCAGTCGGTGACCCAGAAAAATCCGTAGGTAATTTATCTGGAAAACATCTAGAAAATCTTCATCCGCTTTTTGGAGCGCCCATGCTTTAGAGCCACATTTAACCACTGTCATCACTGTAGCTTCCAAAATTATAATGTTGATGTGCAGACTTATCTTACTATTCTTCCTAGCCTTTTTTAACTGTTAGAAAACGCCCTGGGCCTTTGGCTGTTCTATTTTTAAAATCTTCACTGCTCCCACCGTCCTTACTAATAATACTACCAAAGTAAGCGAAGCTGTCCACCTGATCAATATTTTCTTTACCCAACGTCACCTTTTCATCTTCACTTTTTCCTCCCCTTAGTGACTTAGTCTTCTTAGCATTAATTTTTAAGCCTATTCTAGTGCCTTTAACTCGCAAAACCTCTTAAAGTTCATTCATTTCACTCACACTTTCATCTGTATGAAAGGATGCTTAAATCATCGGCATAATAAATAGTCCAGGAGAGTTTTCCCTCCCCATTTGATTCCGTGGTCTCCCATTGCCTTTCCTGTGTTCCTCAAGACAAAATTTATCGAAATGATCCATATAAAGGGGGATACAACGCAACCCTGCTTAACTCCTGATTTAATACGAAACCAGCTGCTAACCTCATTTCCTACCTTAACCGCAGCAGTGTTATTCTCGTACATCGCACTAATCACTTTAATATATTTGTCTGGTATACTATAAAATGATGAGATCTTCTCTAAAGCTCTTTCGTCAACAGAATTGAACGCTTGCTCCTAATCTATAAAACTAAGAACCGAAGGTGTTAGATAACTCAGGCACTTTTCAATTGTTAACCTAAGAGGAAAATTTTTTTTTCGACGCATCCTCTACCTTTTCTAAAACCGCACTGTTTTTCTCTTAAAACTTTGTCTACAGCATCTCTCAATCTAAAAAGTATCATATTAGTAAGTAATTTCCTATCTACAGAGACCAGACTAATGCCTCAATAATTACCAAACTCACTCTTATCATCTTTCTTATACAGTGGTTTAATTAAGGTTTTTCTAAAATTGCTAGGAACTTCCCATTTTTCAAAAAATTCATATTCGTAATCTTCAGTAACTTATTTTTAACCTCTGAGCTACCATATTTAAGAAACTCATTTACAATACTATCAGCACCTGAAGTTTTATTATTTTCTTTTATCCTTTTAGTACTGTCACTAATGCTTCCTCGTAAAACAAATCTTCCTTCACGTCTAAAGTATCCCAAATTTTTATTTTCCTCTATATCTTTTCCACTCTATCTCGGTTTAGCACAATCTCAAAACGCCCTGCCCATCTCTCTTTAACTCTTTCCTTATTACTGATTGTGGCCTGTTCCTATCTTTAACTGGGACAAGTCCGGATTAACTACTCCCTCTCAATTTATTAACATGCCAGTACAATACTTTACTATTATGCCTTTTAGCTGCATCTTCCAAATCCTCGGCAATTTTATCCATGGCCTGCATTTCACACCTTCTTAGTTCATATTTTAATGCCCTCTCCACTTGCTTTTCATTCCTTTTGTTTTAATATGATCAATAACTCAGATAATGCTTGTACAAGCCTCTTCTCTGGTCTATTAAACATAAAGTTTTGTCACTAATAACCCTAGCATCGGTCCTAACTTTCCTCCCTAAGAAAGCATCAACAACTTAAAAAATTATATTCCTAAAATTATTCCCTCTATTTTCCACATTGTCAGATTTTAAGCTCTCCAGTTTAGTATTCAACTGTTCCCTGAAGTTTTCTCTCAAATTTTCATCCTGGAGTTTACCAGGATCATAACTTCTTAGGAGGCAGTTACCCTTCCGAAATTTCAGCTTTAAATTAACCCTAGACACTACTAGATGACGATCTTTACTTTTAATATCAATAACAGCACTCGTATATACTCCAGTGTTTTGTATTGATCCTGTCAGTCTTCGGTTTACAATAAATTAATCAATAAGGTTTGCTGTCTTACCATCTCACGTGAATCACCCACGTGAATCTCACGTGTATTAACTTATGGGCCATTTTATGACCAAAAACAGTATTGGTTATAACTAGATTGTTAGTAGTGATAGTGTACGCAATATCAATGGGACAATGAAACCTACGCCTGAGGCACGAATATACAGTGCAGTTTCATGAGCACAAGAATATACAGTGCAGTTTGACGAGCACATTGCAAAAAGCGACCAATCCTTTTATATTATAGACCTATAAAGTGATCAGACATGTTATATTTGGAACTATGGAGGAGATTGTGTAATGTAATCAGACTGGTTTAGACACCGGTTTCTAAGCCAAAACTTTTGATCGTCACATTACGTATTCAAAAGGTTTATTGCGCCTTCTGTAAAAAATTGTCAAAGAGTAATAAGCTCTAGGCTGAAGGTACATGACATCATGCCAAGAAATGATTGGCATATGGTGTTAAATCATTTTGCTTAAAAGCTAACTCTATTTGCAAAAAAGGGTATAGCATTTGCGAATTGGACTGTATGAACGATATTAATTGTTGATTGAATAATAGGGATGTGAATGATCCTAATTAGTGATCGGACCGTATGAAGGTGTTGAAAAAATGGGCTAAACTGATTATCAGCTGAGTAACCCCGAAGGGCTTGGTAACTCAGGCAATTTGTTATAAATTTGGAACAACATCAATTTATGAAAATGGTTAACGATGATAGAATGACCTTGTGACATGACCTAGCTTTACTTCTTCGATGTGTTCTGCATAATACACAAGTGGTGTTTGAACAGTGTTGTCAATCTAAAATCGGGTCTAACGTTATACTATACTAAAAAATTGATACTAACAGAGATGTATATGGCAAGAAAAGAATTTTAATAAAGAAATTCAGAACAATCCGTAAAAATCCTTACAAATCAAGTAGTGAGGTGTATATGAGTATGAACCGTCAAGTATCATAAGCAGCAATGACCCTAACCACCAAGGACCTCAGCCTCCAAAGGTCCCATACCTCCAACCTCCAAGGGGCCCCTTACCCAAACTTTTGCCCCCCCTCCCCCCATTTTTCTTGAATTTTTTTGAAGTTTTTTTTAGCTTTTTTTGAAGTTTTTTTTAACTGTTTTTTTTAACATGGTATTCTTTCAACTTTTTTTTTAATGTTTTTTTTTAACAGTTCCGGCACGTAGACAAGATATGGTTTATGATATTAGTAGGAGAGTATACATTTCTTTTCCCCTTGCTTTCATTTGAATGCTAATACCTAAAAGGTGACGATAGGTTCTATCAACAGGTAGCATGTTACCACAAGCACTAGCAAGAAGATGTCCCTCTTCATCAACTATTCTTTTTATTATGGCATTCTCTTTGAGTGCGATCATCTCTGGATATCTCACTCTCGCATATCCACCATTTGCATAATGGAATTTTTTTGGTACTCAAAAGAAATTAAATTCCTTACTGTCATGACAATGCACGCATACATTTCCAATAGTGCTACCGCTTGTACTTGATTCACAGTTTAAATACTTCTCCTTGTCGGCATTCAATGCTACAATAACATTGCCATGTGAACACACTTTATTAAAATGCTTCATCTTCACTTTTTAGAGGTATTAGTTATGTGTTTATCGTTTCACTATGTAAAAAATACTGATTTAATACATGCAATAAACTAGGTAGTGACGATAACCGGCCATAGATTACCATTGGGAAAGCTGCATCGTGTCTCTGAGCAAGCATAGAGTACAATTGTTAGAGCCATAAGCATATTTCATGAGATTTTAAGATACATAAAAAAAGTTGAATAATTTCTAAGTGCATAAGAAAATTTAGTCCAATAAACAAAAAGTGCTACTACAAACACTATTTTTCTAATAGTAAAGGTCATGACTAACATATCCATACCATTCTCATTTTGAGTTTGGAAAATATTAAATGTAAAGTTTTAATGTTTTAAGTATGTTTCATCGTAAAATCAACGTAAATTAGATAAAGAAGTGGGCCAAGCACTGAACCCTGAGGCACACCAGAATTAACGATAAAAGTTTTTGAAATAGAATTTTTAATAGAGACTCGAATAATCCGCTGGTTAAGATAAGATTCAAACCATTTCAGAATAACCCCTTGGATCCCTAAACGGCTTAGCCTATTTAATAAAATTTTATGAACCACCGTGTCAAAAGCCTTTCTAAATTCTATAAATACTGAAAGTACCAGTACACTTTTTTCGAGAGCAACATTGATGAAATCTGTTAGGTGCTGGACTGCATGTATTGCAGAGTGGTTTTTCCTGAATCCAAACTGGGTATCACTAAGAAAACCGTAAGTAGTCAGATGGTTATAAAGTCGTCGATGCATCACTTTTTCATACAGCTTAGCAAATAGGGGCAATATTGAAATCGGCCTCCAATTAGACGAATCAGTTTTTCAACCCCCTTTGTGAAGCGGAATAACTTTAGCCTCTTTCAGACGAGTAGGAAATTCACCTTTCTTCAAAGAAAGGTTAATCAAATAAACAATACAAGGCAACAAATATACCATAACATGCTTGAACGCTTTCAGATTAATTCCATCATTCCCTGGAGAACTTGATTTTACCAATCCTATTATCTGTTTTAATTCTTCACCGTTCGTTTCATTTGCAGACATTTCCAATCCAACTCCCCTTTCATCACTAAACGTGTCATTAATTTCATTATTTTCATCGTATGGATTCTCACTTATTGATTCACTAATCTTAGAAAAATATTCACCAAAGAAATTAGCCACCTCTTCATTTCCATCAACAAATTTACCATCAAAGATCAGACTAGCAGGAATCTCGGTCTCTTTCTTCTTATTTACGATTTCATTTATAATATTCCAAGTCGTTTTCGTATTGCCTTTGTTTTCCTTAAATTTCTCTCCATAATATTCGCCGATGCATGACCGCCTTAGCCGATTTACTTTATTACGGATTTGTTTAAATTCAGTTAGATCTTGACTATGGTTACTATTTAAGTAACTCAAATACAATGTATTTCTCCTTCTAATTAAGTCAAGTAGCTCCATAGTTACCCAAGGTTTCCGGGGTTCCTTTTTCCTCACCTTTATGCTCTTTACTGGGCAAGTTCTCTCAAATATTGGCTGCAATATGTCCATGAACTTATCGAATGCCGCAGAAGCACTTTCAGATTCTTCATAAACTGGTTTCCATGACACGATACTTAGTTCCTCTCTAAACTTCTTTAGGTTCTCTTTTTTTAGTTGCCTTCTTTTAACCTTTGTCCTGTTCTGCTTTATCGCATATTGATATGAAGTCACTGCTACTATAGGAAAGTGATCGGAAACCTCATTTACTATAACGTCAGCATAACAGCTATGTAATACCCGGGATCGCACGAAAATATTGTCAATAAGTGTAGCTGACTGTCCTGTAACATGAGTCGGAATCCCAACTAATGGATAAAAATCATAACTGGAGAAAAGGTTTAAAAAATCCAAATTATCATTGTATAAACTTAAGAGATCAAAATTAAAATTCGCAAATGCACTCCAGATTACTCAATTCTACTGCAACCATTAAACTACTAAAACCATTTTCAAACTCCTCCCAAACTGTACTCGGCGGCTTATAAACCTCAGTAATCAATATATTTTTTCCACCAACTTCCAGCTCAAGAGTAAGAGATTCCACCTTACCTTCTATCCAAACTGATAGGTCTTCCCTTATTTTAGCAACAAAATGATCCTTAACCAAAAATGCCAAACCTCCACGTCCCATTCTCTTTATTGTTTTCACCTATTGGATACACAATACGTAAATTTCATTCAAGAAATTATGAAAAATTGTAAATAAGTAACAAACTCTTTCTTGAAGTCACCTCTTGGATACACAATGCAGAAATTTCATTCAAGAAATTGAAAAAATTGTAAGTAAGTAACAAATTCTTTCTTGAATTCGCCTCCTGGATACACAATACAGACATTTCATTCAAGAAATTATTACAAAATTCTAAGTAAGTAACAAACTCTTTCTTGAATTCGCCGTTTGAATGCACAATACAGAAATTTAATTCAGGAAATTATGAAAAAAATTGTAAACAAACTCTTTCTTGAATTCTCCTCTTGGATACACAAAATGGAAATTTCACTCAAGAAATTATGAAAAAAAATTGGAAGTAAGTAACAAACTCTTTCTTGACTTCTCCTCCTGGATACACAATACAGGTATTTCATTCAAGAAATTATAAAAAAATTGTTAGTGAGTAACAAACTCTTTATTGATTTCACCTCTTGGATACAAAATACAGATATTTCATTCAAGACATTATGAAAAAATTTCAAGTAAGTCACAAACTCTTTATTGTTTTCACCTCTTGGATACACAATAGGGAAATTTCATTCAAGAAATTATGAGAAATTGCAAGTAAGTAACGAATTCTTTCTTGAATTCGCCTCCTGGATGCACAATACAGACATTTCATTCAACAAATTATTACAAAATTCTAAGTAAGTAACAAACTCTTTCTTGAATTCGCCGTTTGAATGCACAATACAGAAATTTAATTTAGGAAATTATAAAAGAAAGTTGTAAACAAACTCTGTCTTGAATTCACCTCTTGGATACACAATATGGAAACTTCATTCAAGAAATTATGACAAAATTCTTAGTAAGTAACAAACTATTTCTTGAATTTGCCGTTTGAATACACAATACAGAAATGTAATTCAGGAAATTACGAAAAAAAAATTGTAAACAAACTCTTTCTTGAATTCACCTCAACATGGAAATTTCACTCAAGAACTTATGAAAAAATTTGTAAGTAAGTAGCAAACTCTTTCTTGAATTCTCCTCCTGGATACACAATACAGACATTTCATTCAAGAAATTATAAAAACAAATTGTAAGTAAGTAACAAACTCTTTATTGATTTCACCTCTTGGATACACATTAGGGAAATTTCATTCAAGGAATTATGAGAAATTGTAAGTAAGTAACAAACTCTTTCTTGAACTCACCTCTTGGATACACAATGCAGAAATTTCATTCAAGAAATTATGAAAAAATTGTAAGTAAGTAACAAATTCTTTCTTGAACTTCCCTCCTGGATACACACTACGGACGTTTAATTCAATAAATAATGAAAAAATTCTAAGTAAGTAACAAAATCTTTCCTGAATTTGCCGTTTGAACACACAATACAGAATTTAATTTAGGAAATTATAAAAAAATTGTAAACAAACTTTTTCTTGAATTCGTTTCCTGGACATACAATACGGTAATTTCGTTCAAGAAATTGTGAAAAAAAATTGTAAACAAACTCTTTCTTGATTTCTCCTCAAAGATACACAATACAAACATTTCATTTCAAGAAATTATAAAAAAAAATTGTAAGTAAGTAACAAACTCTTTCTTGATTTCTCCTCAAGGATACACAATACGGAAATTTCATTCAGGATATTATGAAAAAACTGTAAGTAATTAACAATCTCTTTCTTGAATTCACCTCTTAGATACACAATACAGAAATTTCATTCAAGAAATTATGAAAAAATTGTAAGTAAGTAACAAATTCTTTCTTGAACTTCCCTCCTGGATACACAATACAGACATTTCATTCAGGAAATTATGACAAAATTCTAAGTGAGTAACAAGCTCCTTTCTTGAATTTGCCGTTTGAATGCACAATACAGAAATTTAATTCAGGAAATTATGAAAAAAAATTGTAAACAAACTTTCTTGAATTCACTTCGTGGATACACAATATTGAAATTTCATTCAAGGAATTATGACAAAATTCTAAGTAAGTAACAAACTCTTTCTTGAATTCGCCGTTTGAATGCACAATACAGAAATTTAATTCAGGAAATTATGAAAAAAATTGTAAACAAACTCTGTCTTGAATTCACCTCTTGGATACACAACATGAAAATTTCACTCAAGAACTAATGAAAAAATTGTAAGTAAGTAACAAACTCTTTCTTGAATTCGCCTCCTGAATACACAATACGGAAATTTAATTCAATAAATAATGACAAAATTCTAAGTAAGTAACAAACTCTTTCTTGAATTTGTCGTTTGAATACACAATACAGAATTTAATTCAGGAAATTAGGAAAAAATGTAAGTAAGTAAAAAATTCTTTCTTAAATTCGCCTCCTGGATACACAATACAGATTTTCAATCATAAAATCATGAAAAAATTGTAAGTAAGTAACAAACTACAGACACTCATAGTGAGAGAGATTTGCAAAAAGTTGGGTTAATTTAGGTTCACATAGAGTGGCATGCGAATTCAAGAGTGGCGTGCGAATTCAAATGGCGAATTCAAGAAAGAGTTTGTTACTTACTTAGAATTTTGTCATAATTTCTTGAATGAAATTTCTGTATTGTGTATCCATGAGGCAAATTCAAGAAAGAGTTTGTTACTTTCTTACAATTTTTTCATAATTTCCTGAATGAAATTTCAGTATTGTGTATCCTTGAGGAGAAATCAAGGAAGAGTTTGATACTTACTTAAAATTTTTTTATAATTTCTTGAAATGAAATGTCTGTATTGTGTATCCAGGAGGAGAATTCAAGAAAGAGTTTGTTACTTACTTACAGTTTTATTCCTAATTTTTTTAGTGAAATTGCTGTATTGTGTGTCCAGGAAGTGAATTCAAGAAAGAGTTTGTTTCAATTTTGTTTCATAATTTCCTGAATTAAATTTCTGTATTGTGCATCCAAACGGCGAATTCAAGAAAGAGTTTGTTACTTACTTAGAATTTTGTAATAATTTCTTGAATGAAATGTCTGTATTGTGCATCCAGGAGGCAAATTCAAGAAAGAATTTGTTACTTACTTACAATTTCTCATAATTTCTTGAATGAAATTTCCCTATTGTGTATCCAAGAGGTGAAAACAATAAAGAGTTTGTGACTTACTTGAGATTTTTTCATAATGTCTTGAATGAAATATCTGTATTGTGTATCCAGGAGGTGAAATCAATAAAGAGTTTGTTACTCACTAACAATTTTTTTTATAATTTCTTGAATGAAATACCTGTATTGTGTATAAAATTTCCATATTGTGTACCCAAGAGGTGAATTCAAGAAAGAGATTGTTACTTACTTACAATTTCTTCATAATTTAATAAAATGAATAGAACTATTCTAAAGAATAAAGACGGGTTAAGCTTAAAGATATTTATCGCTTAAACATATTAATATATTTTTTGAGAAAAAACACATATTTACATAAAAATAGTACTTAAAGTTCACTCTTAAACATCCAGAAACGAGGATCCCATGATATGGAATAGTTTTTTCCGTGTCTTATGCATTTATCGAGATCAGGTATGTCCTTGGGTATCCACTACGCAAAGAACCTAACCTCGTCTTCAGGACGCTGATAAGCCCCTTCAAATTTAGGACACTTAAATTCTTCTAGATTGAAAAGTCATGATACTACAGTCATGATAAATAATGAACACATAACAACGTAATGTATAGTATATTTTTAATGAAATAATGTCATGTAGAATATTAATACCATAAGTATATATTAGTATACATTATTAATATCAATGAACAACTTTGGACATTTTGCATCTGTTACATAAAATGGTTCATCATGTTACTATAGTATCATGATACTATATAGCATCGTGATACTAAAGCTATTTTCATAATTTCCTGAATTAAATTTCTCTATTGTGCATCCAAACGGCGAATTCAAGAAAGAGTTTGTTACTTCCTTACAATTTTTTCATAATTTCGTGAATTAAATTTCCGTATTATGTATCCAAGAGGTGAAAACAATAAAGAGTTTGTTACTTACTTGCGATTTTTTCATAATTTCTTGAATGTAATTTCCAAATTGTGTACCCAAGAGGTGAATTCAAGAAAGCGATTGTTACTTACTTACAATTTCTTCATAATTTAATCAAATGAATAGAACTATTCTAAAGAATAAAGACGGGTGAAGCTTAAAGATATTTATTGCTTAAACATATTAATCGATTTTTTGGGAAAAAACACATATTTACATAAAAATAGTACTTAAAGTTCACTCTTACACATCCAGAAACGAGGATCCCATGATATAGAATATTTTTTACCGTGTCTTATGCGTTTATCGCGATCAGGTATGTCCTTAGGTATCCACTGCGTAAAGAACCTAACCTCGTCTTCAGGACGGTGATAAGCCCCTTCAAATTTAGGACACTTAAGTTCTTCTGGATTGAAAAGTTGAATCCTAGAGTCACACTTTTGAATTAGAACTTTATCTGTAGGTACATTACCCTTTACATAGAGTGCTTCAACCCCGAAAAAGCTGCAAATTTCACTGACTTCCTCCTGAACATTTCTCATTTCCTGACCACTATTATTAAGTGGTGTAGTCACTCTATCGTAGAATCCCAGTCTGCTTATACGACGTAATATAGTACTCCACAAGCTTTTATCATACTCAAACATATTATAGTTCACTATCCAATGATAACAGTGAATTTCTTCGAGTTCCATAGACAATAATAAAAATGCACATTCAAATATAACACCACAATATGATTTTTTCAAACCGATAAATTCAGTGTCATACAGTCCTATCATCTTGGAAGCTATTAATGTAGTTGTTAAGTAGAGAAGTACTTCAACAAACTTTTATACCTTCGCTCAAGGTTGAAAGGAGTAATGGCTAGGGGGATGGGTCCTAAAACCATCTGAGTTCATTGTGGGGAGGAGTCATAAAACCCTTAGAATTCATTGCGGGGAGGAGTCATAGAACTCTCAGTATCTATTGCATGCAAATGAAGTCTGGAAATTACAAATTTCTTTATAATTTCTGTATTGCGTATCCAAGAGTTGAATTCAAGAAAGAGTTTGTTACTTACTTGCTTACAATTTTTCATAATGACAAATCCGACAACGGATGATGATAAAGAATTTATTCATTCTAATAGATAGATTTTGTCAATGTTATCCGACGTACCCTACAAATGATATCGATAAAGAATGTTAATAAGGAATTTGTTCAATTTGATACTTAAATTATGTTAGTGTTGTCAAACGTATCTGTCAAAAGACATTGATAAAGAATTTATTCACTCTGATACTTAGATTCTGTCAATGCTATCCCAAGTATCTGCCAATAGATATTGATAGAGAATTTATTCATTCTTATGCTTAGATTTTCTCTATGTTAACCTATATATCCGACATATGATGTATGCAAATTCCTTTTCTTACATCTCCGATGTTTTAATAGACATTCTAAACGTTTGATATGCTAGCTTACTTTAAAAATAATGAACACATAACAACGTAATGTATAATATATTTTTAATGAAATAATGTCATGTAGAATATTAATACAAAAAATATATATTATTATACATTATTAATATCAATGAACAACTTTGGGCATTTTGCATCTGTTCCATAAAATGGTTCATCATGTTACTATAGTATCATGATACTATATAGCATCATGATACTATAGCTATTGTCTTCTCTTAGTTTGTAATCAGTAGAATAATCATTATTCCATTTTGAGTCATACACAATTTTTACAGATGTGTCATCGACAGGCTCAATATGCTTTTCGTCTTTTGTATTATTTGGTTCATTGACTGTTTGATCAATGGCAGTAACGTTTGCTGGTACTTTGTTTTTTATCGGTTCATCTTTATATTCCTTAGTGATATTTTCTGCCAATGCCCTTGTTTCTGGCAATTTCACTGTCTGTTATCACACTATTTTTACACAGGTAACAGTTCCGGCACGTAGACAAGATATGGTTTATGATATTAGTAGAAGAGTATATCTTTCTTTTCCCCTTTGCTTTCATTTGAATGCTAATACCTAAAAGGTGACGATAGGTTGTATCAACAGGTAGCATGTTACCACAAGCACTAGCAAGAAGATTTCCCTCTTCATCAACTATTATTTTTATGTTGGCGTTCTCTTTAAGTGCGATCATCTCTGGATATCTCACTCTTGTAAATCCACCATTTGTATAATGGATTTTTTTTGGTACTCCAAAGAAATTAAATTCCTTACTGTCATGACAATGCACGCATACATTTCCAATAGTGCTACCACTTGTACTTTTTCCATATTTTAAATACTTCTCCTTGTCGGCATTCAATGCTACAATAACATGGTCATGTGAACACACTTTATTAGAATGCTTCATCTTCACTTTTTAGAGGTATTAGTTATGTGTTTATCGTTCCACTATGTAAAAAATACTGATTTAATACATGCAATAAACTAGGTAGTGTCGATAACCGGCCATAGAGTACCATTGGGAAAGCCGCATCGTGTCTCTGAGCAAGCATAGAGTACAATTGTGAGAGCCATAAGTATATTTAATGTCATTTTAAGATACATAAAAAAAGTTGAATAGTTTCTAAGTGCATAAAAAAATTTAGTCCAATAAGAACAAATTGCTACTACAAACACTATTTTTCTAATAGTAAAGGTCATGACTAACATATCCATACCATTCTCATTTTGAGTTTGGAAAATATTGAATGTAAAGTTTTACTGTTTTAAGTGTGTTTCATCTCATTCGAAGACATGTAAAAAAAAGTTGAATGAATACCATGTTAAAAAAACAGTTAAAAAAAACTTCAAAAAGAAGTTTAAAAAACTTCAAAAAAATTCAAAAAAATGGGCGGAGGGGGGCCAAAAAGTTTGGGCGAGCGGCCCCTTGGAGGTTGGAGGTATTGGACCTTTGGAGGTTGAGGTCCTTGGTGGTTAGGGTCATTGCTGCTTATGATCCTTGACGGTTCATACTCATATACACCTCACTACTTGATTTGTAAGGATTTCTATGGATTGTTCTGAATTTCTTTATTAAAATTCTTTTCTTGCCATATACATCTCTCTTAGTATCAACTTTTTAGTATACTATAACGTTAGACCCTATTTTAAACTGACAACACTGTTCAACCGCCACTTGTGTATTATACAGAACACATCGAAGAAGTAAAGCTAGGTCAAGTCAAAAGGTCATTCTATCATCGTTAACCATTTTCATAGATTGATGTTGTTCCAAATTTATAACAAATTGCCTGAGTTACCAAGCCCTTCGGGGTTACTTAACTGATAATCAGTTTAGCCCTTTTTTTACCGCCTTCATACGGTCCGATCACTAATTAGGATCATTCACATCCCTATTATTCAATCAACAATCAATATCGTTCATACAGTCCATTTCGCAAATGCTATACCCTTTTTTGCAAATAGAGTTAGCTCTTAAGCAAAATTATTTAACACCACATGCCAATCAATTCTAGGCATGATGCAATGTACCTTCAGCCTAGAGCTTATTACTGTTTGACAATTTTTTACAGAAGGCGCAATAAACCTTTTCAATACGTAATGTGACGATCAAAAGTTTTGGCTTAAAAACCTGTGTCTAAACCAGTCTGATTGCATTACACAATCTCCTCTATAGTTCCAAATATAACATGTTTGATCACTTTATAGGTCTATAATATAAAAGGATTGGTCGCTTTTTGCAATGTGCTCGTCAAGCTACACTGCATATTCTTGTGCTCGTGAAACTGCACTGTATATTCGTGCTTCAGGCGTAGGTTTCCTTGTCCCTTTGATATTGCGTACACTATCAATACTATTGTTATGCCTGCAAAATTGCAGCAGTCTGTAGCAATTACTGTTTTCTTTTTCTACTCCAAATTTACCTAGGCTAGGATATCATCTATCTCTATTTCTACCGAGCTAGGTCTTAAAATCTACTGATAAAAGCACCATATTTCTACCTGGGACCCTGTCTGTTACCTCCTGTAACTGTAAGTAAAATTCTTCTGAGTCACTAGTATCTCCATCAGTCGGTTCTACAGGGGCATATACTACTATAACTGATATCCTAAACTTTTTAGTCATAAAATGAGTAATTAGTATTCTATCATTAATACTTTCCCACCCTAAACAAGAAATAGCAGCTTCCTTTCAGATATACAGCAAATCAATTGGCGAATCATGTATTGATTGGTCAATTCAAAGCATTTCTTAAACAAACTAAATATATTCTTCCAAAGACAAAAATTTGTGTTTTAAATTTTTATTTGGACCCCAATTTTCCATTGTTTGAATGAAATAGACTCAAAAGCAAAAATTTAGATTAAAACGTGCCTTTTTAAAATGGTAAAATAAAATTGTAGGTTATATACACAATATTCTAAGAAGTTTATTTACTGAAACCTTGATTACCAGGTTATGTTCTACTTTTAGTGTTTTTTTTTAACAAATAAAAACCATACTGTTTGAAACACATTTTTTCAGCCTTTCAGAGGGTTTTTTTGGGGAGGGGGAGCCCCAATCTTATTTGTGATATCTCTTTTTTGTAAACCTTAAACAGTATTGTAATTTAACTTTTTGTATTAGTTGTTTTTATAGTCATAAATAAAACACACTATCAAAACCATAAATTATTTTCAGTAAAGCATAAATTATATTCTTATATAGGGGTCTACAGCCTTTTTTTGGCTTTGTATCAAAATCAAACAAAATGTGAGGTATACAGGGATGTCAGGGAATTTCAGGGAATTTCATGTTCTAAAATTTCATTTTAGAACAAGCATTTAGAAAATAATGAAATTCATTTGTTAAGGAACTAATGAAAATCCACTTTCAGTCGGAAAAAGATAATTGTGAACAAAAATTATTTAAATAAACTTTATTTATAAACGTTCGTTTTGATATTCCTGACGTTGGGCTTCTGATGTCAGTTTAATTCATTCTGGTTTTGGTCCTCTAAAGAGGAATAGATCAGAATTTTTGCACTATTTATGTGAAAAGTAAATTCATTTGTGAAAATAATTGTTTACGTTTATAGGTTGAATGAATATTGGCAAATCAAAAAAGCTTTTCTTTCAAACAAAACTTTTTTGGAGAAATGTTGCCCAATACGTTAATACCCGGAGTATATAGTTTTCGTCCTTTTCCAATCTTTCCGTAATTACTTTAACAAGTCAATTCACAAATTTGAATGTTAAAAAGTAATCCTTTCTAAATTAAATTATCTATTTTTGGTTATTTAAAAAACTGTAAATAAAAGTTATTCTCTTTCTTTGGGCTTTCTGGTAGACATAAACATTCTGCAATACTTCTTAAAACTTTGAAATCGTCTTTTATTTCCACTTTTAATGACAGTAACCCAATTTCAAACATAATTATTTTGCTTTCAATATTTAGTTTTTAAAGTTTCCTTTTTAGCTATGTAAATAAATTAAATATTGTAGTTTCTATGTCACTTTCAAATAATATTAAAATTGAAGTAAAAATCTTCAATTTGTCATATATTTTCAAAATTGTACGGTTATCTACTTTGAGCTGTACGTTGCAATCGCTATAATGATGAATTATGTCTCTTATGGACAAAAGTCTTAAGCACCATTGATTACATATGAGTTCGAGCGCATTTTCAACAATTTTTTGAAAAAGTTGTAATATGATCAGCAGTGTACAAACCTATTAAGGACTTTCCTTATACTTAACAATTGTATCCCAGAATCTAGATGCATAACTCGATATTTTGATTTTTTTTTTCCTGCAAAAAAGCCCTGAAATGCCTGTTTATTGTGTATGAAGTGTATGAAGTACCTGTTGTACTATTGTTATGAGCCGAACTAGCCGAGTGTAAAGCAGGCTAGCAAGTAAAACTTGCAAGCCTGTGTCTGGAATAGCACGGGTTCCATTCCTGGTGTCGCATGTTTTTGGGTTGAAAAATTAGAATGGGGGTCAGTTGTGTGACTCTGTAAGCTCAACCAGAGTCGACCAATCTTCAAATGAGTACCTGGATAAATCTAGAGACAGTAAACAGGAAGGGTTTGCGAAAGCACATGATGAATTGCCCTCAGCCCCCCCCCCCGAGTGCTCCCCCCCCCCCAAGGCCATGAAATGAAAATTACTCGGGATATCAGCGTTGCCGGTTTGGACTGTAGAGTCTAGTCCATTACCCTTTACCTTACTATTATCACTTTAATATATATATATATATATATATATATATATATATATATATATATAATATATATATATATTATATATATATATATATATATATATATATATATATATATATACATATATATATATATACATATATATATATATATATATATATATATATATATATAATATATATATATATATATATATATGTATATATATATATATATATATATATATATATATATATATATATATATATTATATATATATATATATATACATATATATATATATATATATATATATATATATATATATATATATATATATATATATATATATATATATATATATATATATATAATATATATATATATATATATATATATATATATATATATATATATATATGTATATCTATATATATATATATATATATATATATATATATATATATATATATATATTATATATATATATATATATATATATATATATATATATATATATAGATATATATATATATATATATATATATATATATATATATATATATATATATATATATATATATATATATATATATATATATATATATATTATATATATATATATATATATATATATATATATATATATATGCTTTCTTAAATTTTACGTTTGGTTCAATTTTACACGTTTTGGAAATTTTTGTTCAATATTGCAGGTCCCATCAGTAATTAAATATCAATTTCTCATCCTTTTTTTGGTGTTCACATATCTTCTCTGTTCACATATCTTGAAATAAGCTCTCTTTGTTTTTTGTGTATCCAAGGGATTTTTTTTTTCAATAATAACAATAATTATTTCAATTTTCTAGCTTCATAATAGTTACTTAGGTGCCTAACTGCGTTACTACTCTGTTATGTTCTGAAGGCGATAGAACAACACACGTCACGGAACTAATAAGGTCATTAAAATGTCTTCTTTTAATCTATTAGATTTAAAACACACACAAGAAGCAAGTATTTCTATATAGCGTTTTCAAATACAAAATCCTAGCAATGATTTTCATTAAAAAAAAACTCTGTTGATTCTACCCCTTACTTCGGCACGTCGGCGTTCTAGAAAATACAGAAACCATTTTCTTAGGTCTGAAAGATCTAGATTTCAACTAGGTACCAAGTCCCATTAATTTCAAACAAGTATAGGCTGAACGATAAAACTGATTGATTCATCCCGGAAGTCTCAGCTGAAATTAAAGAAGGAAATATTAAAGATTTTTTATGGACCAATAATGATAGAATATCAAAGTGCAATAACTTTTTCTGTGTGTGTTTATTTTAGTGCACCTGTGTTGGGGTGGCCTCCCATGCCCATCTTGTCCAATGATTATTTGTTGTTAAGCTTATTGTTGTTTTCTTTTGGGGTTAATGTTATTATTACGAATAAGATGAGATCTTATTCGTTTTATTTATGCTATGCCTTACTATTTATGTGCCCAACTTTACGAGCTCTTCTCTCTGTTGAGCGCTAATGCTTTCTGTAGTTTTAAGCAAATAAAATGGAACAGCTGAAAGAGTCCATGACAATGTCCTTGCATTCTGAGTACTATCATTGCCCTAACTTCGTCATCGAACTAAAATAGTGTTTTTTGGATTTCTATTTTTGATTTATTTTTTATTCCCAATTGTTCTTATTATTCTTATGTTTTATAATTCATTTGTTTGCATGAATCTTTTTCTGAACTAATGTGGGTCACTCGAGCCTACTAAATGAGTCACTCTATGACCCATGGCTCTTAAGCGGCCCACCATTCGTCTACCCTTTAGAAGGTCAAAGTGGCCCTTAACAAAACTTTTACTTGTGGTAAATTCTGCTCCTTTTAAAACTAACTTGATTGTTCATTTTAATTTTTGTTCGTTTTCGGTTTTATTTATTAATTCATTGTAATTTCTGTTCGCTTTAAGTTTGGACTAATTTATTTATGTATTATTTTGTTTATTTCAGGCTTTATTATCGTTTTTTTAGTTTTATTAGAAAAACATTTTTAGGACAGTGACTTTTTCTAATTAATTATATTAAAAGTTGCATAAGAAAAAACAACATTAAATGCATAAGCAGAAACGTTAGCTATAAAATTTCAATCAAAGGCTTAAAAGATGATCACGATCAGAAGATTTAATAGACTATCCAACTATTCGATATTTACGTTTTTAAAATAAATATTTTTTTTGTGATGTCATAATTTATAAAAACCCTACATGTTTTATTTTTTTACCTAAATTCATGTGGTTTAACAAGTTTTCGTTTTTAATATTATTTTTTTCACATTGACTACAAGATAGCTTTGTCCCTTCACTATTTAGCAAAAGAAAGCTAATTTTCTTTCTCTGAGAGTAGGTAATTTAGCATAACGCAGGCACTCAACCTCTAAATAGGATTTTTTTCACCATATTTTTTGTGTCCTCAGCCTTTTCACGCTTTGTCCATCTTAGATATATATCAAAAGGAAAATTGAACAAACCTGGAAAAGAAAGTGGAAGAAATAAGAATCTATATTTCATTGAAAATCTGTCTACAATTTTCAATTTTCCTTGAAAATATTGTAAAGGACTCGTCTGGATTGCTGCACTGACAGTTTGACTACTTAGATATATTCTCAAAGTGGATCATAGAACGACGGTGAAAATTTTGAACTTTTGCCACATCGGGATAGAATATACAGTTCGATATGATTTTCTTATAAATGTACCAAAAATTAACAGAAAGTTAAATCCTAAGTTCCGCACTTCAACTTTACCTGAAGTCCTAGCAGCTTTTCACAAAAAGAAAAAAAACACTGATAATGAAAAAGGAATCCTACGTAAATAAAAACAAATTAGACACGTTTTTTTAAGTGGCCAAAGTAAAAAATTAATTTTACAGAGGGAATAACTGCAACGAAGGATAATAAAGATTTAAAAATTAAATGAGAATTATTAAGAATAATTTTACGATTTAGCCTGTTAATTTTGTGAGTCTTTTTAGGCTTTACCTTCGACTATAATTACTTGGCGTGATACTTTCTTTTTGTATCAATTATTCTGAAGCTTCATTGTTACCTATTCATCATAACAGGCAGCTTCAGTCCTGGCAGATAAACTTCGCCCCTGCGTTCAAGATCTCAAGGCAATATCATAGGCAGCGCAATAGCGGTGCCTAAGTAAAGAACGATGTTGGCACAATGAATTATTTTTTTTTTTTTTTTTTTTTTTTTTGTTTAGACCAGGGCACTTCGTATCAAAGGAGTTGTCACAGAAACTTCGAAAAGGGCTCATTCGATTGGAAATTGGAATGGCTAGTGCCCTTTTTAATAGTCGAAATTGATTTGAAGACAACTAACACCCCAAACATATCCAATCAAAATTTTGAGATAGCCATTTTGTTCAACGTAGTTGATTTCCAAATAGAAATTATGTTTTTGAGGAGGACACTCCCCCCCCCCAGCCCTCAGGGAAAGAGTTGTAAATTATTCCCTGGGGGTATATAAGGTTTATATAGAAAAACTTTGTCGTAGAAACTTCAAAAAGGGCTCATTCGATTGGAAATTCAAAGGGCTAGTGCCTTTTTTAATAGTCAAAAGTGATTGGAGGGCAACTAACCCTCTCACGCCCAACTTTTCCCCAAACACATTGAATCAAAATTTTGAGATAGCCATTTTGTTCAAAGTAGTTGAAAGTTCTGTAAATTAGGTCTTTGAAGATGACAGCCCCTCCACAGCCCTCAGCGCAAGGGTTGTAAGTTATGCCCTGGGGGCATATGAGGTTTTTCTAGAAAGTGTTGTCGTAGAAACTTCAAAATAGGCTCATTCGATTTGAAATTGAAATGGCTAGTGACCTTTTTTATAGTCGAAAGTGATTGGAGGGCAACTAACCCCCCTCTCATGCCCACCATTTATCCAAACACATCCAATCAAAATTTTAAGATAACCATTTTGTTCAACATGTTGAAAGTTCTGGAAATTAGGTCTTTGAGGATGATAACCCCCTCAGAGCCCTCAGGGCAATAGTTATAAGTTTTGCCCTGGGGACATGTAAGGTTTTTATTGAAAGCTTTGTCGTAGAAACTTGAAAAAGGGCTCATCCGATTGGAAATTCCAAGGGCTAGTGCCCTTTCTAATAGTCGAAAGTGATTAGAGGGCAACTAACCCCTCTCTCACACCCACTTATTCCCTAAGCACATTCAATCAAAATTTTTAGATAGCCATTTTGTTTAAAGTAGTTGAAAGTTTTAAAAATTAGGCCTTTAAGGATGGCAACCCTCCCCCCACAGCCCTCAGGGCAAGGGTTGTAAGCTATGCCCTGGGGGCACATAAGGTTCTTATAGAAAGCGTTGTCGTAGAAACATCAAAAAGGGCTCAATTGATGGGAAATCGAAATGGCTAGTGCCCTTTTTGATAGTTGAAAATGATTGGAGGGCAAGTAACCCCCTCTTAAGCCCATAATTTCCCCAAACACATACAATCAAAATTTTGAGATAGCCATTTTTTTTCAACGTGGTTGAAAGTTCTGGAAATTATGTCTTTGAGGATGACACCCCCCCCCCCATAGCTCTCAGGGCAAGGGTTGTCAGTTATGCCCTAGGGGCATATAAGGTTCTTATAGAAAGCGATGCTGTAGAAACTTCTAAAAGGGCTCATTCGATTGGAAATTAAAAGGACTAGTGTCCCTTTTAATAGTCGAAAGTGATTGAAGGGCAACTAACCCCCCTCTCACGCCCACCATTTCCCCAAACACATCCAATCATAATTTTGAGATATTCATTTTGTTGAACGTAGTTAAAAGTTCTGGAAATTAGGTCTTTGAGGATGATAACCCTCCCCTCAGAGCCCTCGGGGCAAGGGTTGTAAGTTATGCCCTGGGGGCATATAAGGTTTTAATAGAAAGTTTTGTCGTAGAAACTTCAAAAAGGGCTCATTTGAATGGAAATTGCAAGGGCTATTGCCCTTTTTAATAGTCGAAAGTGAATGGAGAGCAACTAACCCCCTCTCACGCCCACATTTTCCCCAAGCACATTCAATCAAAGTTTAGGTATAACCATTTTTTTCAACGCAGTTGAAAGTTCTGAAAATTGTGTATTCGAAGATGACAACCCCCCCCCCCAGAGCCTTCAGGCCAAAGATTGTAAGTTATGCCTTTGGGACATATAAGGTTTTCTTTTACAGCGTTGTTGTAGAAACTTCCAAAGGGGCTCATTAAATTGGAAATTGAGAGGGCTAGTGCCCTTTTCAATAGTCGGAAGTGATTGGAGGGTAACTAACCCCCTCTCACGCCCACCATTTCCCCAAGCTCATTCAATCAAAATTTTCAGATAGCCATTTTGTTCAACGTAGTAGAAAGTTCTGGAAATTAGGTCTTTGAGGATGACACTCCCCCAGAGCCCTCAGGGCTAAGGTTGTAAGTTGTGCCCTGGGTGCATATAAGGTTTTTATTGAAAGCTTTGTCATAAAAACTTGAAAAAGGGCTCATTTGATTGGAAATTCAAAGGGCTAGTGCCTTTTTAATAGTCGAAATTAATTGGAGGGCAACTAACCCCCCTCTCACGTCCACTTTTTCCCCAAACACATCCAATGAAAATTTTGAGATAACTATTTTGTTAAACGTAGTTGAAAGTTCAGAAAATTATGTATTTGAGGATGATTAACCCCCCCAAGAGCAAAGGTGGTAAGTTATGCCCTGGGGGCATATAAGGTTTGTATAGATAGCGTTGTCGTAGAAACTTCAAAAGGGGCTCATTCAACTGGAAATTGAGAGAGCTAGTGCCCTTTTTAATAGTCGAAAGTTATTGGAGGGTAACTAACCCCCCTCTCACGCCCACCATTTCCCCAAACACATGCAATCAAAAATTTTGAGATAGCCATCTTGTTTGACGTAGTTGAAAGTTCTGGAAATTAGTTCTTTGAGGATGACAACCCCCGACAGTCCTCAGGGCTAAGGTTTAAATTATGGCCTGGGGGCATATAATATTTTTATAGAAAGCGTTGTCGTAAAAATTTCAAAAGGGCTCATTCGATTCGAAATTGAAAGCACTATTGCCCTTTTTAATAGTCGAAAGTATTCGGACGGAGATTCCCCCCCCCCTCCCATGCCCACCATTTCCCCAACATTTTCGATCAACATTTTGATATGGCCATTTTGTTCAACGTAGTTGAAAGGTCTGGAAATTATGTCTTTGAGGATGACAATCCTCCCCCCATAGCCCTCAAGACAAGAATCGTAAGTTTTGCCCTTTGGGCACATAAGGTTTTTACAGAAAGTTTTGTCGTAGAAGCCTCAAAAAGGACTCATTTGAATCGAAATTGAGAAGACTGGTGCCTTTTTCATTGGTAGAAAGTGATCAAAGGGCGAATTCCCCCCACGCCCATAATTTCCCCAAACACTTCCAATCAAAATTTTGAGATAGCCATATTGTTCAGCGTATCAGAACGGTCTCCAAATTATGTCTTTGTGATAAATCCCCAGCCCTCAGGGTAAGAACTCTAAGTTATTCCCTGGGGACATATAAGGGTTTTATAGAAAGTTTAGTCATATAAACTTCGGAGGGGGCTCATTGGATTGGTAATCAGACGCTCTAGTGTTCTTTTTAAAAGTCAATGTGATCGGAGGACAGCTAACCCCCCCCCCACACACACACACACACACAAACACACGTCGCATTGTCCTGAAATGCATCTAATAGAAATTTTGAGATAGTTATTCTATTCAAAATGGTCTAAATAGCATATAACAAGGCCTTTGGGGTTGAAACAATCCCCAGAAATTAGAGGCAAGGGTTGTAAGCTATGCCCAGGGGGTATTTAAGGTTTTATGGAAGGGATGGTTGTTTAACTTTAGAAGAGGCTCAGTCTTTCTGTCTCAAAAGACTATTGAATATAAAACGAACAGAAATTACTTAAAAAAAATTTTTCAACAAAATAAGTTTTTTAAAAAAAGTAGAGAGCTCCATTAAACCAAAATGAACAAAAATAGAATCAAATAATCTACCAAGAATACAACTACCACAAATCAATATAAATAAATGAAACTCAAAACCCACGGAAATTAAATTAAATAAGAGTCAAACTCAAAACGAGCAGAAATTAATATGAGTAGGGTTCTGAAACCCAAGCTTTCTAAAAGCCAGAATATAGTATGCACTTTACTGAAAAAATTCTTTTAAATTTTTTCACTTTTCTAGCTTTAAGAAATAAAAAATCAATTAGGAATAAAATTCAGCATATGTATATTAAACTGACAATGCAGATTTTTTTAGTAAATTCATTTGAATTTTTTCAGTAAAGTACAAATTATATTCTGGCTTTTAGAAAGTATAGGGCTTAGAACCCTACTCATGTTAATTTCTGCTCGTTTTGAGTTTGACTCTTATTTATTTTAGTTTCTGTTTGTTTTGGTTTTTAGTTATTTATTGATACTGATTTGTGATATTTGTTTTCTTGGTAGATTATTTGATTCTATTTTTGTTCATTTTGGTTTAATGGAGTTCTTTACTTTTTTCAAAAACTTATTTTGTTGAAAAAGTTTTTTTTTCAATTAATGTAAGAAAAAAGCTTATGCTGTCTCAGTTTTCTTAGTGTATTTACTAAGCAAAGCAACTTTGGTTTTTTAAACTCTTTCCAAGAAGTTCTGCTACCGGTTTATACCTCCTAGGGTGAGGAAAAGGTTAACTCTCTCCTATTTTCTACTTTTCTTCATCACAATAGTTCAAACTTTAGACGTCAGGGCTGTTCCATCATTAAGGTAATTTTGTTAGACATTTTTATACCCGGATAGTCCCGCTTACGACAATCTAAGGCCTTTTTAAAATTATAGCACTATTAAAAGCTGAGACCTATTGCTTTGATATTAAAGCAACCTATAACTTATAACTTCATTTTTATTCAATTTTACCAGCAGGTGGCATGAACTGTAAGCTGTGTACCACTGTCTTTATTGTTGATGTTTTTACCATTGACCTGGGATGTCAGGATGTCAGATGTTTACGACATCTGACACTGGAATTGAAAATAGGCAAAGTTCTTTAATGATAATCTAGTTTCTCGAAATAATATAAGCATCAAAATATAGACGTATGTCTCATCACCAATGTAATCCGATTTTTTTTTTATTCCAAAACAATTCCCGACCCTAAAAATAGAATTAAACACCAGAAAGATTACATTATACGTTATACTTTGCTCCTTTGACTGACAGACTGGCACCTCGCAGAGTCTCATCATGGACTTAAAGGTGCAGAAATCACCACAGCTGTATTATAATAAGCTTTCTACTGGGTTATATTCAAACAATTTGCCTACGGGACTATGATCAGTTTGGTTAAATAATCCATAGTTTTTTTTGTAAGTTTTTCTAACTATTTCACTTATGTTTTATTTTTATTTTTTTTTTACATGCATAAATAAACATATAAATAAATAAATTTTTCGGGAAACGTTGGCATTTTTTTACCGTGGTTGAAAAATTAGTATACCAATATCTTTTTGACAATTGATTTGATTGCCAGAGCAAATTATCTTTTAACTTCTAATTATATACGTAATTTTATATCTTTTGCAATATTCCCTGTTAATTTCTTCGTAGTGCTGAATTTTAAATCATAGGCAGCGCGCTAGCGCTGCCTAAGTAAAGAACGCAGTGGGCATAATGTGTTTTTTTTTCTCCATACCCGGGCACTTTGTATCGAAGGAGTTGTCTTAGAAAGTTCGAAAAGGGCTCATTCGATTGGAAATTGGAGTGGCTAGTGCCATTTTTAATAGTCGAAATTGATTGGAGGGCAACTAGCCCCCCCCCCCCACGCCCATCATTCCCCCAAACACATCAAATCAAAATTTTGAGCTAGCCATTTTGTTCAGCATAGTTGAATTCCAGATAGAAAATATCTTTTTGAGGAGGACACTCCCCCACAACCCTCGGTGCAAGGGTTTTAAGTTATGCCCTGGGGGCATATAAGGTTCTTATAGAAGGCGTTGTCTTAGAAACTTCAAAAAAGCTAATTCGATTGGAAATTCAAAGGGCTAGAGCACTTTTTAATAGTCGAAAGTGATTGGAGGGCAAATAGCCCCCCCCTCCCACGCCCATCATTCCCCCAAACGCATCAAATCAAAATTTTGAGATAGACATTTTGTTCAGTGAAGTTGATTTCCAGATAGAAAATATATTTTTGAGGAGGACACTCCCCCACAACCCTCGGTGTGAGGGTTTTAAGTTATGCCCTGAGGGCATATAAGAACAATGTTGGCACAAGGTACCCTTTTATTATTGTTTTCCTTTAGAGCAGGGCACTTCATATGGAATGGGTCGTCGTAGAGACTTCAAAAGGGGCTCATTCGATTGGAAATCGAAAGTTCTAGGGCCTTTTTTAATAGTCGAAAGTGATTGGAGGGTGACTAGCCCCCCACCACGCCCATTGTTCCCCCAAACACATCCAATCAAAATTATGAGATAGCCATTTTGTTCAGCGTAGTTGACTTCCAGATAGAAAATATGTTTTTGAGAAGGACACTCCCCACAACCCTCAGGGCAAGGGTTTTAAGTTATGCCCTGGGGGCATATAAAGTTTTCATAGAAGGCGTTGTCGTAGAAACTTCAAAAAAAGCCTCATTCGATTGTAAATTCAAAGGGCTAGTGCTCATTTTAATAGTCGAAAGTGATTAGAGGGCAACTAGCCCCCCCCCCCCACGTCCATCATTCGCCCAAACACATCCAATCAAAATTTTAAGATAGCCATTTGTTCAGCGTAGTTGACTTCCAGATAGAAAATATGTTTTTGAGAAGGACACTCCCCATCAACCCTCAGGGCAAGGGTTTTAAGTTATACCCTGGGGGCACATAAGGTTCTTATAGAAGGTGTTATCGTAGAAACTTCAAAACAGGCTCATTCGATTGGAAATTCGAAGGGCTAGTACCCTTTTTAATTGTAAAAAGTGATTGGAGGGCAACTAGCCCCCCCACACCCATTATTCCCCCAAACACATCCAATCAAAATTTTGAGATAGCCATTTTGTTCAGCGTAGTTGATTTCCAGATAGAAAATATGTTTTTGAGGAGGACACTCCCCCACAACCCTCAGGGCAAGGGTTTTAAGTTATGCCCTGGGGACATATAAGGTTTATATAGAAGGCGTTGTCGTAGCAACTTCAAAAAAGGCTCATTCGATTGGAAATTCAAAGGGCTAGTGCCGTTTTTAATAGTCGAAAGTGATTAGAGGGCAACTAGCCCCTCCCCACGTCCATCATTTCCCCAAACACATCCAATCAAAACTTTGATATAGCCATTTTGCTCAGCGTAGTTGATTTCCAGATAGAAAATATGTTTTTGAGGAGGACACTCCCCCACAGCCCTCAGGGTAAGGGTTTTAAGTTATGCCCTGGGGGCATATAAGGTTTTTAAAGAAGGGGTTTTCGTAGAAACTTCTAAAAAAGCTCATTTGATTGGAAATTCAAAGGGATAGTGCCCTTTTTAATAGTCGAAAGGAATTGGAGGGTAACTAGCCCCTCCCTACGTCCATCATTTCCCCAAACACATCCAATCAAAACTTTGATATAACCATTTTGTTCTGCGTAGTTGATTTCCAGAAAGAAAATATATTTTGAGGAGGACACTCCCCCACAACCCTCAGGGCAAGGATTATAAGTTATGCCCTGGAGGTATATAAGGTTTTTATTGAAATCTTTGTCGTAGAAACTTGAAAAAGGGCTCATTCGATTTGAAATTCAAAATGATAGTACCCTTTTTAATAGTCGATAGTGATTGGAGGGCAACTAACCCCTCTCTCACGCCCACGTTTTCCCCAAACACATCCAATACAAATTTTGAGATAGCCATTTTGTTCAGCGTAGTTGTTTTCCAGATAGAAAATATATTTTTGAGGAGGACACTCCCCCACAACCCTCAGGGTAAGGATTATAAGTTATGCCCTGGAGGCATATAAGGTTTTTATTGAAATCTTTGCCGTAAAAATATTTATTGTAAAAAATACAAATGCATGTGCATTGTCAATTTAATATACATATACTGATATTTAGTAATCAAAATTTTTATATTATTTGATTTATTAAAGGTATAAAAGTAAAAACATTTATATTTTTTCAGTAAAGTGCAAATTTTGTTCTGGCCTTGGGAAGGCATAGGGGTTTTGCGCCCTACTTATGTTAATTTCTGCTCGTTTTGAGTTTGACTCTGTAAATTATTGTAATTTCTGTTCGTTTTGGATTTCATTTATTTATCGATGCTGATTTGTGGTAGTTTCACGCTTGGTAGATTATGTGATTTTATTTTTGCTAATTTTTTGTTTAATGGAGTTCTTTACTTTTCTTTGAAAAGCTTATTTTGTGGAAAAGGTTTTTTAAATTAATATATTCATAAAACGTCTGAGAATATACAATTATAACATGTGATGGAAAGATTCTGGCTGTGTTTTAAAGTCCAGAATAAAATTTTAACTTGAATAGTAAGTCAAGCTTTAAAAAGACGAATTTTGTTTTCTTTGTTAAAGAAAGGAATTCTTAATGAAACCAAACTTTCAAATAATCTTTTAAAGGACACAACAATTTGAGATATTTTTCACATTTAAAATTTCAGGTGGTACTTCAAATCAGCAAAAAAAGAAGAAATGCATATTACTCTTACCGATGCAAAAAAAATGACTAGCTTAATTGGTTTAAAACTGAAATATTTGAAATTAGCCATGTACTTTTTACTTTTAATTTGTTAAGAACTTGCTGAGTTTCGATATGCCCGGCATCTGCGGATCTTAGAACTACTTCTAGTAGCACTTTGGGTCCTTTCTCTCTGAAGTAGGTCCAATTTCATTTATTTTTCTGTTATATTCATTTTCCCAATATTGGCTAAAGGCAATAGTGATTCATGTTACAGTCACTAGGCCACACATTTCTTGAGGTGGTAGTACATTAATCTTCAGCTTTTATTTCTAGGGGGAAATCGCTGCGAGTTAACCCTGCATCCTTCCTTAATACTACAATCCATAGGAATGATTATCCCTTCATCCCTCCGACAAGTCACTGGTCATTTTTATTTTCAAGCCTACCATTCTCACCTCCAAAGCAGCTAATGTCTCTGCAATCATCCACATCATCTCAACAATCAGACAGCTTCATCGTTATTGTCCGTTTGTCATTAAGCTCCTCGAGAAGGACTCTTCGAGAACCCTCTTCTTTTGGGTGCGGAAAACTGAATGGGACAGTAGGAGAAGAAATTATATGGGATATGGAGATGTGCCGTGATCCGGTTTTACAAGCAGGGATAGCCAAGTGTATATGCCATTCTCATGGAACATATATGCTATTTCAATACACTACTTCTCATTTGGTAAGTCAAGTTAACATCAGGTCGCCTTGTAATAAATATTGGACTTGGAATTTGAGTGGACCAAGTATAGAGAAATAGCTGACGGTCTTTATTCCAAGTTAAAGTGACTAAAATCTCTTAAGTACGGTTCCCTTAACCAGAAAATATTACATAATAGCAAATAAATAAATCTGTTTTTGTGTGATAAGTTTAAAATACTTCTAGTAGAAACTGAAACGAATTAATCAGAACCAAGGAAAATAAAGACCAGCTATCCTAGGATTCATAAGGGAATTTTTGGGAGTTTCTAAATTCTCAACGTCTTGCAGTTTAGCCAATATTTGATTTATTACATGGCTTTGCTCGCATGGGGGCTACAAAATGAACGAATCCTTTCATTCTTTTTGTTGCTATAAAAGGAGACCAGCTATTATGGAACATATCCGTTGTATGAACGCCAATTATAAATGCATACATTTTAGTATTAGTCGGTACAGGCTAAATCATGTTGAAATTGGAATGATGCAAAAATTGGCATTTTGTATGACTGGAGGGTCTAAAGTCCCCCTCCAATCTCTAAAAGTGGAAGGTTGATATGTTACATCTCATTGATGCGATAATCATACATATATTTGTAAACTGTTAAACAGGCGGATGTCATTCAGTCAGAACTTCGCCATGACGACAGTCTAGAATTACAAAATACAATGTTTATTTTGTTTGCTAACGTTTAATCTGTAGTACGGTTGTTTTGTAAAATTTTAATTGCCTTTACATACACTGTCAAAAAAATGCTTTTTGTTTTATTGCACAGAAAACACACGCAATATAGTTTTGAAAGAGGTGGGGCCATTAATTACAATGTTGCATCAAATTTGTCAAGATTGTCAAGACAAAGTTTCAAGAAGTGTCAAAGTGAAAGAGGTGGGGCAATTAAGTACAATGCTACATCAAATTTGTCATCAAATTTGTCAAGATTGTCAAGACAAAATGTTGTTCCCATGGAATATTTTATAAATTTCATAAATTACTTCTGAACGATTCTGATTCTAATGATGTTTAGCATGTGTAAATATGCGCAGACAAAGAGGGGGCTTGTGCCTTAGGGACCAACTTATGGCCCTCATATTATGCAAATTATATATCCTTGCATGATTCTAATTTCAAGAAGGTATTAAACATTTGTTTTTCTACTAAAATGTATGTATTTATAAGTTGGTCTTCTTATGACCAGTGAGCAGAGATATTTTTTGTTGCACTGCATTAAATGCTGAACGCACTGGCAGAAAACAAGTTCCAAATGTATGTTGCGTTGGGTTTCGCTAAGCTGCTGCGAAAATGTAAAAAGTGGACTTAGTTCATTTTAGTGCCAAGCAATCTAGAGTGCTTATGAGTATGCCAGCATAAAGGATAAGGCTAAGAGAAATGTCCTACTCTAAGATCCATCCAATGGCCCACTTTCTCTGGGACATCTGTATGGGAAACACGCTAGACTCGTTCGGGGTAAATTTTTCTGCATCAAAGAACAATATTGATAACAGAAATAGGAAACCGATCTTACCATGGTGTGATTTACCAAATAACCAGCGTAAGAGTGATGAGAAGAAGCCACAAAAATATTTCAGTGGTGACAAGGAATAGTTTCTAACTAGATTTACCGTCCAAAATCAATGGACTGTGTGTAAATTCAAAATTTATTTCAGACAGGGAAAAATGGTGAACTAATTGACAGCGTCTGAAAAACTTTTAGCTTTGTTTTCTCATTTCATTTATCGTGGCCCAGGAGGTTTCACTTAGTTCTTACAAAGAAGGATTCTAGGCTAGCTTCTGCATGAGCGTCCTCTACTCGTCATGACCCTTACTTACTATGTTTATATTAGTTTGCAATAATTCTTTCAAATGATTGGCCTATTATGCCAATCTTCTCCCTACAATACATTCCTACATAGGTGCCTTTCCACAATTAATTGACAAATCTTTCACTACTTTTGTTCTACATAGAATATTCTAAGTAATATGCCCCTTGCTCTGACTAACTCTCGTAAGTATGAGAATTTATCTGAGCTAACTTACTACATAACTCTCATGAGTGTCTAACAGAAAACTTCAAAGTTAGTTTCGAGCTTTTGAAAAGGCTGAAAGCTACTCAGAGTTAAATATGCACAGTTCCGGTTTTAAGTCAACATAGTAGCTATTCCTGCAAATAAACCAAGCGTCCGATTAAATTTAGTAAAGTGTAAAACTTTGAATGAATATAGTTTCTCTTTTATTCTCTTATATAGAGCCAAAATATCTAATGGGAAAATTTAGGTGAATTTAAGCGTGATTGTTCAGAGATATCTTACCGAAGCTAATTGTTGTGAAGAAACGATAAACGATGTTGTGAAGAAATTTTAGTAAATGAATTGGGAAATTTATATACCGGTCTTGCTGAGTTAGTAGATTTGAAAAGAGGACTTTATCAGTTAAAAAGTATTTAGAAGGTAGTTTTTGGTGTATTACTTAAATATCTCTTTTCTTTTTTAAACGTTTTCCTTATTGCAGTTTTTTATTTTATTATTTTATCTTTACTAAATAAATTCCGAAATTCTCAACATCAAAATTCCGAATTTCAAATTCAGCTGGATGGCCAAGCATGGTTTCTTAGGCTTAATCATTTTGTTTAAACATAAGTTTCCTCTTAGCTATAAAATGTGGTATATTTCCATACCTAAATAGTATTGTAGCGAAAGTGAGACTTAAATTGCCGAAAGCTAACTGTTTAATTTAAGATAAGATACTATTAATTCAAATACTGGCTGTTCAAAAGAAAACGAGCAGGATAGTATCTCCCACTGAATGATTTAGTAACATGAGTGTAGAAGAGGCAAGGACTTGGGTCTTTGAGGAGTACCTTCCTTTAGAACTGCTATTTATCTAATTGCCAAGAGAAGTGACATCTCCTCAAGCCATTGCTGGGCCAATGAATCTTGATGTAAGAATATCAGAATGACTCAAGTCAACAATATTGTTTGGGGCAAGCGTTTTGTCATCGATTCAGAATGATAATCCTGAAGCTAACTAACTAAAAACTAGAAGCGGGATATCTGGTACAAAATGTCTAATTTTTGTTTAGATGATCCTTTTGATTTTCTTCTGTTTTAGATTGAGCCAATACTGAACACGGAACACCTTCTGATTTTACTAGCTGGCATTGTAATATCCATTGTGTTTATTTCTCTGACAGTTATTTTCCTAATACTGACACTGGTGCGCCTTCCAAGCACTCTGTCGACACTTAAGGCTCAATTTTGTCTATCTGTTATTTCAACGTTTATCTGCTCCAATATATCTTACCAAAGCATGGATAAGCAGGTGATTGTATTTATTTTTTCTAGTATAGTTTATATATAATGTTTAAAATTAAATGCAGTGACTATGTTATAATTCTTAATTATTTTTTTTATTATTTATACAAAATTTGATAGAATTCTTATTTACTACAATATAACTTATTTCAAGTATTTTTCTGGTCCATTTCTCTTTCCCATTTTTTTAGTTTGAATTTTGAGTTTCAGCAGCTTTGTGAACTTTACATATTAGTTTTTTTTTAATTTTATACCATAAACATTCCGAAAGTTTTTTTTTAAACCAGAAGATTTAGTTTTGAGATATATTTTATACCTAATGGTAACTCGTCTTTTTCGTAAATCAGCTAGGAACAAACTACTCAAGGAAGGATTTGGTTCGAGGCATGCCTTGTATTAAGAAAAGATACCTCATGAGAATTTGAGATATCATTGAAAATTTGTGATCGCAGATCTTATGCGACCCCCAATGGAATTTGAGTTTTTATAAAACCACCATTGAAATGTGATATCTTCTGACGCACGAGGAATTTTGTATTCAAATTATTATAAACTATTATATGCAAAAAATGGAATGTATGTGCCACTGGTTCCTTGTTGCACGATCAAAAATAAAAATTCAACTTTCTGACTCTCACAACTTAATGTTTACATTAAGTTTTTTTTTTTTTTTTTAATTGCCTTCTTGTTCAAATCTTCGGTGAATCTTCCCTGGATGATCCACTGGAAAGCAGCACTAGGTTCTCCTGTACTAGAAAGCTGACATAATTCTTTGTTTAAAATTGTTTTCAAACGGGGCCGAGCTTACCATTTATAAACTTATCTAAAGCTTCGGATACGGCTGTCTGCTTTACACTTGATCTCCGACGTATCTCTAGATACCACTCCATGAGAATCCAGTTTATTGTTAGTAAGGTAGGCTCTAAAATCTTTTAATACTTTTTATCTTTTAATCTTTAAAACCACAGTATAAAAGTAAATTCTTTATGTAATTGTAATGAATCACTTTGAGGTATCACCATCTGAGGAGATTTTTCCTCTTCTCCAACCATTTTTTATTGCAACAGGACAAGAGTATAGACGCGCATCTCGCTTTGATGACCTATAGGGGGAAGCATCAAGGATAGTTGAAATCGACGATATAGGAAATCGGATGCTTGGACATTTGAAATCGTTTCTCTGACGGTACTTCCACTTCTCCCGATTTTTCGGGAGATCTACCGAATTTCTAATCCATCTCCCAACAAAAGAAGAAGATACCAAATCTCCCGTAAATCTCCAGAAAACTTAGTCCCCGCAAAATTTTATCTTATGGTCATTCTTTGTTGTTTTTTTTTTTTTTTTTTGTTTTTTTGTTTTTTTTTTTTTTCCTGTCCGATGTCTATGGTCTTTTAGGGATTTTTCCTAACATCCCAGGCAGTTGAGGCAGTGCCATTTAAATTTGTTGGTGTATGTATGAACATTGCTCATTATTCATCCCACAGTGGTTGCATCGATTTTCTGTTTTTGATCGTTTAAAAACCATCACGTTTCAACGCCTTTTCTCCTGGTCATTTTCGAACGTAGCTTCTGAAAGATGTTCAGCTTACTCAAGGAAGTAAAGACAGACAGAAGGAATCGTTTGGCAACGGTAAATCTAGCCTCACGATTCAGACAAAAGTTGGAATGAAACGAGCCGGAGTTACAGCAGACACACTGACGGCTGACCAGCCCCTCAGAAAGGAGTAGTAGTAAAAGGTAGTAGTAAAAGGAGTAGTAAAGGAGCAGTAGCGCCTGCCAGCACAGCTGAGTCACTGCATGATCAGAGCGGACTGCTCACATAAAAAGCCATGCCATAGGAACAGATTATGAATGTAATGCGGTACATGTATCTGAAAGTTTTGCTAATTTTTGTACTTTTTTTCCGTTATATGAATATTAATGAGCTGCGACTTTGCGTTTTCTTTTTATCATATGTGAATAAAAGTTTGGGGATGATTGTAAAAAAAATTATCAGCTTAACTCAGACTCAATGGTTAAAGGCCTGGTGTCCGTAATTCGTCCAGATTTTCTGTTCTCGTCCTGAACTTAGCGGGCTGTAGTATGGAGCCCGAAAGGGTGAGAAAAGTAGGGGTCGATGAAGAAAAATGTCTTAATTAAACAGCTATAGAGTCTGAATGAAATATGACTGCACTTCAAAATTAAATACATTTCAAGCTTCTAGCTGCTTCCTTTTGTCACGTTTGACAAAGTTGATCGACGAATTTTCTTTCCGGAATCGCAGCTGGCTCCAGTAAATCTGCACTCTGAACTTCTAGAATGTGGTACTTTATTCGCAAATCGCAGGAACACCTCCAAAACTTAATACAGAATAAAAAAATTCTTACTGAATATTCTACCGAATCCTCAGAGCTATCTCGCGATTTTCTCCCTAATCCTGATAGTTATCTCCCGATTTTCTCCCAAAAATCGTCAATATTTTACAGTTTGTTTGAAAAAAAATTGGAAACACTGCTCTCTGATGTGACTATACATCAAACCCATTTATCAACTTTGCAGGCACAGAATTAACGGGTTTATTAATTTATCCTGAAAGAAGACAACACCAGCTCGTATATAGAACATATTTGTTTGTTCGTAACGCTCCTTATTCTCCTGTTTTTAAAACAAAAGAAAAAAGAAAATTAAACTAATCAATTTTGTCGTAAGTTGTTTTTATTTATCTACGAATACTGAAGATACCAAGCAGAATAAATCTATTTTCCGACTACAATGAGAAAGTCAATGTCAAAGCATTCTAAAAGAGCGGAAAGAAGGCTAAATCTTCTATTTTTACATCCGTTCATAATGCCAGTCCTGCGACACTAATTCTTCTTTTAATAGAATTTTTCAAGACGAGATAATCCAATCTTTCCAATTCCGTTCTCTCTCCTGATTTTTCTGTCCTTCTTCATTTATTTTCCTCCTGGGAAATTGGTTTAAATCATATACTCATTTTAGTTTTAAGTTTCTCTCCCTTTCATCGCTATCTCATTTTCTATAAAATATTTTTGCCTCGTTTCATTTTCAGAAGTCCCAAGTATTCGATTTTATTAGGTAATCGATCTATCGAAAACATGACAGGAAAGCCAATTCTTGGAAAAAGAAGAAATGTCCTTCATTTAGTAAAATACATGATAAAACGCAACCTTTTAGAAGTGTTTTAGTTGTAATTAAGCTCAGGCATCCGAAAGCAGGACACATTAAATAAAAAAAAATGTTCCAAACAAATGAATATGGATTTTTCTTGCTTAAATGGAATATAACGAAATATTCTTTATTCTTTTTTAATCCATTTTTTTTTACGGGACAAATTGAAAATAGATATTTTGTGGCTGTTGACTCTCACTATTAGGCAAACAAGACGAATAAGCCTACATGGCACGAATCGATGAAACAAAACACAAAATATGTTCTGATTTTGGAAGGACGAACAGTAGCATAGCAAGTCTTTCTAGTGAATTTTTTTTTTATGTGCAAAGCTAATGAAACATATATTTCAAAATGATTGTCACACAAATATAACATTCTTGTGTTCTACAGATCTATTTCTAAGAGGCCAAAGTTAATATTCCAGCTGTTACAGTGGCTAATGTTTAACTGAATGATGTTTTGCTGTTTTTCTAGGGTTAATACCTTAGACCAGGCCCGTTTCCCTTAGTTGGTCGTAAAAAAAAGAAAACCAACGACAGCAGAAAGAAATAGAATTCTTGTTTACCTCATCTCCGATGACTAATTGGTTTACACCATTTTGAGAAATTTTAAGAACGTGAAGTTGATTTCTGTTTTATTGGAGGTAAATCCAAAACAGAATTAAGCGAATTTTGTGAAAAATATTGGTTATGTGATAAAACATACACTTTGGGGGATTTTGGCGGAGGGGGTCGAAAGATGATAAAACAGTACAAGCACTTGCATCCATATGATGCTGATTTTTTTTTTTTTTTTTTTTTTTTTGAAGAGGAGGGTCCTAAATCATTGTGATTGACAATCAAGTGCCTTTGCTGTGGTTTTACATTTTTTCTCTGGTTGGATTTGATTCTGCCACATATCTGCACTATTCTTAATCTACAAGAACATTCTAACTTTTATATTCTTACAAATTAGTGCTATATTAATTTTATTAGGCTGCATCCAATCACTTCAAGGAAGATTGTATTCAATCACATACGGATGCGACCATATTTGACAATACGACAATAATTCAAGTTGCTTGTCTCTAGTGGCTCGTCAGAAGCTTTTGCTCTAATGAAGAAAAGACATATCCGTATGCTATTTTCAAAATATATTGATATTGCTCGAAGCTGAAAATAAAATACAAACTTATAGTATTAAGTTTCTCATATTATACTTTTCGATTTTTCAATTTCGAAAATTGAGCAGTGTGCATAAAAAATCAGTCTGTCAATTTTATGATTTTATTGTTTCAGATCTATTTGTATCCAGTATCTGATTCTCTAGTCAGCTTTTTTTCTTCTCTCTCTTCTGCAACTCAGCTAAGTATTGCTATGATGTTATTTATGGAAATTGTAGAACATGCTGGTAAAGATCCCTCATGTGCAGTAGCCAGATTAAAGAGGCATGCAATAGTTTTTTCCGGAAGCTGGGGTAAGTTTCCATACTCTTTATAATACTATTATATTGACCCAGGGGTGGATCCAGGATTTTTCTGGGGGGGGGGGCAAAATAGGCTGATCCGATAAAAAAATTAGCGGGGCGCAAAATAGGTTGATCCGATAAACTTGCGTTAGGAGCAAGTTTAATTAACAAAAACTTGAGTTAATTAAGTAAATTACACTACTTTAGACTACGCTAGGGGGGGGGGCACACCCTCACCCCCTGGATCCGCCACTGTATTGACCAGCTCCGTACCTTGGATTTTTATTTGGAATGAGGTATGGGATTCAAAAGGCCTTTTTGGTTGTTTTATAGCTAATAAAACCCAGAGAATGTTTCAATTCTTGTGGTCCTTTCCTCTGGTGTACTGTTCGTGTAGTTATCACAGTGCAGTGGTAATGAGACTTTTTCGGAAGTAGAGGGTCTAACTTCAAGCTACTCTGTGGTATATTACTCTTATTCAAGCTACTCAGTGTTGTATACTATTTATAAGTACAGCAGGCATTACCTATACCTTTGACGTTGATCATGAGAGAATAAAAAGGATAGTATGCCTAGCAAAGAGTGAACTTGCTATTTCTTAAACTCTGAACAGAAACAAACAGACGGATGTCGCAAGTATTTTTTTTTTAAGTAACAAAACTAAAAAAGGCAAAAAATTATATGAAAAATCTTCTAGGCTAAAGGAATGGGCTTTCCAATTGATTCGGAAACTTTTATATGAGCTGGAATACAGTAACTACTCAAATTTTCACAAAACAAATAAAATCAGCAGAAAAATAGTCTTCTTTCCGAGAATCTTGGGCAACTTAAGATTGAAAGGCTTGGAAAATATTATAACTGGATTATTATAGGAATCAGCTCAGGTCGTCTGTCAATCTACTTCTAGAAATAAGTCATTGAAGGTCAAGAATTAAAAGAAAAAAACAACGTTTTAATATGTTGGCTTAACATGACTTGCAAACTGACGTTTTCTTGTTTGTATGCAAGTATGGCTATAAAATGTAAAATAATGTTTGATAGCATTCTAATATTTTAATAGACTTTACGAAAGCCGTTTGAACTTATAGATATATATATATATATATATATATATATATATATATATATATATATATATAATATATATATATATATATATATATAATATATATATATATATATATATATATATATGTATATATATATATATATATATATATATATATATAATATATATATATATGTATATATATATATATATATATATATATATATATATATAATATATATATATATATATATATATATGTATATATATATATATACTATATATATATATATATATATATATATATATATATATATATAATATATATATATATATATATATATATATATATATATATATATATATGTGTGTGTGTGTGTGTATATATAGTATTGGGAGTATATACGGGTTCTCATTGTCGCTTGTCTTCTAACCGCAGACAATTTGAGCCTTTCCTTCATGTCATGACATCATCCTGTGAAAAATACGGCCACCCTGCGAAAAATACGGATTCTTTCTTAAAGTTCTGACATATTTATATTGTATTTTTGGCCAGCTATTCCTTGTTTTCCAACCGTAGAATTTCATTGTCCATTTTTGCTCATCTTCACCTTAGAAAGTTTTTCCACGCCTGTTGCTTTAGCAGTTTAGATTCATACATCATCTCATTTAATTTCTTAAGACTTTATAGATAACAAACACATCTTATCCAGTTTCAAACCACAGATTGCTGTTCATAACTTCGTTTACAATTCAATGTGATCCTCGCTTTCGTTTATTCTATGCCTTTTCTTTAGCTGTTGCGATTCTCGCTTTCACTAGTTTTTTTAATTACATTTACCTGTGCTTCATTTTCATCAATCAACCGTTTAAATATTTTAAATAACCTTAAATTAGAATTACCACCTTTGTACAATTACGAATTTCTTTTTTTTTTTTTTTTTATTGGACCTTTAACTTTTGCCTTGGCTTGTCTTTTGTCATTATCAAAAACATAACGCCTAACCTTGTTTTTTTTTAACAGAGGCTGATGCAGTATCAGGTTCTTGGATAACATCCTTATAAACTCCAATGTCGTTATTTATAGCTATTTAATCGCTTAGAGCTTTTATAAAAGCTCCAAAGCTCCATAAAATGTTGAACGTCGACTTTCGACCCAGGATGTCTTTTGTTATTATGAAACACATATTGTCGAAACTTATTTTTATTTAGCAAAGGCATGTTAAGCATTGATAACCCCTTCCTATAAGGAATAATTCCTATTTGTTTTAAGTTTTAATGTTGCTCCTTACTTTCAGTTGAAAAAACATGTTTTATTATTTAATCTATGATCATTTTTTAAATAATGCTGGGAAATCCGGCACCCCCTTCATGGAAAAATTCTCTTCCCCCATGAAAAATTTCTAACCATAAATAAAAGTTCAAATAGGGATAAAATCCTTTTAATAGACAGTGTTTCACAAACAGTGATAGAAATTCATAAAAATACCAGATATTTCGGTCAAATATGAGTAGTGGGGGTCTATCTATTCAACGACACAGGTAGGGAAATTATCATAGGGAAATTAGCGTTGAGTTTCAAAGACATCCCTACTCCTTTTCCTATGAGAGCCTTCTGACGTCACAGCACCCCTATCAAATTCCCTGGACAGCCCTCTGACATCACGCGTCACACCCTCGCGCCAGTGCAATGCGGTCAGATGTTTCCGGCTAGCAAGATTTCCACCCTTGGCATGATTCTCACCCTTGGCGAAATTCCCGCGTTATTTCTGGGCAAATTTTCACCTCTGGCAAGAGTTCAGTGTCCTTATCAAGAGTTCAAAATCATTTCCGGTAGGTTAGGTGATTTTCTATGACAAGCCCCTTTGCTTTTCTGTGACAGTCCTCTGACGTCACGATACATACCCGCGTTTCAAGCGCATGCTACACCACGTGACACAACCTCACCTATAAAGGGTCAGATGAGTGGAGCTACCATCCCCTCAAGCCGTCACACCTACGCAATGCGGTTACCGGCTCTATCAAAGGGAACACTGTTGCCAAGACTCCGTGACAAACCCCTCTGGACTCCAATGACGTCATTCGACTTACCCCGTTTCAATTGGATAGATATGTACTTTGCGACAGGAACCTATGGGGGAATTCCCGCTTATAACGTAATGATAGCTCATACCTTACGTAATTATTGTGCAACACTGTCATGTGGTACTTTTTTCGCCAGAAACCCCCAAAGCGTTTTTTTCATTAACTTAATGGCGGCATACACTTTATGTAAGGTAAGCTCATCTTACGCATGGACGGCGCATCCATCACTGCCAGATAATACCATTTTGACATTCTTCGCCCAAAAGCCTCAAGATATTTTCTTTTTTGGCGTTTAATTTTTTCGCTCGAAACACCTTTCAGATTTTTTCTTTTTCTAAATTTCTTGATCCCGCCAGGACTCGAAAGGTCATTCCCTTCCAATGGTACAGCGCCCAAAGCAAGTCGTCCGTGAAATCATTTCTATAATTTTGTTTCTGGAACCATATTCTAAAAATAACCAATTGCATGACAGCTAAGATTCCCTAATTTCTGGCACTCATTAGAATGATGCGTTACTCTCCCAATTTGATACACCCCAGGAGACATTTACTCTCAAGGTATTAATAACGATAAAACGGGAATATATCGTTTCTTTATGTGGATTATTAGATTTCACCCTATCGCGATAATACGCCCTCCCCTCTAGCTTGCAATACCGGAGGAATAAGGTTGGTATTAGATGCAAATTTAAGACACACTAAGGGCTTTTAAGGGAAATATTCATTTCTTTGAGTACCTGTTATATTTTTACCTCTCCCATGGGAAAAATTCCCTAATGTCTCCACCCTAACATTTAAGCTGTAATTCATCCCCACAATGACATTACATGACCCCCAACCCTGACAAGACATCATCTCCACCAAGACATTTTTCAGGCATTTCATATTAAAAATGATGTCTTTAAATCCCGTGATTCCAGTTTTTTACAGCCCAAGCCAATCATGATGCCCCACAAAATACTCCACACTGCCATGACATTTCACCCATGTGACCGCCACCCCTCACCCCAACCCCCTGGGCTACCTGATATTAGTGGTGTATTTAAACCATATTAAGAGGTATTATTGAAAGACTTTTAACGAAATACACCGTTTCATTGAGTATTGTTAGATTTCACTCCCCCTCTAGCAAAAAATTCATTTAACACCTCCCACCTTATCTTTAAGATGTAGAGTATACTAGTCAATGACAATGCATACCATCTTGGTAAATTATGGATGATATTAAACACCCCCCTGATATCGCTACATCTCCCCAAAACATCTTTCAGGCATTTCCTAATAAAGATTATGCCTTTAAATCCCGTGATTCAAGTTTTTGGCGACCCAAGCCTATTATGATGCCCCACAAAACACTCCACACCGCCATGGCATCACCTCCATCCATCATAATATGCCATCACCTCCATCCATCATCATATGACACCAGACCCCCCCCCCTCCGGGCGAGCTGATATTAGTGGTATATTTAAACCATACTAAGAGGTATTATTGAAAGACCTGTAACAAAATATATATTTCTTTGAGTTAAATTTATGAATATGTAACAATATCCTAACAATAGGTTCAACCCTACACCTAGCATTATTTTCAGAGAGAGCCTTGATAATAGACGTAATTTTTGGGCATTATTGTGGCTTACAAAAGAATAAAATATATAAACAATAGCATTTGTAATTTAAGGAAAGGTGGGGGGACAGGACTCC